>OY728134.1:1370553090-1371153090 GCA_963277665.1 Viscum album
GATACAAGGAGGCTCTTAGTTGGGAGGATACCAGTGCACACCTGCCACCAGAAAAAGCGAACCTTAGGGGGAACATAAAGCTTCCAAATTGATGTCCAGGGCCTCGCGTCTCCTTCTGGAATCTGAGCAGAAAGAGCTCGCCGGTAGCCAGCTTTCACTGTAAACTCACCTGAGCTGTCGTTGGTCCAGTAGAGATGATCTGGCCCTGCGTCTGACACACAGGGAATACTCAGAATAATTCTCCTATCCCTCTCATTAAACCAGGAGAAGAGTTTTTCCAGACACCAACCCGCCCCTTGATCATCAAAAAGACAACGAACTGTGGCATGTTCGGATCCTGGAAAAACAGGGGATGACGCCTTCGTGCCTGTCAGATCAACAAGCCAAGGATCGGTCCAAATCTTGACCGTGGAACCATTCCCAATCCTCCAGCCAAGGCCTTTCCTCAGTAGATTACGACCGCCCCAAATGCTTCTCCAGAGAAAACTAGGTCGATAGCCAAGATGGGAATCCATAAAATCCTTATGTGGGAAATATTTAGCCCGGAGAACACGCGTGCATAGGGATGATGGGTTATGAATCAAACGCCAACCTTGTTTAGCCAGCAAAGCATCATTAAAAAGTGAAAGGTCCCGGAAGCCCATACCACCTTCAGATTTTGGTTGACAGAGAGCAGACCAGGCGATCCAATGGACTTTATTTTTTCCGTCCTTTCGTCCCCACCAAAAGTTAGATATACTGGATTGAATCTTTGAGAGCACCACGTCAGGGAGTTTAAAAATAGACATCAAATAGCTGGGGACGGATTGAAGTGCCGCCTTGATGAGGATTTCCTTGCCGGCCTTGGAGATTTTTTTAGGGGTCCAACCTTGTATTTTTCTGTCAATTCGATCCACAATAGCTGAACAGATTTCTTTCTTTGACCGTCCAACCACCGTCGGGAGCCCAAGGTACTTCTGGTGCTTATCGACCCCAGGAATGCGTGCTAAAGAGCAGAGATCTTCTCTTTTCGGCTGGGGAACTCCAGAGCTGAAAGAAATTTCTGATTTACTCTGATTGATCATTTGTCCTGAAGCCCGTTCATACTGTTGTATCGCCTGGCAGATTGCAGTACACTCATTAGGGGTAGCTCGAGAAAAAAGGAGGCAATCATCCGCAAAGAAGAGGTGGGATATCGGAGGGCCCTTGCGACACGCTTTCGCCCCATGGATTATGGAAAGCGAGGCTGCCCTGGAAAGGAGGTTAGAAAACACATCAGCCACTAAAATAAAAAGGAAGGGTGAAAGAGGGTCTCCCTGGCGAAGCCCACGGGATGGGGAGAAGCCTCGGGTGAGCACCCCGTTGACATTAATGCAAAAGGAAACAGACGAGACGCATTGCATGATCATGGCAATCCATTTGGTACAGAAACCCATCTTGAGCATCACAAATTCGAGGAAGTTCCATTCCACTCTATCATAGGCCTTAGCCATATCCAATTTCCACGCCATGATCCCTCTCTTCGCTCGTGTACGTGTTTTCATGGAATGGAAAATTTCATGAGCGATAATGGCATTATCTGTGATTAACCTTTTTGCCACAAAAGCGCTTTGGTTCTCTGAAATGACGTCGGGTAGCCAAGGACGCAACCGATTTGCCAGGATTTTCGAGAAGATCTTATACGAGACATTGCACAGGCTGATCGGTCGAAAATCCGACACCCCTTGCGGATTTTTCATCTTGGGGATGAGAGTAAGAATAGTTTCATTAAGAGATGACAGGTCCGTTTTCCCCGCCCAAATATCCCGCATTAAATTGCAAAAGTCTGGACCGATGATGTGCCAGTAATTCTTGAAAAAGAGGGCGTGGAATCCGTCTGGTCCCGGGGCTTTCGTGGAGTGGATTTGCTTTAAGGCCTTAAGAGTCTCGTCATTCGTCACATCTTTAGAAAGTTGTCTGTTCATATCGTCAGAAATCACCGGTTTGATGCAGTCCTCGATCTCGGGAGAAATGTAAGAATGGCCTGCAGAGAAGAGTTTCTGAAAATGGCTCAGGAAGGCTTCTTGGATTCCCCCTGTGTCAGACACTTTACTACCATCTGAATTAAGAATGCCAGAAATGAAGTTTTTCCGGCGTCTTGCTGAAGCCTTCTGGTGGAAATAACAGGTATTAGCATCTCCTTCTGCAATATGAATATCACGCGCTCGCATAGCCCAAAAACCTTCCTTGTTGCGCAGGGCAACATCCAGCTCTCGTTGGGTTTCACTTATTT
The DNA here is from genome assembly GCA_963277665.1 of Viscum album. NCBI lineage: Eukaryota > Viridiplantae > Streptophyta > Magnoliopsida > Santalales > Viscaceae > Viscum > Viscum album. The sequence continues at coordinate 1,370,555,342 of OY728134.1, forward strand.
TGGAGAGAGTGCTGCTAGACGGGGGTTTGCTAAGGAGATAGCCAATCTTCCTTTCAAGGAAATTGCATTGTCGGTCCGGCTGACGGAATTTTGAATAGCTCCAAGTCTTCAGATCAGATGCTACTCGTAGCAGGTTGATTCTCAGATCCGCTTGCCCATTCTTCCAGCCTGAACGGACAACCGCCTCGCACTCGGGATCATTTGACCAGAAGCTTTCGAATCTGAAAGGTTTCCTGTAACTAGTAACGTGCTCATTATGGTTACAGTTAATGACAATTGGGCAGTGATCCGAGCAGTTGAACGAGAGGTGTCTGATATGGTACATTTTGAAGAGGCTCATCCAGTCCATTGAGCCAAAGAATCTATCCAGACGTTCGGCGATTCGAGTTCCATCATATCTGCCTCGAAACCAAGTAAAGGGATTACCCGTGTAACCCAGGTCCATCAGCTCTGCCTTAAGGATCGCATCATTAAAATCAGACATAGACGTGGAGGATCGCATAGCTCCACCAATTTTCTCCTTCTGGAAGAGGATCTCGTTAAAATCCCCTCCAAACAGAATGGGGCTTGGCAGATCACGGCGGAGTTTGCAAAGAAGATCCCAAGATTTCCACTTTTCAGCCTGGGAGGGCCAGCCATAGAAGCCCACAAAAGTCCAGGTGGGGTTGTGGGGATCGCAAATGGAAGCAGCCACATGACGCTGGGAAAACGACAGGAGCCTAACATCGACATTATCCTTCCAGAGCAGACACAATCCCCCTGAATGACCCTGTCGGGGGACCGGGAAACAACCCTGGAAACCGCATTTTAGGGCAAGATTTGTGATGTCCTTGTTTTCCAATATGGTTTCGGACAGGAAAACCATATCAGGGCGACTTTGAGCGCAATAGCGCTGGAACATACGAACCGTTCGTGGGTTGCCAAGCCCACGGCAGTTCCAGCATAAAGCAATCATTGCTCTAGGCGGGGCCGGGCCTGACCCGCCTCCGCCTTTGTCTCTTGTGGGGTAAATGACGTACCTGGTGCTTTCCTCCTTTTGGGAGGACTGGTGTACATACCACTGGACTCTCTTTGCCGTTTCAAATCTCCTGGTTTGGGATTCCCTGGACAATCGCCTTTACCACCGCCACGTGCCCTTCTCCAGGTTCCACGAGTAACATGTCCTGAAAGTGAGGCTTCAGTCATCCCAGAATCGGCTTGCAGAAGGGCATCAGTTGGGAACCGATTTGGACTTTGCTCAGCTTCAGGCGGATCCAAGGGAACAGGTTTCTGCCTCGGGAATTTCTCTGGAGGTTCTTTTGGTTTAGGTAGCGGCCCAGTTGAGGTAAAGGACGTTAAATTCGGTGCTGTAAAAGCGAAGTCAGATTTTGTGATACCCTGAGTCGGGTGACTGTCTTGCCGAGCCCCATCATTACATCTGACGATAATCTCTTGGGAGGCGTTTCCATTTCCCCTAAGCTCAGCCGAGGATTCTTTAGGGAAGACAGGTGGTCCCATCCTTATGATAGGAGGTTGTTCGGATTCCGGACGCGTTAGATGGGCTGCAATGAGACGGTCCCGATCAATTTGTCTCTCCGCCTCAGGGATATATGCCTCTCTGTGTGTTTTGGCCCGAAGCCACGGACCGTATTGAAAGGTGATAGCTTCGGTGGAGTTCTCTGGCCTTGCCCCACACGCTTTCTCCATGTGGCCGATACGTCCGCAAAGGAAGCAGAAGATTGGTAGTTTTTCGAATTCGAACGAGATCCAGGTGTTGGAATCATCAATTTTTAGGAACATACCTCGCATTAAGGGTTCAGACACATCGATCTCAGTCTTTATTCGAACCCAGGGGCCCCATTGTATTGGGTCCGAGCAATCCCATTCTAGGAAATGGCCGATCCGGTCTCCAATTTCTTTCATCACGTGTGTTGATCTCCCATGGAATGGTATTCCTTTAATTCTTATCCAGAACGGGGATCGGGTAAGTGTGCAATTCTGAATCTCGTCACCCCCTTTAAATTCCTCCATCAGGATGAGATGATTGTCAAAGGACCAAGGTCGTCCTCTGAGGACTTTATCTTTGTCTTTATCGCTGAAGAACTCAAAAACAAGGAGTTTATTCTCAATTTCCCGGATGGCTACTCCAGCTTCCAGTTTCCAGAGGTTTTGAAGAGTGGTCCTGAGGGCCTTTAGATTAAAAGGTGCCTCGGTCGCTACTCTTCCGACTACTAATAAGGCCATTCGTTTTGTCAAAGTGTTATCTTCATTTCTACGGGTTGCAAGTGGCTCTTTTTCTTTGTCTGTCAAAGTGAGGTTCTTCCACTGGTTCAACAGATCCGTTTCCATGATGATGCCACGTAAACACCTAGGGGGGGTTGACCAAACAGAGGTAACACCGGCAAGTCCCCGTGCGCAGGTTCCCTCACGCAACCAGCCCTGCGTTATAAAATCCAGCCCTGCGCAAGTTCCCGCGTGCAAGTCCCCTCGCTCCAGCAAGACTCCTCACACCGCACGCAGGACCCCACACACCAGCAAGACCCCGCGCGCAAGTCCCCTTACTTCACAGCCAGCCTGCGCGATGCTTTCCTCCGCGCAAGTTCCCTCGCGCAAGTCCCCGCGCGCTAATCTCCTATCCAGGTGGTGCGCGAAGGAACACCGGCAGGGTCGCGCAATCCCCTCGCGCTTCGAGAAATGGCCGGGCTGCGAGATGCTCCCACTTGCGCGCCGGAGAAAACCTCTTCACGTCCACATCCTCCGCACCCCGGGAGACCACCGCACCTTCGCCGATCGGGGGCCCTTCGCGAACAGAGCTTCGCGATTCTACGCGTTGCGGTGGGAGCTTCGAATCTGCCTTCCCCTGCCCAGATCTGGCACGGAAGAAGGACCAGGGGGACGGGGAACGCTGCAGGGCAGCTTGAAGACCGAGAAGATCGTCTGATGATGAGAACGAGGGGATGAAGCCCAAAATCCAACGAAACGCCGGAAACGGAGGCCGAAAGCTGAAAGGGAGAAGCAGAGGAAGGAGGCGCCGGAAACGGCTTGGAATAGGGGATCCCGGGCCCCTGTCACTGGATCCGACGACGAAGAGGAAGAAAAACCAAAACCAAAATCGGTGACGTCGAAGCCGCCGAAGCCGATCGGGCGAGAGAACTCAAACCCTAGGAAGCCCGAGCCCCTGTCACTGGACCCGAAGACGATGAGGAAGAGAATCGAAACCTGAACCGAAGCAGACGGAGCCGCCGAAGCCGTTCGGGCGAAAAAAACTCAAACCCTAGGAATCCCTAGGAGGAGAACTCTCAAGCGGGAGAGAATGTGACACTTACTTTAACAATAAATTTAAACTTACATTAACAAAATGTAAAAGAATTATTCCTAAAATAATCCTTCATGATAAATCACATGATATTCCTATGGGTTATATATGGCTCAACCTAATAAAATCTCTCCCAAAATATCCCTAATCACCTTAAAATCCCATCACTTAAAATATCAAAAGGGGTGTATAAGACTTTGAACTCTTGATCAACCATAACTTTATAAACCCAAGATGGTATCTATATCTCTTAGGATAACCTCACATGAAAATATCTTAATCGTCAAAGTTCTCTAAACCCTGCTATGATATTAACTGTATGGTACCCCAAACCTATACTCTTGGATCCAGTGCTTAAAACATAATATTTACATTTATGGATTTGATATTGAAAAATGTAACCAATTTTTTCGATAAAAAATATACAAAATCAAAAGGAAATAATTGAACACTCAGATACCCAAGGACCTTTTACGTTTAATGATTTAAATAATTATGATGAAATCTTGCATGAATAATACCCATGACTTCAAGTGATTATTTTTCCACTCTATCCATCACTTTATACTATATATTATGTCTTCAAAATATCCCATAAAATTATTCACATAATAAACCTCAATAGAAAAAAATAATTTAAAATCATTCTTTATAACATTGGTAAAAGGAAATTTAAGATGAGTGAACTCAAATGCCCAGTAAGGTTAAATAAAAGAATTAGTAATTAAATTTCATCATAATATAAGAAAAAGGTCTTGATGAAATAAATTACTTTAATGAGAAAAAAATAGGAGAATCCATTCCAATTAATACCTAGATCATAAATCATGAGGCAAGTCATAAATATTTACCAAAGTATAGATTCATAGGAATCAATAATCCAGATCCATGTAATGTCAATATTTATCAAAGAAAACATTGAAACCCATTGCAATCATAAATAAAAAATGTTATTATTTGGAACATAATCTTCATAAAACCATTATAGAACCCTTAAAATTGGAATAATCATATGTCTAACTTATAATAGAATTCTACAGAGAAAAAAATAATTATCCAATTCATTGTAGATCTATGATGAGTATTACCAGTCATATAAGCTATATCAAGATTACCCATTTTCATGATCTATAATGGGGATCAACCCATTTTATAAGTTGTATCAGGCTCAATGATGAGTTATAATGGGGATCAACCCATTTTATGGGTTGTTGGATTTGATGAATAGAAATACCATAAAAAATATCATTAAAAACATTCGTGAGAAAAATATCCTTTTTACTTTGAAAATAACTTTTAAAAACTAAAAATTCACCAAATATTGTGAAAAAAAATTTCTTTTAAAATAACCTTTAAAAATTATAAATAAATCTCCAAATAATATAGTTATAATGATAGGTGTAAAATCTATTAATTTTTTAAAAAAATATTTTTAGACATTTTGTAATGACAGTCAACATTGATCCATTTAGAAGATGTTAATAAATTTAATTTTTGAAACCATTGAAAATAATATTAAAGATTATATAAAATATATTTAGTGAGTAATTTATATTTATAAAATAACATTTTTAAAATCATTTTAGAAAACAATGATATAGAGGATAATGTTTCCCGACTTGACTGAAGATACAAGATCTGTATCACTAAAAAAAGTCTCTTGATGTTCCTTTAATAAATATAGATAGAAATAGAAACTAAACATATAAACCACATTCATAACTAAATTATATTAAAATTTATGTGGATCAATAAAATAATAGTATATGATTTCACCCAAATGGACCTTGAACTTAAAAAATCCTGAAAAGAAATGAGATTGTAACATAAAACCATTACCATTGGTAAATTTTGAATCATAAGATCAATAAAATAATAACATAAAATAAAACATTAAATATAATTAAAATTATTTGATTCATAATATATCTTTTAAAATGGTAATTATATACACTACACGAATTAAAATAGGTTTATAACACAAATGTATGTCACAATGAAATATAATTTGTGATAAGTGACCCTTATAAGGACCATATCATTGAATTGAGATCTATTCAATAGAGAGATTACATGTAACAAATGTAATTACAAAAAAACAAGTGTAAATACAGTGTAAATAAAAAAATTATATTTCAAACATAATAATTATATAATCAATGGAGAAATGATACAACCTAATAAAAGGAAATTGAGTTAAGAAAACATATTACCACTTGGAAACATGAAAATAAAATCCCCTTGGATGACATAATTTTAATTTAAACTTAAATAACATGATATATGAAGGATTAAGGATATAAAATTCAAAAGGTTAATCATATAATCCACATAAATTAAATTAGGTTAATAACATTAAAATATGTCTCAATCAATGGAAATTGAGAATAAATCCCTTAACCAAGTCCAACTCGTCATATAAATTTTTTTAATCCTATATAATAAAATTATGTCAATAATTTGGTTCAATTGGATCCTTTTAAATTATTAATAAATTATATTTAAACCATTTATTTAATTTATTATAATGGCATATTTAATTACTTAATTAGTTAAGTCCATACTGGGTGTTTTCAGGATGTTCGGTTCATAAGTGCAAAATGACTTTGGTAAGTTGAATATGGTTGAATATATCATTACTACACCATATTAAGAATAATAATAAGGAAATAAATTGGATTTTTATAAAAGAATTATACTTTTAAATCTAACCATAATACATTTTTATGAAAAATGATCTGCTTTATAGTCAGAGGGGCAGTTGGCCGCACATACACATAAGTAACATTTCCATTTTTCAATGATCATTATTGAAATAATGTAATAATTATTTTATATTTAAAAATTATAATTATATCATAAATACTGTATTATTTATTTAATGACACTTATATATAGTATTCATGTGATGCGGTGGGGAAAATGAATCACATTGTTACATGGAGGTGGTAGTCCACAAGTACACACAAACGACATTATCATTTTCCAATAAATGGAAAGGTAAGAAAATATATGGTATATTAATTTTATAGAATGATAAATATTTCATGAATATCATATTTATACAATAATTCTATCATTATAATTATTCATGAGAGTTGGTGATGGAAAGAATGACATCAGTCCCTGAGGAGGTAGTCCGTCGTACACATGAATAATGGATTCCTTTCCCATTTAATGGAGCTTGGTGGTTGATGTAGATTATTAAATTCATATAATAACATCTTAGTATATGGATGATACTATTTTTGAATGGTTAAAGAAAATTTGAAGGTGGTGTAAGAAGAAATTAAAAAAAACATTCGGTAAAAAACAACACCTCTTCTTTGAAAAATAATATGTTCTTTAACCATATGCACTATAAGGTTGTCTTAACTCTTTTGATGATTATAATGATATTAATGTTTTCCACTATTTAAGGGTCAAAATAGTTACTATAAAAGTAAAACGACTCATTAATGAACCATTAATGATATTAAAAAATAATGTATTAATTAATTGGTTGAATACATAAATTTTAGGAGATTCAAATCATTTGGTAAAATATTATTTCTTATAAAAATCACTAAAGAAGGTTTTAAAACTATTAATTTATTTTGAATTTTATAGCTACAAGACTACAATTTATTTTTAATAAAATGATTAAAAACCACTATAATATGTAATTTTTTCTATAAAATTCATGGATCACATTAATTATATCAAATTATATTAATCTAAAAAAAATTAATTTAATTTAATTTATTTATCCATTAATTGAATAATTATTGCATTATCATTGTGGAAGAATTCAGGGTGATTATTTCATAAAAAAGTAAAAAACAATTCCATGATGAATATCAATAATTTATATTTAAAATTACTATTTATAACCAAACATATCCTTTTTTGTCACCATGTTAAAAAAATAGTTATTAAAAACAAGAGTGTGACATTTTTTACTTTTCTTTACATAAAATATTATAAAGTTAAAAATAACATAAATATATAAAAAAGGTCATATAACAGATTCATAAATGAGTATGAATGTAAGGGAATCATAAAATAAAACTAAGAAAAAGTTTAGGGTGATTTTACAGTCTTTATCATTTTATTTTTAACTTTAGCTACTCAATTTACCCATTACAATGATAACAAAAATTACTAAGGAGACTACTCATATTGATCAAAAACAAAAATAGGAATATTTAAATAATTTTAAATTATGATTAAACATTTTAAAACCATTTTTTAAAATTAATACTACTTAATAAACATAATATAATTTAAATTTGAACTATTAAAACACGATGTAAACTGATTTTTTATAAAAATTCCCTTTAAAGTATAAAATATTTATATACTAAATTGAAATATAAAAATCATTTAAAAATTTGTAATTGGATTATTTTAGATCAAAATAAACTAATTAAAATTTAGTACTACTCTAGAATATAATTTGACTGTGTGAATACATGAAAATAATATACAAGTTTCAAAAAAAATGTTTATTTTTAACTATTCATTGAAAAATCCATATTTTTAGAAAATTATAAAAAAATTATTCCCAAGATAATTTTGAAATGATAAATAAAAAATTAAATTTATTTTTTCAAATAATTTTTATAAATTTTCAATAAATTAACTATAATATTCAGTTATTAAAATAATGAAAACCTATTTTTAATAAAAGCTTATTTTTTATGAATAAAATGAATTTACAAAAAAAAATTATTGCTTATTTATAATGAATTAATTAATACATTATCAATGAGTAGGAAAGTTATATATTTCATAATGTGGTTAATATTATTTATTCCTATAAATTAAAAAACTTTTTTATAACGATCACATTCAAGTGATAATACACTGTTGTTCACTTAAAGTTGGTGTTGAATATCTTGTATGCTATAGAAAATAATATTTCCTTATAAAATCATGGGATATTAAAAAATTATAGAATCATATTCATCATATTATTACGTGGAAGTATTTCAAGGAAAGGTTTTTTAATTACCTTTTCCTTAAGATGTTGTATGTGGACTAAGATTGTGAGTTCATTCACTTAACAAGAGGGGAAGAATCAGTTATTGACTATGCCTATAGGTTTATAGATTTTTTATGGCTTGAAAAAAAAATTAGGGGAGATGAGTTTACCAAGGTGAATCTATTTGATGATGTACTTTTATATTTTATTCTCGAATAGGTTAATATATTCAAGTCAACCTCATTTCTTAGTTGATGAACTAATAATTGACTATGAAGTTTAAATTAAAAGAGGGAATCATACATAATCAAGAAATATTGTATAGTGATATTGGTAGAAGGGATAAAAGTAGCTAAAAGTGTGGACATCTGGATACTAAGAAGGGAATTCGAAGAATATGATGAATATTTACACTATAGAGTGGGCCATCAATGAGCTGTTATTAGTGTGGACATACAAGGAATGTTTGGAACCAGTGTGATCAGATGCTAAAAGAGTGTCATGGTTTTATCTAGATAAGATAACCTAAGTGGTTTTATATAATGATATAGAAGAAATATAAAGGTAAAGGATTGGGCCAAACTCAAACATCTGATGTAGGACCAATAAAAGTAATGGGAGGTGATAACCATGATTAATCTTCATGATCAGGTTGTGTAAGTGTATAAAATACCCATTAATGGGGACAATGACTAACATTGAGAGTTCCTTCAAAAGGATGTCAAGGATCAATGATATTGGATCTTAGTTAGCTTCATTCAACTGAACTAGAATTAAGATATTTAGATGGAGAGGTTTAGATAATTATACGTACACTGTTACTATATTGGTTTAGATTTTTTATGATGGGTACCAATTTATAATTTCAATTATGTGTAAATGTAAAATCCAATTAATGGTTGAGGTATTATAATCTAGTATGATTTGTGGTAAAAGGATGTTTAATTATTAGTGGTTGTGTTGTGCTAATCTTTTTTTGGGATTTCTAATGGCCGGTTTAAGGGTTTCTGGTACCCGTTACAGATGCATCCAAAACACCACAAAAGCATCCAAACATTCAAATTTCAAATTTCAAAATCTCAAAGCAGGTCCTCGAGCTATGCACTATCACCTGTCCGCTCATCTGACCGCGCACCAACCAATAGTCCACTCCTCGATTTCAGAAACATCACCACGCGCCGTCCTTTGACGTGAAATTCAACATCATGCTTCCAGTGAGACTCCGGACTAGCCATTGTCATCACGAACCTAATCGGAACATCGGAGCCCAAATAGTCTTCCTCGCGCTGCATCCTTGTCTCCACCATCAGCATCGAATCGTCGACCGTACACCACATTCACCAGTGTTCCTCGTTGTTGCCACCAACAGCAACCACCATCATATAAATCACCATTTCCATAACAAGAATCAAACAAAGTATTGGAACAAGAATCAAATAGAGTATAGTAAATCAACCAAGAAAACCCCACTGCAGCCATCCCAACCGCCGAAGAAAAACCCTCGCAGGCCATCAGAGAACTCCGATGCCGCAAATCAGGTGATGATCTTCACATGATGAGAGATCGCTACAACAAGGAGGAAGAATCTTAAAATCACCATGGAGAACACTCGAGGCGTCCAAAGAAGTTCCACCACAAGGATGAGATGATGGTGAGATAAACATAGCACTGCCAGTTTCAAGTGGATGTCGCTAAGAAAAAATCATCAACACAAAAACAAGCAAGGAAAACAAGAAACAAAAACTGAAACCCCCCCCCCCTAGACCACTCTAGATCCTTCGTCAACCTCAATGAAAAGAACTCACCTCCACACCATCAGAGCCCTACACACAACGAGAGAATTGTGCCGAGCCAACCAAACTGTGGGGAGGAGACGATTCAAAGAGAGAAGAACCAGGGCGAGATGGCCAGAGAGGGGAGGAGCATGCCTACAGGGAAGAAACCCTAGCCGCCACAGGAGAGAAAGGGAAGCCACTTTGAGGCCCTACAATGAAAATCATAAATTAGTATCTTCTATTTATAGTTATTATATGTGAAATTTATATGTATAGAAGGGTGAAGCTTAATCAGGGTATCAAGTAGCATGAATGTGGTGAGACTAAGTAGGTGAATCCTATATTGCGGAGTGCCTATGGTTAGAATCAGTCTTTTTTTCTTTTGTTTGTGGAATTTGGGAGTATATTTATGATTTTTTACATTATAATAGATATTTATGAGTGTTTTGTGTGCAATTCATGGGTTTTTATAGATATTGATTAGTGTGTATCCTATGATAAATCGGGGAAGAGTTGTCGTAAGGTGGGGAGGTTGTTATGACCTAGGTATTCAAGAGAGTTAATTTTGTTCTATTATTGGATTAATATTTTATGCTTTGATATGTTTGATTATTTAGGGGTGACTTCATATACTGAGGGTTGAGTTTTAAAAATTCAACCTCAGATTAGGGATAAAATTTATATAGTACATAAAAGAGAACACCACAACCAAAGGCATTCTAGTGTGTTGAATAGGTATGTTAGATTATATTTTTGGGGCTAGTAAATAAATACATCATATCTAAGGTAATTAAAAAATTAAAATTGTTTTTGTAATATAAAAAATATCATGAATAAGATTAATTTTTTATGTTGGTATAGGATCATGTCGCAATAGGTGTGGCTTGTGCTATAAAGGCTTGGCCGAGGGAGCACTATGCCACAATCGGTTAAATGCAACATGAATGATTTGTAATAGAAGGTGGTTGTACCATGAATAGTTTTTTAATGCAAAAATGTGACTCTGAGAGGAGGAGTGAGGTTTTTGGGTTATCCTTGGAGTAAGTAATTTCTCCATGAGACTTATGGGACTTGCTACAATAGACCATTTGTCTAGTTTTTTAGTTATAATTAATTGATTTAATTAATGTTTAAAAGGATTATTTAGCCTAAATATTGAGTTAGTAAATAGAGGATCTCCATATCCTTCTCCCTTAATTACCTCTTCTCCCCAAGATGGATCTCACCCATTCTTGGTATATTCGATAAGTGGTCATTCTCTAGGATTCTCTATGAGTAAGGATCAACTTTTCCTATCAGTTGTTTCTAGTTTCACCACTATTGTAGTAATTTTTAACTAATATATATATATATATATATTAGTGATTTTTCTTCGGTCTCTAAATATATTAGTATTTGGGATGAATAATACTATATGATTTAATGTGCATGTCTATCATAAAATCAAGTAAGTGATTCCTAGATTCTTCTTTTGTTACATATGTGTTTATGTGTCATGTGGTATTTGAGTGTGGGTAGTATCATGTGTGTGACTAGAAATCAAACCAATCATAGTTTTTTGTTAATACAAGATGGCTAGGGGTAATCTATTATGGGTATTGGTGGTCTATGTAGTATATGGATTGTTCTTGATTCATGTAGTTGGTGTTTATGAGGTAAGTCACATTGTGTGTGTGGGGTAACACCCCAGGTAAATAAAGAATATGAAAATTTCATATTTGTTAATATTTGTGAATTAAATATTAATTTCACTTTAAATGGGATTCTATGTTCAATGGCATACCCTACACACAAAAATGGGTTTCTCTAAAATCTTATGTTGTACACAAGGCTGAGTCATACTAAGAAAATTAATAATAATATAATATTATTATTTCAAATGGTAGTTAATGCCTAGTCATTGTATTAGTAGGAATGAACATTACTAACCATATTATGATTACACATTTTTTTTAAATGTTTTCAAATTTATCCAATAAAATTTAGAGGCTTAAAATGATAATGAATCCAATTTTATGTATAAATACTCTAATATATTTTTAAAGGTAGTTTTACTGCCTTTTGATGGAGAACCCTTTTTAAATTTATTTATTGTCACTTTAATATGTACTATTTTACAAAATAAACTTCATATATATAATCGGGAGATCAAAATTTACTTTGGTTAAATTTTTGGTATTTTTTTTGATAATGTTCGTTTTTAATGAATAGTGAAAAATACTGCATTTTAAGTCAACACTGTCTTTTAATGTAATTTATTTTATGATTATATTTTACTTTTAAATGGTTTTAAAGTATATCTAGATTATATATTTATTATTTAATCCAATTTTGGTCATTGGAAGTAATTTTACTTTGAATTTGGACTTAAACACATGCCAATCTTTTGGTAGTTTTTTACTTCTTAAAAACATGCTTTTTAGTTTTGACAACGGGAATTAATTTTAAATTAATTTCTGAAACTTTTTTGTTTTGAATTTGGATAAAAGGATTCCATATTTGGAATCAGGAGTTTCAAATTTTTTAAATAGGTTACTTTTATTTTTAGACATTACGAATAGTAACTTCAGTAAATATTGTATTTTCCATGGTTAATGGGTAAATCTAGTAAATAAGGGTAAAAAATAATATTATAATTATTTTAAATTAACCTAACACATGTCCTAACCCTATTGGATGAGATATTTCTGACATTGGGAATCCTTGGTTCGATTTTAGGACCTCATGGATCCACTTGTGAGTGAAAATGACATTTAATTACTTTTAATTTAATGTTAAGAAAAATATAACCTAAACATGTATCTTTTACTAAAAAAATTAATATGGGGTTATATAAGTGATATATTCAACTATAAATATTAATTATAAATCTAAAAAGATTTCCTACATCATGGTATTTTATTTATAATTTATATAGATCATATAAATAAATTTATTTATGAAACAATGGTGATGTAGTGATTACCTTATTAATAAATGTATTAAATAAATGAGATTATAAAAATAAAATAAATTTATTTTAACTTTTTATGACATACACTAATTTTATGGATTTTTATGACTTGTTATCTTTTAATTAATTATGTTTTTTAATGAATCAAGTTTTGGAGTTTTAAAAAATTATGATATGAATAGTATTAAAATTGACATAAATGAGTTTTTAAATCAATTAATTTTTTATTAAATGATATAATAGTCCTAAAAATACAAGATTTTGAAAACTGACATATATTATATTAAAATTTTAATTAATGATTCATTTTTGGGTCTCTTTCCATTTTATAGTAACTATGGTAACCATATATTATGAATATACAAGAAGACATGGTAAAAGTTAAATAAGTTTACTAAGAGTTAAAGTTAAAAGATAAGGTTAATTTTGTGACCTAAACTTGTCTAAAACCAAATGTGTGAGAGTATTTCCTCCCATCCTCATATGATCTTCTATACATCACTTTGGTGTTATTATAATTCGAAAATAAATTAATAATAAAATAATACTTTCAAACTTTCCTAAAGTACCCCTCCTCCTTCTTATAAAAGGGCATCACCTATAACTCATTACTCACACCTCTCAAGCCCAATTGGCTCATCCAACATATACCCAAATAAGATACCAATATTCCTACATTATTATTATAATCCTTCCCCAATTCATAAGGCAATTCAAAAAATCCATTGGGCTCAAATCAATAGATGTTAACCGATTTGAGGTAATCTCTTCTCTCAAGCTCCTTTCCATTATATTTCCTTATCCACTCCCTATGCTCTTCTTATTATTTTTTTACATAATAAACCAGTATCATAAATACACTACTTTTTTTATCAAAATTATTCGAACTACACTTACACACACCTTCTTCTAATGGGTATAGAAAATATTGTGTCTATGGACGGCGAACTACAGCCTCATGAAACGATGATTCTTCAATCTTCTCTTACCACATCTTATGGTAGCCATTATGATATAACTATAATTATATGTGACATATATGATATTTATTTTATCTCTATGATACTTTAATTCTCATTTAGAACATAACTTTATGCTCTTCATGTTTTATAAATATGATAATTTCAATTTAGAAAGTACGGACTACTGCCCCCTCAAAGTGATATGAATCGTTCATGCTATACATGGAACATATAAAGGATGAAATTAATGAAATTATGAAACATATATAACATATATATTATAAAAAATTATAATATACCAAGGTAGTATTTAGTTTTCATTCTTTTAAATATAAAAAGGAAATGAAAGTAGTGTTCATGCGAACCTACGGCTTACCATCTCCATGAATGTTGCATTTCATTTATTATATCCAAATGCTATAGACTATTCTAAATTAATATATATTGGATATATATGATATATATGATATTTAAATCATGAATATCATTTTGTAGGTAATTTAATTTTGACCACATGGACAATTAATAATTATAACAAGTTCGTTTTTGACTCATGTTCTGAACATTGACAAAATGTCTGATATGAACTCAAATAATTAACTAATTGTTATAGAATGGTAATAACTGATATAAAAGGAATAATAAACTTGAAAAATGTTCTAAAGAAATTATAAATTAACTAATTTTTATTATTCAAGAAATTAAAGAATAAATGAGTTAATTCGGACATGAGGTAAGGGACTTCGTTTCAATCTCCTTTGTTTGTGGCGTATTCTGATTTATACAAGAATATTTTTATAAGATGTATAAACCCCTTTTAATTTTAATTTCATTCAAAGGGAATATTTTTTTTTATGGAGTGTTTTACTAAATGACAAAGGGAATGTTTCTTTTTATCGTACACGGTGATGGTGACCATTCTTCCACTGCGATCATTATTTTATATTTGGCTTCCTTAACAAGACATGATGTTTTTAAATGAAAAATAAATACCATATACCATTTTTACATATTTTTTTATTGAAAATGGTTTTGAAAGTGGATTTACTATTTCAATATATTGAAATTATTTCTTGTGATTGCTAATGAAATTTTGTGATTGAAATATAGATATTTTCAATCTTTTATGTTTGATGATTATATAATGGTACTTGGACATTTGACGGGTGGTTATGTGATAAACCAAATGATGAGTGGTTCTGTTATAAACCAAAGATGGGTGGTTACATTATAACCTACAATTAATTTTTTATGTAAGTTGGTCATATGGCTATTTCATTTGTAAGAATGATTTGGGTAAATCGACCGTATGGTTATTCCATTTAAGTATGATTATGTCCCAAGTTTACCTTTTATATATTATGTGTTCTTTCTATGGGTTTTATGGTAATGTTTTGGTTACAAAAGGGTATGTAATGAGTTTTATTCAGTGAAGAGTACTTCCTAATTCATAAAGATAAAAAGTATTATGTATGATAAAGTATTCATGGTTTACATGTTGTTTTGAAAAAAGAATAGTTTTCCTTCTCTTTGTATCCCTTACTGATCTTTTTATGCTCATCCCATGTTTTTGAAATGTTTTTCAAAGGAATTAAAGAGTAAGAGAGTAAATTATAGGATCAAGGAAAATTCATGATGTTTAAAACTTGGAACTAAACAGGTTTATTTTCTTTTAAGAGTTTTTATTTTATGAAAAATGGATACTGAGTAGAGATGTCTACATGTAATATTCAAGTTGTCATGTATATGTTATGACCTAATTATATAAAGATCTAAACATAAAAAGATCCTCAATGTTAATTATTAACTTAATTCAAGATTATGTAATGTTTAAGGTTGGGGCCCTATAGTTGGTATCATAGGTCAGTTTAGATAACTTTAGGAATTATAATTTTGATAATAGAATATCCATAAAATTTTTTTATATTATGGTCAAATTAAAATGATATAGCATTTGAATATTACCTTTTTTATTCATCTAAGATATGTTTGTTCAGAATGGTTTTCTAAAGAGGAAACATGACAGCTATTTTGGGAAGGCATATAGAGGAGAATAACCTTCTAAATTAGCATCCCGAGATGGTTGGAATCGGAACTGAACAGTTTGTTGTAGTAATGGCATAGTTTACTCGGGCTTTAAATGGTGGTGTTATACATGCACATGATCAACCAGATCAACCCTAGAAGAAATTTTCAATAGTAGAGCATTTCATGAGTCAACATCCCCTATCATTCATAGGATCATCTGACCATGTTCAAGCTGAAGGGTGGTTCAAAGAACTAGAAAATATTTTTGATTTCATGGGTTGTACAGACAATCAAAAGGTTACCCTTATTGTTTATTATTTCAAAGTAGAAGAAGATCAGTGCTGGTCGATGGTTAAAAATAGCTGGGACAATGAGAAGATTGATACTCTTAGTTGAGATGAATTCAAACGTATGTTTCTTGAGAAATATTTTCCTAAGGTGGTTTGACTTAGGATTGAAAAAAATATTCAAATTGAGGTAGGAGGATGAATCAGTGGCTGCTTATGAAGAAATGTTCACTCGAATGTCAAGGTATGATCCAAATTTCATCAGAGGTCTATATAGTAAGATAAATAGATTTTTCTAAGGACTAAAGTCGTGATATCAAAGATAATTAGACTCTCGTGAATTTAAAATCTATGAGAAACTTTTCAGATGTGCCAACAATGTATAAATGGAGTTTTTTGATGAGAAGGTGTTCCAAGAGAGAAAAAAAGAGGTCTAGTTGGTAGGATAAGGGAAATAATTCATCAAAGAAGCATGGTGGTAAGAAAACTAAATTTTCATCTTGTGATAAGTGTGGTAAAAAGTATCATGTAGAATGTCTCTCAAAATCTGGAAAGTGCTTCTAGTGTGGTAAGACCGGTCATCTTGCTCGTAACTGTAAGTAAGATGATGATGATGGCAATGAAAATCCAACGGTAAGATGTTTTATTTGAGATGAGTTTCGTCATTATGCCAATGTGTGTACAAAGTTGATTACCTAGTTTGGAAACCGGACATATCAAAAGAATAAGGGTGGGAAAAAATCCTTTTCTACTTCTACGGTTGATGAGGGACCATCAAATGAAGTGGTATTAGGTACTGTGTTTGTTTTTTCAGATTTTTCCAATGTTTTTTTTGATTTAGGGTCTACACATTCATTCATTTCTAAGAAATATTTTGTTGAATTTGGAATTCCACCTCAAGAAATGATTCCATAACTTATGGTAGAAACACCTAGGGGAAATTTTGAGGCAAAAATAAATTATAAGAATATTCCTATCCTTATATGTGGAAATAATTTACCTAAAAACCTTGGTTTTCTTCCTCTAGTAGAGTTTGATGTTATTTTGGGGATAGATTGGATTTCTGGTTACCATGCTAAGATTTATTATAGAGCTAACAAAGATTCTTTTCCGAAATACTTTCATTTTGTGTACAAGAATGAACCATTATCATTAGTAATATATAAGGAAGCTAAGAAACTAATAAATGATGGAAATTAATGTTACCTTTCACATATTGCTAAAAACAAATAAACTATTCAGGTTAATGATTTTATAGTATTAAATGAGTATCTTGATGTTGTTCCTAATGATTTTCCTAGTATTCTACCTAATCAGGAAGTTGAATTTACTATTGACTTAGTTCCTGATACTAATATAATTTCAAAACCCCCTTATTGAATGGCTCAAATAGAACATTTAGAATTAAATAAATAGTTGTAGGAGTTGTTAGAAAAAGGTTATTAGATTGATCACATCCTCGTGGGGTGCTCTAGTATTGTTTGTTAAAAATATAGATGGTTAAACGAGACTTTTCATTGATTATAGAGCCTTGAATAATATCACTATTAAGAACACGTATCCTTTTCCTCATATCAATGATTCGTTTGATCAGCTCCAGGGAGCTCAGTATTTTTTGAAGATTGACTTGAGATGGGGGTACCATGAGTTTAAAGTAAAGAAGTAGACATTATAAAGACAACATTTCGTACTAGATATGGCCATTATTAATTTTTAGTCATGACTTTTGGGTTAACCAATGCAACTTTAGTATTCATGGATATTATGAATATAATTTTCCATGAGTTCTTGGATAAGTTTGTGGTAGTGTTTATTGATGACATTTTGGTA
The DNA here is from genome assembly GCA_963277665.1 of Viscum album. NCBI lineage: Eukaryota > Viridiplantae > Streptophyta > Magnoliopsida > Santalales > Viscaceae > Viscum > Viscum album. The sequence continues at coordinate 1,370,573,438 of OY728134.1, forward strand.
TATTCCAAAATAAAAGATGAACATGAAAGTCATTTAATGGTTTTATTGAAAACCTTAAAATAAAATAAGTTTTATGGGAAATTCAGAAAGTGTGAGTTTTGGTTACAAAAAAATTCATTCCTTGGTCACATTGTTTCAAAAAATGGAATTACTGTTGATCCTGCTAAAATAAAAGTTGTTGAAGAATGTCCAAGCCCACAAATATAACTGATATTCATAGTTTTCTTGGTTTGGTAGGCTATTACCAAAGGTTTTTTGAAAAAAAATCACGATTATCTCACCCAATGGCTAATTTAACTCAAAAAGGTGATAAGTGCATCTGAAAAAAAGAATGTGATGATTTTTTTCAAAAATTTAAAATAAGATTGGTGAATGCTCCATTTTTGGAATTACCTTCCAGAGATAGTAAATTTATTATTACAGTGTTGCTTCATTGAATGGACTTGGTTGTGTCCTAATTCATAATGATCAGTTAATTGTTAATGCTTCACTTTATTTGAAACCTCATGAGTTAAATTACCCTACACATGATTTGTAATTAGATATTTTTTTTGTTTCTTTAAAAATTTGGAGGTATCATTTGTATGGAGTAAAATGTGAAATATATACTGACCAAAAACGTTTGAACAATATATTCACTCAGAAATATTAGAACATGTGACAGAGGAGATGGTTGGAATTAATCAAGGATTATGATTGCATGATTCATTACCATCCAAGAAAAGAAAATAAAGTTGACGATGTTTTGAGTCCAAAAAGTAATGCTACATTATCCATGTTTCGTTTGGAATAATATCTTTGGATTAATGATTTGATGAAATTTTTCATAGATGTTTTTGGTGCATGAAATTCTTCTATTTTATTTTATGTATCTGTGAAATCATCTCTCTTAGACAGAATTAAGAAAGCGTAGAAGGAAGATAGTGAGTTGCAGAAAAAGGTAGAGTTGGTTCAAAAGGGTAAGTTGCCTAAATTTAATATTGATAATGATTGTATTTTGATATTTGGGAAGAGATTATGTGTTCCTTGTGATTCATAGTTGAATAAAGAGTTGTTATTTGAAGCTCATAGTTATTTGTTTTCAGTTCATCCTGTAAGTAATAAGATGTACAAAGATCTTTAGGAGTATTACTAGTGGGATGGAATGAAAAGAGATATTTCTAAATTTACTATGATGTGTTTGACTTCTCAACAGGTTAAAGTAGAGCGGTAGTTACCGACAGGGATGCTTCATCCATTACTGGTTCTGGAGTTGAAATGGGAAAATATATCCCTGTACTTCCTTGTGATATTACCAAAGACATATCGAGGAAATAATGAATTCTAGGTTATTGTTGATCGATTGACTAAATCTGCTAATTTCCTTCCTATTCGATATACTCTGTTTCTAGATCAACTTTCTCAGTTGTATGTTAAAAAGGTAGTCAAGTTTCATGAAGTTCCCCTCTCCAATATATCTGATCATGATCCCAGGTTTACTTCTAACTTTTGGAAAGCCCTTCAAAAGTCATTGGGTACTGAATTAAATTTTAGTATAGCTTTTCATCCTCAATCAGAAGGGCAGTCAAAATGATCAATTCAGACATTGGAAGATATGATACGTGACTTCTCAATAGATTATTTGAGATGTTGGTACCAACATATTTCTTTGGTTGATTTTTATGATAATAATAGTTTTCATTCCAGTATACAGATGGCTCCATTTGAGGCATTATATGGTAAGTGGTGTCAAAATCTATCTTTTTGAGATGAAGTAGGTGAAAGGAAACTGATGGGACTGGAATTGGTAGAAGAGATGGTAGAGAAAGTTCATTTCATACAGAAACACATGAGGACAGCTCAGAGTAGGCAAAAAACTTATGTGGATAACCAAAGGAAGGATCTTTCTTTCATTATAGGTGATCATGTCTTTCTCAAAGTTTCTCCAAGTAAAATTGTGATGCATTTTTGTAATAAAGGGAAGCTGGGTCCGAGGTTCATTAGACCCTATGAAATCCTGGAGAAAGTATGATCATTTCCTTATAGAGTGGATTTACCTCCATTTTATCCCAGGTACACAATGTTTTTCATGTTTCAATGTTGAAAATGTATATTATGTATCCATCTCATGTTTTGAGTCCAGATATAGTTCAGTTGGAAAAGAATCTTTCTTTTGAGGAACAACCAGTCCAGATTGTTTGACGAAGAGAGAAAGTGTTGCGGAATAAGGTAATTCATTAGGTAAAGGTTTTGTGGAAAACCCATTTGGTTGAAGAGGTTTAATGAGAATTTTAAAATTCTATGAGGGATGAATACCCCACACTTATTTGATAAGTAAATAAAATTATGAGGATGCAATTTCCCAAAGGGTGGAAGGATGTAACATCCTAGGTAAATAAAGAATATTAAATTTTCATATTTATTAATATTTGTGAATTATATATTAATTTTTCTTTAATGTGGATGATATGTTCGATGGCGTACCTAACACACAACAATGGTTTTCTCCGAAATCTTATGTTGCACCAAAGTCTGAGTCATACTGAGAAAAATAATAATAAAATATTATTATTATTTTGAATGGAACCTAACGCCTAGCCATTATATTTGCGGGAATGAACAGAACTAAAAATATTATGATTAAACATTTTGGTTAAAAGTTTTTACATTTATCCAATTAAATTTAGAGGCTTAAAATGAAAATAAATCCAATTTTAAGCATAAATATTGTAATATTTTTTTAAAAGAAGTTTTACCGCCTTTTGATGGAAAACCCTTTTTAAATGTAGTTTTTTTCACTTTTATATGTTCCATTTGAAAAATTAAACTTCTATTCAAAAGAGGGAAATCAAAATTTACTTTAGATAAATTTTTTGTATTTTTATGATAAAGTTTATTTTTTAATGAGTAGTAAAAAATACTGCATTTTTTGTCAAAATTGTCTTTTTATATAATTTATTTATATGATTTAATTGTCCTTTTAATTGGTTTTAAAGTATAATTATATTATAGTTTTATCATTTAATCCAATATTTTTCATTGTAAGTAATTTCACTTTGAAATTGGACTTAAAGACAAGTCAATCTTTTGGTAGTTTTTACTTCTTAAAAACACGCTTTTTCATTTTGACTATGGGAATTAATTTTAAATTAATTTTTCCAACTTCTATGTTTTGAATTAGGAAAAATGGATTACATATTTGGAAGCATTTTGTCCAAATTTTTTAAATAGTTATCTTTTATTTTTAGAAATTATGAATAGTAACTTCAGTAAATATTTTATTTACCATGGTTAACGGGTAAATCTTGTAAAAAAGGGTAAAAAATAATATTATAATAATATTAAATTACCCTAAAACATGTTCTAACTCTATTTTAGGAGATATGTCTAACCATGGTCATCCTTGGGTTGATTTTAGGACTGCATGGAGCCACTTCTGTCTGAAAATGACATTTAATTACTTGTAATTTAATGTTAAGGAAAATATAACCTAAACATGTATATTTTAATAAAAAAAATTCATATGGGGTTATATAAGTGATATATTTGACTATAAATAGTAATTATAAATAATAAATGGTTTCGTACATCATGGTATTTTATTTTAAATTTATAGACATGAAATAAATATATTTATTTATGACATAATGGTGATGTAGTGATTACATTATTAATGAATGTTTTAAATTAATGAGATTATAAAAATTAAAATTTATTTATTTTGAAACTTCCTATTAAATACATGAATTTCATAGACGGTTTTGACTTTTTATATTTTAATTAATAATGTTTTTTCGAATTAATCATGTTTTTATGGTTTTTTAAAAAACCATGATACGAATAGTATAAAAATTGACATAAATGAGTTTTTAAATCAATTAATATTTTATTAAATGATATAATGGTACTAAAAATATAAGATTCATCCAACTGACATATATGATGTTAAAAATATCATTAGTGATCTATTTTTGGGTTGATTGACATTTATAGTAACTATGGTAACCATATATTAAAAATATACAGGAAGACACGGTAAACGTTAAATAAGATTACTAGGGGTTAAAGCTAAAAGTTAAGGTTACATTTATGACCTAAACTTTTATAAAACCCATTAGATGATAGGATTTCGACCTATAATCATATGATATTCTAAATATATCATTTTAGTGTTATTTTAACTTGAAAATAAATTAATAATAAAATAATACTTTCAAACTTTCCTAAGGTGCCCCTCCTCCCTCTTATAAAAGGGAATCACATCTAACCCATTACTAACACCTCTCAAGCCCCCTTGGCTCATCCAAAATCTACCCAAATAATCTCCTTAAATCCCTCCCGCCCTCCTAGAAGACATACCCTAGGCATAAGAAATTTCAAGAAAGCTCTTTGGCTTAAATCAAAAGAAGTTACCTGATTTGAGGTAATGTCTTCTCTCATTTTCCTTTAAATTATTTTTCCTTCTCTACTCCATATGATATTACTATTCATTGTTTAAATAAAAACACCAATATCCTAAATATACTAGGTTTTAGTTATGAGAATTTTTTGAACTACACTTACACACACCTCCGTCTAACAGGTATAGAACAAAATGTTTCTGTGGACGGCGAACTACTGCCTCACGAAACGATGATTGTTTAATATTCTACTACCACATCTTATGGTGGAAATTATGATGAAACTTTAATTATATGTGATATATTTTATATTTATTTTATCTCTATTATAATTTAATTCTCATTTATAATATAACTTTATGCTTTTCATGTTGTATATATATGATAATTTTATTTGAGAAATTGCAGACTACCGCACCCTCAAAGTGATATGAATCGTTAATTCTATACATGGAATGTATAAAGGATGGAATTAATGAACTTGTTTAACATTTATAACAAATAAATTATTAGGAATTATAATATACCTATTTATTATTTAGTATTTGTTACTTTAAATATGAAAAAGAAAAGAAAGTAGCGTTCACGGGTACGTATAGCTTACCGTCTCCATGAATTGTGCCTTTCATTTATTATATCCAAATGCTCTGGACTATTATAAATACATATATATAGGATATATATGATATATATGATATCTAAATCATGAATATCATTCTATATATAATGTAATTTTTACCACATGGACAATTTATAATTATACAAGTTCATTTTTTACTCAAGTTCCGAACATCGACAAAATGTCTGATACGAACTCAAATAAATAAATAATTTTTATATCAAGGTAATAAGAGATATAAAAGGGATAATAAATTTTAAAAATTTCTAAATCATGTAGAAATTAACTTAAGTTTATTATTTAGGAAATTAAATAATGAACAAGTCAAGTCGGACATGAGGTAAGGGACTTCGTTTCAATCTCCTTTATTTGTGGAATATTTTGATTTATACACTGATTGATTTTATACAGATTATAACCCCCTTTTACAATTAATTTTATTTGAAGGGAATCTTTTTTCTATGTATCATTTTACTAAAAGACAATTGGAATGTTTCTTTTTAACTTATATGGTGACAATGACCTTTCCTCCACATCGATCATTATTAGATATTTGGATTCCTTAACAAGTTGTGATGTTTTTAAATGGAAAGTAAATACCATAAAACCTTTTTACATATTTTGGTATTTAAATTGGTTTTGAATGTGGATTTAGTATTTCAATATCTTGAAATTATTTCTTTTGATTTCAAATGAAATTTTATTATTGAAATGTTGATATTTGAAATATTTTGTGTGTGATGATTAAATAATGGTAATTGGACATTTGATGGTTTATTACGTGATAAACCAAATGATAGGTGATTCTGTGATAAACCAAAGACATGTGGTTACGTTATAACCTTCAATTCATTGGGTATGGAAGTCGAATATATAGTTATTCCATTTATAAGAATGATTTTTTGAAGTCAACAGTATGGTTGTTCCATTTATGTATGATTATGTCCCAAGTTTACCTTTTATATGTTCTGTGTGATTTATATGGGTTTTATGGTAATATTTTTGTTACAAAATTGTAAGCAATGATATTTTATTTATTGAAGAGTACTTACTTCTTCATAAAGGTGAAAATTATTAGATATGATAAATTATTCATGATTTACATGTTGTTTTGAAAAACTAACAGTTTTCCTTCTTTGTCTATCCCTTACTCAGCTTTTTATACTCATCCAATGTTTTTGAAATGTTTCTCAAAGGAAATAAATTGGAATAGGGTCAAGGATGTTATCACGGAAAATTCATGTTGTTTAAAACATAGAACTAAACATGTTTCTTTTCTTTTAAGAGTTTTTATTTTATGAAAAAATGGATACTGAGTAGAAGTTTCTACATGTAATATTCAAGTTGTTATGTACAAGTTATGGCCTAATTATCTAAAGCTCTAAACCCGAAAATATCCTCAATGTGAATTATTAACATAATTCCAGATTATGTAATGTTTAAGGTTGGGTCCCTATATATGGTTTTGGTTCTTGTAATGTAATATTTAGTGTGGTTCTTTGAGAATGTGATGAAAATAACCCATTTCAATACAGGGTGATGGGATTCACTAAAATGATGATGTTGGTGATGACTATTTCCATGGGTCTAGATTTAGGGTTTTCATGTTTTTCCCCTAGGTAGATGGTGATATCTCTCAGCAAATTCCAAGGATGTTGTGGTTGTGCACACATAGTACACGATGGGGATGTCCATGGGATATAAGTGGTGATTGATTTCACCTGATGGTAGTGAGTTCTTGTCATAATTAGGTTTTTTTGGGCTATTGATGTAACAAACACAACTTATATATATATATATATATATATTATTCTGAATTTTTTTTTATATTTAGGAATATAGTATAAATCTCATGCACCTTATAATAAAAACCAACAATAATTTATTATATTAATTTAGAACATAACATTTAGTGGATAAATATGCCCAATTAAATTGATAATAAAACACTGAGACCAAAAACAAAATAAAATTAAATAACTAGAATAGGAAAATTTGGATCACTTCAGTCTTCTAGAATAATCACACCCTTAAACAATACAATAAAAAATAAAACAACTAAAATTAATTTAATCGACATATTTTAAAATGAATAATATATCCTTTATATAAATTAAAGTGGATTATAAATAAAGGAAATAAGAGGAGGAATTTACAGTAATTTGAAAACATATATGATCATTGGGAACATGCTTGTTAAGAATAATAACATAAATATTGGATTAATAAACCAATATTTGTGTCTCTTATGAAATATATATATATATAATAATTTTAAATCATAATAAAATTAAATAAAGGTGTTAAACATGATAAGGTAAATATCTTATACAAAGAAAAAAAATTTAGGAAAATATAAATTTTTTATATTTATAGTAAATTTACAATTTTTAAATAAAATTTTGTTTTCAGAACATTGTTTTGAAAAAAATATATTTATTTTTATATAAAAAATAGAATTATTTTTGAAAAAAAAAGAAGTTTTTATAAGCATCAACCATTTTACCATGATATAAAAAATTAGTCCTTTTCAATAAATAAGGATTTTATTTAAAAATTAAATTTATCATATTTATGAATTTTTTTGATAGAATGTATATCATTTATAGAATCAATACATCAAAATTATCTTAGACAATTTTTTTGGTATTTTTATGAAAAAGAATAATTTTTAGTGAATACGGAAATATATAGTATTTTTATTTGTAAGTTAAATAAAATATAATTTGAATATTGGATTAAGTAAGAAACCATTATATTGAACCCACATGTACTAATTAATAATTATATTCACAATAATAATCACTATTGGTACTCTAGAGTAAGAATAATAAACTAATAAATATTGTATTCAAAACACCCATCTCATCCACTTACAAATACTACCCTTCACTACCCCACCTCTCCTCACACCATAATTTCCTAACCATAAAAAATACATATCTAAATATATTCCTAAAATCCATGTCAATGTTATAGAGGTTTTCTTATTCTTCAAAGAATATTCCCTAATCCCAAGTAGAGCATCAATGGAGGACGTTCAAAGGAAGCGATAACTATCTGAACTAAGAAATTTTAAGTCAATTTAATATTCTCACTCATCCAAATATATTTTAATTAAATAAATATAATGACATAATTATCATATGTATACTGAAATTTTATTACATTAATAGAATAACCTTAATCTATCTTCCTCTAATTTATTCTAGAATTAAAATGTCACTCATATTATGGTCGCTTCTCTATCTCCATGGAAGACATATTTTATTACTCATCACCACCATCATGACGGGTTATAATAATACTTTTATGGTTAAATATGAGCATAATAAATATATTTTATTTTTTTTCATATTCAGTAAAGGGTAATAATCATAACGACTAAATGAAACTCATTAAGTTCAACATGGTTGGAAAAACTGCCGAAATGTACTAACTATTATGGAATAACATTTATGGTCAATAAACCATAAATATTTTTGAAGAATATATGATATTTAGATCACTTTTAACTTATATAAATATATTATCTCTATACCATTTCACTTTTTGATTTATTGACCCAATTTATAACAATATCTATTATTTTTTATAAATAAAGTAACCTTGGAATAGTGAAACAAACTTCTTAAGGGTGGTGAAAATGAAAATAATGTCATAATAAAACGTTCTTAAATGACAATAAAATAATAATAATAAGTAAAGAATACATTAAAAGGTTACTAAATAAACTATTTAGTAAATTTAATTTTATTATTGAAGAGGTTAGGCGTGCACACCTAGTGAGAAAGGACCCATGGTAACAAAAATCAAAAACCACCCAATTTTATTTGAAGTTATGATTTATCTCTATTTAACTCCTATATCCATATTATTCACATTTAATTATTATTATATATATGTGTCTGTGCGTTTGTTATATATATACCTAGCATATATTTATTTTATTTTTTTTTTGCCTATAGGTTTTCTAAGTTAATTTCTCACTTTTTTCTTTAATGCAATCCTAATTAAGGGGAATGTTTCTATTTATTATTCCATTTCATCTATCATTATTTTAAATTATTTTATACTTATTAATTTTCAAAAATAATAACTATTTTATGGGAAAATATTCCATTTCCTTTTAAGGAAAACACTATTCTCTTACCTTCTATAAAGGTTATTAATTTATTTCTTATAACCTCATTTATGAGGTTTATTTATATACATAATTATCAACTTATTTCTTGTGAATTTTGATCACATGAATTATATATTCATATATTATGATTATTTATTTAATTATAAAGATTTAAGAATATTTAATCCCTTATTTTATTCAGAATAACTATGATATATATTTTGGTTGTGCTTTAAGACATGATTTTGTTATCAATTTCTTTCCCATGAGTTTTTCTTTTTCTTTTTTTGCATGAATGATTTTATTATCTAACAAATATATGAATGTATATATAATGATGTGATAGGTGGGACTAGAATTATACAACCCCCCAATTCTTTGGGTAATGTTTTCATCTCCTAATATACAATGTATGGTTCATTGAAAATATGTCAAGCACACTATGTTATGTTGTCTTGGAATTGATCCTTGTCTTATGATTATAATGTAATATTATTTTATTGTTGATAGATTATTATGATTCCATGATGTTAAAATATATTATATTTTTTGAAATTATTTTATGTTATTATATATTTCTCTCCTTCAAAGGAATTACGTTATACCTTATGACACCTATGTTATACTTCATTATCGTGTTTGTTCCCTTACCGGGCTTATTAGCTCCCTCTTTTCCTTTATGTATGTCCCTAGGGTATCTTATCCCATAATATAACATCATTGGGATTTAGGTTCACATTATTTATATAGAAATTAAGATGTGATAGTTTATTTTTAAGTTGATTTATTATGCATCTAATCTCTCAAAGACATTATACCTCTAGATTTTAGGGGTTTTTTATGGATGTTTATGTTATAAATCATGTAATAATATGTGTATGAGACCAAGGTAGTTATAGTTGGTATTAGATAAATATATAGTTAATTATTGTGGGATTAGGTTATAGAACATAATTTTAAATAGTCCATAGATAAACTATATTAAAACCTACAAATCCATAATTTGGGATATATATGCCATTTGTGAGTTATCCCTTCCAGTTTTATAGATTTCCTTTTTGTGTGATTATTAATTTGAGTATTCTAATCCATAATTTTAAATTTTTTAGTAAATAGATGAAAATTTAATAAACAATCTCAATAACTAGATTTTTGGTAAATTTAATGATTTCCCATATGAGATTCTTAATATGATGATAGAATGAATAACCTTATGGTGGTAACTTCATAACTTACTCAAGATATGAAAGAAATATTAAACCATGTGGAATTCTCTCTTAATCCTAAGTGAAAATAATTTGTGGTTGAATCATTTATGTGCCAATGGTATCCCACTTTTGTGGATCTTATGATCCCCTAATCATGGAATAATGAATTAATTCTATTGAGTAAATATACTTTATCCTCCAATTCTCTAAGTTATAGAATGTTATATTTTCTGTTTATCACTTAAAAGGAGATGTAAATCAGTGGTGTACATAGATCAATAACATGAAACCAAATTAATAAAATTAATTAATGGATTGGAATGAAATAAAGTAAATATTTTTCAAAATATCTGTTTCTTATACTTTCCATCATAAAATTGCGAGTGAGTTATATGGACTCAAGAAAATAGAGTATGGATCAATCAGGTTTTATGAGGAAAACATCACACGAATTTCAAGGTATATTCATTTATCATTTTCATTGGTCTTGAAATTAAGGTTGAATACTTCTTTAGTCGACTTAATCCAAGTCATTAAAAAGATTTAGTAATTTGAGACATTGAAATTTATGATAAAATAATCTAATGTTCCCTATGTTGAGATGGATATTAATAATTATACATTTTCTTGTGGGGATGGAAATTAAAATATGAGAATAAAGTTTAATTCTACAGGAATAACATATAAATATTACTTAGGTAAGAGAATACAATAACCCACATGTCATAAATATGGTAATAAGGATCCAGGAAACTACTGTAATGAATTAATGAGAAGATTCAAGTGTGGAACGAAAGGGAACCAAGATAATGAATATATAAAGGAGTTGAAGAAGAAATTAATATGGATTAATCTAAGGTTCCAATAACTACTCCACAAGTAGTATAATGTTTCAAATAAAAATTACATGGAAACTATGAAAGTTTGTATACTAATCCAATGGTATTCATGGATAACCAATGACAAAGACCTATAAGGTTAAAATAGAAAAGAAATTCTTATGTCTATCACTACTAATAATGTGGATCATGAAAATGAAGTAGAAAAATGTATACATATTATTCATTAAAGAATAATTAATTTCCTATTTGATTCTAGTTTATGCATTATTTTATATCATGAAAGTTAAGTATAAATATTTAAATACCAGCTCAAGATTTGAAGGTTGAGTAATTATTGAAAACACCAAGACATAAAATTATTTAATGTGAAGTCTATAAGTCATTCATAATTTAATTTTTTTGGTATAATATTGTATAAAACCTACTTATACTCCCTTTAGTGTAATTATATGTTATAATAGGAATGGATTAGTAGTCTTTATATAGATCCAACATCAACTGTTAGGATGAGTAAATCACTTTCCATATCAAAAATCATCCACCAATTCTATAAAAGTTAAAATAGGTGGATGAATCTTATTTGTAAAATACTTTTTGAATCATAGATATCGTTGAATTATGATTAATTATATCTAACACAAATGATTAATACAAAGGATAGTATTATCATTGAGTACATTGAAATCTTGTTAGAATATACAGATGTATTCCTAGAAGAGTTTCATGATCTTTCCCTTAATCGAGAGGTTGAGTTCTCAATTGAACTTATACCCAAGTCTTCACCCATATACAAGAGTCCCTATACAATGGACCCCATTAAACTATAAAAACTAAAGAAGAAGTTATAAGAGAATTTGAGAAATGGTGTTATATGTGTTGTTACATCACCATGATGTGTTCTAGTCTTCTTTATCAAAAACAAAGACAAGTCAATGTATCTATGAATTGATTATCATGAACTCAACAAGATCAAAATAATGAATAATTATTCCCTACCATATATTGATGAATTATTTAACTAACTATGTGGCGTTCAGAACTTCTATAAAGTGGATATTTGATCAGGATATCATCAATTGAAGGTGAAGAAGGAGGATATTCCCAAGAGTACCTTTTATATATTATGTGGACACTATGTGTTCATAGTGATTTCATTTTGACTAAAAATTTCTCTAATAATTTAATGACCTTGATGAAAAATGTCTTTAGAATCCACCTCAAAAACAATTTTATAGTGTTTATAGATGTTTTTATCATATAATCCAAATGTAAGGAGGAAAATGAGGAGAATTTGATTATTTTACTAAAGACCTTTAGAAAGGATATTTATATACAAATTATAGTAAATTAGACATTTGGAGGGATCATCTAATAGTTTTGGGGAATGGTATCACAATCAAGGAGATATTTTTAGATCCTTTAAAGAGAAAGGAAGTTGTGGAATGGCCCAGAACAACATCTGTAATTGAGATCCATAGTTTCCTTGAACTAACTGAGTACCATTGTTGATTTGTGAGTAACTTTTAATGACCGTCAAATCCACTAACCATGATAACATGAAAGGGGGTATAGTTTTTTTGTAATGATGAATGTGAAGAGATATTCATAGATTTAAGGAAGAGGTTACCACACCTTTACTCACACTACCCTTATGATAGTATGTATTTTTTTGATATACATCAATGCATTATAGAATGTATTATATTGTGTAGTCACAATAAATGATATATTCACAAAATATTCCTCAAGGTAGATAAATTAAATGAGTAAAATTATCTAACACACGATCTTGAATTTGTTATAATAATCATCAAATTGAATATGTGAATGTATGATATCTATGGAGAGAAGTGTGACATATATACATATAATAAAATATTAAATTATATATTCACATAGAAGGATCTTAATATGCACCAAAAATGATGGTTAAATTTTATCATAGACTATGACTATTCAATCTATTACCATCCTAGGAAGGATAAGAAAATTTTTAGATTTTCTTATTAGAAAAGATCCAAAAAACATATAAATGATGAGGATTAAAATGGATACAATATTATTTGACATGAAAAGGATAGACATGGGTTTTACAAAGGAAGTAAAATCATCCTTACATTCTCAAATTATTTCTTAATCATTCATTCTATATAATAATTAGAAATATGATAAGGTGGATATGGAGATAAAAAATAATGTGAATGTAGTAGATAAGTGGAAATCCTTAGATTTAAAAATTGATAATGAAGGTGATTTGATATTGTGACATGATTATACATACAATAAGAGCCTAAGATAAAGAAATATATATTAGATTATTCGCATAGTGAAATATTCTCTATCCACCCTTGGAGCACAGTGATATTCAGAGATATCTTAGAGCACTTATAGTGGTAAAATATGAAGAAAATGATTAATGAATATACCAAAACGTTCATGGGAAATTTAAGGAATAAAGGAAAAATTACAATAGGATGATGAAACTATTACCCATACCTATATAGAAATTAGAGAAAAACACCACGGATTTTTTCATGTTTTATCTAAATAAATCCAATATAATTAATTCAAAATGTCTTGTAGTATACCATATTATATTGACTAGTCACTACTTCTCCATTCAAGAGGAAATATCACTTGATCAAATGATAATGTAAAAATCATAGAAGTTGTGAGACTTCATGGAAAACTTCAATCAATTTTATTTGATTAAGATTTTATGTTCACATAAAAATTCAAGAAAAGTATTCAAAATGACTTAAACATTTAGTTGAACTTGAGAATGATCTATCACCCCCAAGCCGATATCGAGATACATGAAGATATGATAAGATATTTCTTTATATATTTCAATGAATTTTGGGATTAATTTATTTCTCTATCAAAGTTATAATTGAAAAATATTTTCCAATCAATAATTTATAAGTATCTTTATAAATACCTCTATGATAAGTGTAATGTATTGTGTTTTTACTAGAGTGGGGCTCAGTTTGATTATGAGTTTTGAAGTCCCCGAACATTAATAGCGGTAAAATGGTAATTTTGACCTATTAAACAATCTCAAAAAAATAGGGTTTTTTGTTATGAAATATGTATTTGACTCTTGGGTTGAGCTGGTATGGAAATGCAAATATTGTGTGGATTCAAAAATAATTTTAAAAACATTTTATATTATTTTTATTCCATATGTTAGCATTATTGATGAAATTATTATATATTTTTAATGTTTATAATATGGGAAAAATAGACCTTCATTGATTCTACAACATTGTGTTTACCCTAGGCACAACATAAGTTTTCTTTCCATCGAGTTTTAAAACAACGCGCAATAACAAGACAGAATGGAATGAATAAATACAATATTTAATTTATTTTATTTATTTTGGTCATTAACCTAATCATTTATTTTTTAATACACCTTATAAAAACTATATATGGTTATCCAAATTTTTCATTCAAAAACCATACAGATATGAGATGATAGGATGAAAATATAGGTGGTAAATATGGATCAAGGAGTGGGACTTAATCTGTGGGGACGTTCATGGAAGTATTTTGATGGTGGCGATGAATGAAACTATAGTTACAAAAACACATATATGTTCTAGTAACATTACATTGAGATATTTATTTTTTATTATTGAAATTGGTGTGATATGTGAATAGAAACCCTACTTCATTATCCTCAATCTTCCTCATCTATTCTATTTTTTTACTTTTTTTGGCATTTTTATTCTTCATTTCATCCCCCTCATCCTTTGATTCATTTTCCCCACCAATATTTGTTCCATTTTCCTTGTTAAATTTTTACAATATACATATTTCATATCTATTTAGAGACATATTATTTCATTTCTTGAAATATAAATTTCATTAACTTCCATTTTGGCTCTATTTGTCACATATTTCTATCATAACTCTCAATATTTTATAAGTAGATTATTTATTTTTTTAAAATATTTATTATGTATTTTTTATTTATATATTGTATTCATTTATTTGTTTTTTAAAATGTACAACTTTTTCATTTATAAATTAATGTGGTTATAACTAGTCTCATATTATAATTTCTTTATTATTATAATTTGTTTGTTATTTTGATATAATTTTTTATTGAAACCTTCTTATTTACAATTGTTTATATTTATAATTTTTTTTAATCTTAAAAGTTTTTTATAGTTGACCTTATTGATAATTAGTTAGTTAATAATAGATATTTTAATATTGAGTTGGATGTTTTGATATCTGAAATTAGTATATCATATTGATATAGTGTATTTTGATAACAAAAACTAGATATTTTAAGATTAAGTTGGTTTTTTTATATTAGATATTTTCATATCATCTTGATAATAAAGATCAATTTTTAATAATTTCTTTGACTTTCAAAAACTGATCTATGGTCGGATTATCGAAACATTTTATATTATTTTGTATAAATTGTTTTAATTAAATAGCTATCAATAAATAGTTAATTCAATGTTTTGATTATATGTTTTTATGTTTTAAGTTTTTGTGTTTCAAAATATTTTTAAATGTTTATATTTTTTGACATATTAACCCTTTATATTGTGATATTATTTAATTAATGGATCACAATTCAATAAATTTATGATGACCCAATGATGTATGTTAAAAAGTAGTTTCCAATTTCATGAAATAATCTAAATGAAATATTGAAAAAACAAATGGTTTTCTATCCATGCATGAAGTGTTTTAATATAAGAAAGTTAAATTATAGATAAATCAAAGACCATTTAATTTTCAATGGTTTAAATAATAATTATACACATTGGATTCGGAACGGTGATATAATAGAATAGTGAACATCTAATGTTGATAACGATATACTGCATGAGAAAGATCATTGTATAGAATAATAAATTCATGATGTAAGTTTTGAATCCATTGAAATAACAAAAATTATTGAATTATTTTATGGATATAATGAGAAAAATCTATTATCAGGTTTCACTAGTTTTATATTTTTATCAATAGTGTTGATATTAGTTAACTTGAAATAAAGAAATGGGTGGAGTGATAAAATTTTCACTTAATTACATGAACTTTTCAAAGAGAAGCTTCTAGAAGGAAACAAGATTCTAGATTTCATTTATAATTTAATGAAAATATTATTACAAATAGGATTGAGGAATAAAATGATACATGATTCCCCTAATTATTGTGTTTTATATAGTAATGAATATGAATTTTTATTAAAATATCTTATATTTGGGACATCATGAGATAATATGGATGGAATATTTAACCCAAATTCATTATTAAGTACATAAACTAAACCTCCCTCTAAATATATTTGGTATATTCAAATAATTCATTATTTGATGCATCTATTTACAAATTAATATAATATAAAGAGTTTATTATAGAATACAAATTATTATATTTCTGATAGAAAAATATTTCACACTACTGATTCACCATAATAAAATATATTTGATAAACAATTCCCTTATTTTGGAAGTGAAGATATAAATATCAGAAAGTGACATTGCATGTATGGAATGAATCTATATCGCTCAGTAACTAACATAATCTACAAACTATTATATTCATATTTTTAAACATCTCTATATAGATATGTATGAAAAAATGTATGTTATGATAAGCTTCATGATTTCTGGAACTAAACAGCTAGGAAAAGATATTGATTTGTATATTCAACCATTGATTGATGATTTTAAATTTCTACGGGACACAAGTTTTACAATTTTTGATGTATATAGAAAAAAAATATTTTCTTTAGTGTACTATGATAATGTTTTCTATAAAATACATTCTTATATATGTAAACTTATGTAAATACAGTGTTAAGTGACATAAATCTTTTCTGATTTGTGAAAAAAAGATATCATATTATCAATTATATAATGATAGAAAAATAATGAACATGAGACATTAATGATTTTTATAGATGTATTATCCTTATAAAATATTGGAAAAGGAATTTAACAGTTTATATGAGTGTGA
Organism: Viscum album; assembly: GCA_963277665.1. Lineage (NCBI taxonomy): Eukaryota > Viridiplantae > Streptophyta > Magnoliopsida > Santalales > Viscaceae > Viscum > Viscum album. The sequence goes on from OY728134.1 coordinate 1,370,590,603, forward strand.
TCTCCCCCCCCCCTCTAAAAAAATTCTATTGAAGAATATTATGATATGGTGAAAAATATAGATTTCACATTTGTAAAGAAAGGAAGTTTTTGTCATAAAATAATTACCTAGAAGAAATGATCAATCATATTCAAGATAATTATTGAATATTTGTAGAGATAAAACATAACATTGATGTTATTAATATTAATAAAAAAATATATGTCAATTTTATTGGAACTTTTTTAAACATAAATTTAAAGTTAAATGATAGAATACATGCAAGATTGGAATTAATATCCCTTGTAATATGTTTGGATATATCTCCCACTATGAAAGAAATCAAAACATTTTTACCTATATCTTGTTATTTATTGATGAAACACCTACTATCGGTCACAGGACATGGTGTGTTATTGATACCTTTTAGAATTTATATTATCAGGGTATATTTCATTTTAAAATCCATTTTTCATAAATATGTGGATCCGAATTTTTTAGATTGTTGGAGAATTATGTTTACCTCATACGTTATTAATTGTAAATGTATTTCACACCAATTTTATTTATATAATAGTTTATTAGGTGATTATTTAATTGTGATATATAATAATATCTGATCAATCTTATTTATGTTGGATGTATATCTTTGAAATATATATAAAAATTTTGAGGTGATGCGTCAAAAATCCTCATCAACTGGATGCCACTATAGTTTTAAAAAATATCATAACATGTGATTGAGTTTTGTACTGATTATTTGTATGAGGTAGAGAAAATTATGATGGGACCAAGTTGGATAGGAAGGTTTTTTGAAGGTTTATTATGTTTTTTTTCAAGTGTATTATCTTTTCTTGTCAAGGAAAAATCAACGAAAATAAATAACCTTACTTTGATAAAGTGTATTATTAAATTTTGCAATGCCTTTCTGATTTGTATTTCAAAAATATCATAACTTTTTTAGAGGATATGAGATGAAAACCTTATGAAAGAAAGAGAGAGAGAAGGTTTTTTCAATCATATTCAATTTTTATTGGAATGAAAGATGTTGTTGGAGGACTGGGAAGTTAGAATACATTCCTTTGAAAGTCTAATAATGCTAAAGGTTATCGATCAAAGACTATATAATATAACAGATAAGGTTTGTGATTAATGCAGATATTTGTTAAGTAAACAAGATGATAGCATTGGAGCAATGGTTTTATTGCCGAATCAATGTTTAAGGTGACGATATTTCCCAGTGTTCGCCAAATTTTAGGGCCTCAAAATTAAAATTTTGGTTAAATGGAAAATGAAGGTGTTTTTGCAAAGGGTTTTGTGGAGAATAGTTTTCGAACCATAAAGGATAGTTCATATACTTCATATGAGGTATGCGGAGAGGCGATTCTGTATAAAAATTCTATGCAGACTGTGAAGCAGGGTACACAGACCACACAAGGGAATGGTTTGTGGGAGGCTCATTATACATGGTAGAGGCTTGCGATATATAGAAAGACAATAGTTAATGACGAAGGCTATCATTCGTATGAAGGAGGTGGTTATTTTGGCTATCGTGAATGAATTGAGGTGGTACATGTAGAATGAAGTGAAAACAGTTCACATGACATACACGGTATGTAGAATCTGTTTCATTCGCAGTTGAGAGGTGGAGATCTGGTTTGCGGGAGGAGAACTGTTCATAGTGAACATTTTACCACATTGAGAATTGGTATAAAATGGATTATAATATTTTTTGGATCTATTTGCCTATATAAGTATCTATAATCTCATCATTAAAGGTAGAGAGTGATTTTCATAAGATAATATCTTTGCTCTAAGGAAGAATTTGTATAAGTCTGAAAGCGTTTGCTAGGAATAATTCTTAGTAGTGATGAATTTAGCAGAGGAGATATTCTGCATAGGATGAAGGTGTTTGGAGATGAGTACATGGTTCGTGAAATAGGATATGATTTTAAAAAAAGAATGGTTCGTCAAATAGGAGACGGTTCGTTGAAGCGATACACAGAAGTGGTATATGGAGACGGTATGTGGAGGTGGTATGCAAAACCTGCACAATATGAAGAAGAAGATATGGTTCTTAAAGGACTCATGCTCGGTAGTGTAAATCAGTTCACAGTGAATACATACAGTTCATAGAGTTGGTATGTCCATTCAGAAAGGACTCAAAGAGGTTTCTACTATCTTTTGGGTAGGAAAAACAATATTTCTTTGAAGGATCAAATTTGTGAAAGCTGACCAAGAAGCACCACAATCATTGTTTTAAACAATTTTTTCTAAGAGGGAGTTCAAACATGATTCGATTGTTTTTAAAGGGCCATACAAGTGTAAGGTAATATCCTACTCCTTGTATTCCACACAAAAGGATTTTTTTTCTAATATATTGTGTGGTATAGGATTGTTTCCATACCATACCAAGGATGTAGCTACTCTTGTTGAGTAGTGAACCTTATAAATTATTTTATTTATATGGATGTGTGTTTGGATTATGTTAAATAGGTAAGGAAATATTTACCAGGAGGCGAAATTTGATTCATAATTAAGGGATCATAAAATAAAAAGATATCATAGATTCAACCCCTCCCCCTCTCTGTGATACTTGGATCCTAACTGGTCAGCTTCAATTTGTATTAGAGGGGGTTCCCATCATTTGTTCTTTGCTAATGTTTTAAATATAAGTTGTGATGGAAAATATGAATTGCATGAAAATTAAGGGGATTCCAAATTTTTATTAGAAGAACTATCATATCTGAAAATATATAATGATTCTTTATCTTATGTCTCTTGGGTATGAAGTTCTTGAAGCTACAATAGATGTGTTTCCTCTTAATGATGACAATTTTATTCTTACACCTATCAATAAGAATAATCTTCACAATGATATAAGAGCTAAAAATTCATTACTCTCATCACATTTTGAGAGTGAGTTTTTAAGAGTGAATGGTGTTGTTATAACTAATGGCACCTGGGATAAGCTGGAAAACATATATGAAGGAAATAAAAAAGGGAATAAGGAATAACTTCAAATGTGGAGGTTTAAGTATGATGATTTGAAGTTTAGAAAGCATGAATATATTAGGGACTTCTTTACCAAGGTAAATCAAATTTTCAGTATAATCAAATTTCTTGGTGAGAAGTTGAAGGATTCTAAAATTGTAAAAAAAATATTAACAATTATTTTCAAAAATTTTGATTCTAAAATTTATTCATTACAATCTGGATACCCGAAAACATTATCTATGGATTATTTTCATAACACATTCATCAATTATGAAATGAGAAGGGAGAATATTATGAAGTGAAATATAAAAACAGATAGGGAAATGTATTTCATAGTCACCCAAAGGGAAAGGTCTAAGAAGTCTTTTGGGAAGGAATATGTTTCTGAATTTGAATCCAAATATGAGTTAATTAAAGATCTTGATTAAATTTTATCCTTATATTCTAAAAATATTATAATTGGTACAATTAAATATAAATGGAAACATCCCTTGAAGTGTTTTTAATGTAGATCCATTGGGAACTTGGCACTTAATTTCACTAAAATAAAGATTGATGAAGACAGTGATGAAGAAGAAAAATGTCCAAGAAGATCATGGAAGAAGCAATGTAATAATGAAAAATCTTCATCTAGAGGAAAAATAAAAAGTATTTTAAATCTAAAAGAATAATATTTTTGTCTAAATATGATGAAGAATAATATAGTGATGTTGAATCTGAAAAATATTTTTTTTAAATCTAGAGAGAATACCTTATTACTGTAGTGAATAATAAAAATTTCGAGAGTATTAGTTCTGATGAAGAAGAAACTCAACTTGAATCACATTTGAAAGAAGAGTTGAAAGAATATCGAAGAAATATTAGAAGGATTGAAAAGAAAAACAAAAGGTTGAAGAATGAATTATCCTCATCATATAATCAATATTGTTTTCTAGATGAGAATGCAAAGATGGTAAAAGAGATTGAAAATTTGAAGAATTCTCTTGAGAATATAAGAATCGTTATTAATATCTATAAGTTAAGCTGAAGAAAAAGGAAAATAGTTGTAACATCTCTAAAAAACTGTATACATTTGAAAAAAGGAATGTAAGCTTCAAAAATTCTATCTTTGATGTTAGTGAAATTTCTAGCAAGAATGAACTTAATAAGGAACAACAAAAGATTTCATCAAAGGTTGAGAAGAAATAAGGAATTATATCTGAGAAGAATAAAGCTAAGGAAGTTATGTATGTGGCCAAAGTTAACAATGCTGAAAAATATGATGTATCTAATAGTTTTGATTCTAGAAAATTTTATATTACTTCTATTTCTGATAAGTCTACAAAGAAATCTGATCTAAAGAAAAATGTTAGAGTTGAAAACAAAACATTTGACAGTAAAAAAGGTTGCAATAAGAATATTTCTGAGAATCATGTTCACAACTCTAGTGAGTATAAATGTTTTAGAGGGAAATATTATTTATATGTCTACTACTTGTATTGTGGGGGATTTAGAAATACGGAAAACATGTTTTGGTTCAACTAAAAACATTAAAACTATTCCAAATGTTATGGAACAAATGATTTGAGGGGGGACTCAATCCTCTCAAAATAAGAATCTTGAGAAAGAAGTTTATAATAAATCTGAGATAGTTGGTGCGAAAGTTTAGAATAGGATCCAAGCACTAGGAACTATTTTTGAATGGTTTGAACAACCTATACATCTTGATAAGGGTTTTCTCTTTTTATTACAGGCACAAAAAACGTTTCCAAACAAATCTCAGAAGATTGAGGTGAAGAAATAAAAGAAAGAATAAAAATCTCATGTTGTTGAAACTTCTTTAAAATATACAAAAGGAGAATGTCCTTTGATTCTTGATATTGGGTGCTCTTATCATATTACATGAGAAATAAAGTTTTCGAAAAATGTGAGAGACTTCAAAGAAGGAATGGAGAAATTGGTAAATGATGAATATATGATGATCAAAGGTGTTGGATCAGTCATCATTGTGAAAGAAAAGATGAAATCCAAGAAAATATTGTACGTTGATGGGCTGAAGCAAAACATTATGAGTGTCTCACAACTTTTAAATGAGGGGAAAAAGTTATGTTTAGAAGAAATGGGTTTTTATGAATGGTGTGGATGATGGAAAGATAATTACAAGATTCCAAAGTAAAAAACGAAACATGTTCAAGTTGGTGAAATATAGAACTATTGTTACTTGGGTATGGTGGAAGAAAATCAATTGTGTCATAGATGTATGGTCACATGTTTTAGAGAAAAATTAGTAATTTATAAAACTAAGATATAGATTTTCATGATATGTTAATAAGAAGAGATAGGTGTTGCACTATCTATCAAAAAGGAAAGATTACAAATTATGTGCACAAGAATGTTGAAAGTTGTCCAAAACAACCCTTGGAACTTATTCCCACTGATATCTATAGGACAATGAGAAAAACATCAAATTACTTCATCACATTCATTGATTACATTACTTTAATTACTTGTTTTATGTACATGATACATAAGTGTGATGCACTATAAATATTTAAAAGTTTCAAGAGGAAAGTTGAGAAGTAATTTGAGTATTAAGTGAAGAGGTTGAGAACTAAAAATGGTGTTGAATATAAGAATGAATAATTTGGGAATTATATTAAGAAGAATGTAATTATGCATGTTTTTAGTTTACCATACATAGCTTAAAAAATGGGGTTGTTGAATGAAAGAATAGAAATCTTATAGAAATGCGGTGAACTATGTTTCTTGAACATGGTCTCTCTCATTACTTTTTGAGAAAATCCATGAGTACTGCTATGTAGATTCAAAACTAATGTTTCTATATTCCAATTTCATATATGACTCCAAATGAATGTTTTATGGTAAAACTATAAGTTGTAAACAATTAATAGTTTTTGAAAGTCTATGCATTATAAAGAAGAATAGTGGAAACCTTGGAGAATTTTAGAAAAGAGGTGAAATTGGAATTTTTCTTGGCTATTCTCTAGAAAAAAAGAGGATACACATGTTTTAACAAATAAATATGAAAAATTAATCATTCTATTGATGTGAAACTTGTTGAAAACATTGATAAAGTAATAAATTATTATGATGTTATAAGATTTGAGAAGGATAAGGATTTGTTTGTTAATAATTCTAATGTTGTTGTCGATAGTGTAAATCTTACTCAAGAAGAAGTACCATATTCAGATATTTCTACTAAAGAGAAAGATACTTGAAAATATCATCTTTGGATGAGGAAACAAGTGGAAACTCAGAACATTATTGCTGACCAACATCAGAAATTTCAAACAAGAAGAACAACAAATAATGTAACACATACATCTTTGTTTTCAAATGATGAGCCTAATGGTGTGAATGAGGATTTTGAGCATCTATAATGGGTTCAAGCTATGAATGAAGTGTTTGATCAGATAGAAAAGAATGATACTTGGGATCCAATACCCATTTCATAAAACAAAAATGTTATTGTTACAAAATGTGGTTTTCAGAACAATTTGAATGAAGAAGGTGATTTAATAAGAAACAAAACCAGATTGGTTTCCAAATGGTACTCAGGGATAAAAGTTGTCAATTTTGATGATACATTTGATCAGGTGGCTATATTGGAAACAATCAGAATATTTCTTACTATTTCTACACAATGAGGGTACTAAATTACTCAAATGGATATAAATTTCGCATTTCTAAATTGGAATCTTGATAAAGAAGTTTTCGTTGAACAACTGTATGGATTCTTGTTGGGAAAGAAGAAAGTTATTTGTACTAGCAAAATAAATCTTTTTATGGGATAAACCAAGCTCTAAGGGAATGGTATTCCAAATTGGATACTTTCTTAAGGAAGATGAGTTTCAATAATGGAAGAGTTGATAAAAATATTTATAGTAAGGAACGTAAAGAGTTATCTATCTTCGTAATTATTTATGTTGATGAAATTATCTTTCTAGAAACAATGAAATATGTTTTGAAATATTTATTGAAGAGATTAAGAAGTTGTTTGAGATGTCCATGATGGGAGAAATGAAATACTTTCTTGGGTTAAAAATTTTACAAAATAAGAACAACAATTTTCTTTTGCATGAAAAGTATGCTAAGGAACTTTTTAAGAAGTTTGGTATGGAAAAATTGAAACCAGTTTCCACACCGATTTTAGTGGAAACCAAGTTGTATGAAGATAGAGAAGAAATGGAAGTTTATTAGAAAGAGTTTCGAAGGATGATTCGTAGTTTTTTATATCCAAATTCATCCATACCCAACACTGTTTATGTTCTTACCTTATGTGAAATATATCAAAGTGATCCAAAATAATCACATTTAATTGATGGAAACAAATTCTCAGATATATCAAAGGAACAAAAAATTGTGGAATCAAGTATGATGGATTAGAAAATATTGAATTTTTTGGGTATTTAGATGCTGATTGGGATGGAAATGTTGATGATAGAACATCCACATCTGGTGGAGTTTTCTTTTTGAGAAAAAGTTGTGTTATTTGGCATAAAATGAATCAGAATTCAATAAATATTAGCATGGATAAATCATATTATGTTTCTAGCAGTCAAGCTATTTCACAACTTATATGGATTAAAACTCAGTCTCAAGACTTAATTATTAAAGTAGATTTTCCCTTTCTCTTGGGATGTGATAATCAAAATGAAATGAATATTATAAGGAATTCGGTACAACATTATCATTCAAAATATATTGACATAAAGTGACATATAATCAAAGAGCATGTTGAAAGGAATGAATTGATTTTGGAGTATGTTTCTACATCTGAAATAGTTACTAATAGATTCACAAAATCTTTACCAAAAGAACCATTTTACAAATTGAGGATGAACATGGGTGTATAGCCTCTCTTTTATCATGTTTAAGGAATGTGTCACCATCCCCTATCACATATTAAATTTAGATAGTATTGTCAATGGGGATAATTATTTTATAAATATATTCTTATATAAGCATGCATATAGTGGAGTTATGGGTAATATTTGAATCTAGCGTGTAATTGTGTGAACTATTCTATCTGTTTGATGTAGTGGTTGTAGGAAACAAAAAAAAATTATTCCAGGAAAGATGAATAAGTGGAGAGTGCTAAGGAATATGTCATGGAAGAAAAGATGTGTATTTTTTTAGAGAAGGATGAGGAGGAATGTTGAAGATGTTTTATAGAAACTAATTTTTGAAAACATGGTTTTTCTATCAACAATTTGTGTTTCCTCAATGAGTTATATTATGTTGGATTAGAATTATTGATAAGTAATCCATAGATTAAGATTTCAATGTTCAGTGATTTATGATTCTTGGTTGAAAACAAAATCTAAATTGGAAGATTATTGGGTCCAAGTTGGATGAGAAGGTTTTTGGAAGGTTGAGGAAGTCTATTTTTCATGTGTATTGTCTTTTGTTTTGAAGGAAATATCAATGAAGATAAATTTACTCATTTTGAAAAATTTTGATTATTAAATATGATGATTATTTTCTGATTTGTATTTCAACAATATCATAAGTTTTTTGGATATAATTTGATGCAATCCTTATGAAGTAAAGAGGGAGTGAAGTTGTTTCCAATCGTACTCAGTTTTAATTGGAATTAATTATACTGTTAGAGGAATGGGAAGTTGGAATAATTAACATTGAAAATATATTGATTCCATAGGTGACTAATCAAATATTAGAGATCATGACAGATAAAGTTCATGATGAATGAAACTATTTGTTGAGTAAGCTAGATAGCAATAAAACAACATTGGTGGTCTTACTGAAGTAGATGTTTAAGGTGGCATTGTTTCCCAGTGTTTGCCAAATTGTAGGGCCTAAAAATTGGGAGTTTGGTTCTATGGAAAAGGAAGGTTTCGTTGCAAATGGATTTATGGAGAATAGTTATCAGGATGTGAAGGATAGTTCTCAGACTATATATGAGGTACGCAGAGAGGTGATTTTGCATATTAGTTCTATGTGGACCGTGAAGTGTGGTACATAGACCACACAAGGGAATGGTTTGTGGGAGACTCATGGTATGCAAAAGAGGCTTGCAGTATGTAGAATGCCAGTGGTTCATGACAAAGGATATCGTTCACAGGATGGAGGCAGTGGTTTTTTCCATTGTGAATGAATTAAGGTTGTATGTATACCACGAAGTGAAAATGGTTAAAAGGACACACAGGGTACATAAAATTCATGACGTTCATTGCTAATAGGTGATGATATGGTCTGTGGGAGGAACGTAGTTCACAGTGAAGAATATACCATATTGTAAATTTGAATAAAATAAATGAGTGAATTTTTTGGATCTATTTTCCTATATAATGAGAACTAATTCCATCATTAAAGGTGGAGATCGATTTATATATGATAACATATTTTCTCTAAGGATGAATTTTTCTAAATCAAATAAAATTTTCAAGGTAGAATTATGTGAAGGGTATTAGTTAGTGGAGTAGAGATTCCAGGTATGACGAAGCTATCTTCAGACGAAGAAATCTTTTTTGAGGAGGAGATAGTTCGTAGAATAAGAAATGGTTTGTAGAATAAGAGATGGTTTTTGGAAGTAGTATATGGAGACAGTATGTGGAGGTGGTATGCGAAGGAGACACAATCTATGGAAGAAGAGTTGTTTCATGATGCACTCATGATATGCTATGCAAATCAGTTTACCATGAATACAGGCAGTTGGTAGAGTAGGTTGGTCAGTTCACAGAGGACTCAATGGGGGTTTCTACCAACTTCTGGGTAGGAAGGAGAAGATAACTTTTTAAGGATAAATTTTTTGAAAGCTAATAATGAATCACCACAAACATTGATTTAAACTATTTGTTCTAACAGAGATCACATGCACTATTGTATTGTTTTCAAAGTGATAAATGAGTGTAAGGGCGTATCATACTCGTTGTATTCCACGGAAATGGATTTTTTTCTAGTAGATTGTTTGATATATATTTGTTTTCATACCATAACAAGGATGTAGATACTCTTGTTGAGTAGTGAACCTTGAAAATTCATGTGTTCATGTGGATGTGTGTTTGGATTTTGTTCAGTATCAAAATAAAGATTTAAAAGGAGGGAAATGTTGTATCATAAGGGAATGTAAAAGAAAAAGATACCACTCATTCACACCCTCCCCCTCTTAGTGATACTTGGATCCTAAATGGAAAAATTCAATTCGTATCATAGGGGTTCCCTTCATTTTTTCTTTGCTGAAGTTTTTAAAGAGAAGTTGTTATGGAAAATCAAAATTGTGTGAATAGTAATAGGATTGCGATTTTGATGGGAGGAACTATCATATCTGGAAAGATGTAGTGATTCCTTAAGTTTGAAGTTCTTGAATATATAATAGATTTATTTCTTCCTATTGATGACAAGTTTCCTATGACACCTTTCGGTAATAAGAGTATTTATAATTATGGAGAGATAAAAATTCATTACACTCATTACTTTTTGAGTGTGAGTTTTTAAGAGTGAAAGGTATTCCTATAACTAAAGGTATCAAGGATAAGATGAAAAAAATGTATGAAAGAAATAAAAAAGTGAAGAAGTAAAAATCTAAAATCTAGAAGCTGAAATATAAATATTTGAAATTGGGTGAGATTTAATCTATTGGGGACTTATTTACTAGGGTAAATGACATTTTCAGTATAATCAGATGTATTGGTGAGAAGTTAAAGGATTCTACAGTTATTAAAAAGAACATAAGAATTCTTCTTGAAAAGTTTGATGCTAAAGATTCTTTATTATAAGGAAGATATCCTGAAACATTATCTCTGGATAATTTTCATGAAACACTCATTACTTATCAAATGATAAAGGAGAATAGTATGAAATGAAAAATAAAAAATAATAAAGAAATGTCTTTTAAAGTTGTTGAATGGGAAAAGTCTAATAATTCTTATGAGAATGAAGATGTTTCTAACTATAACTCTGAAAATGATGTATGTAAATATATTGATGAAATTGTATCCTTATTTTCTAAAAAAGTAATAATAGGTACTAGTGATTATAATGGCAAACATTCCATGAAGTGTTTTGAATGTGGATCCAGAGGGAACTTTAGGGATAACTTCCCTCAAAGATTTAGAGATCAAGATAGTGATGAAGAATAAAGAAGACCAGGAAGATCATGGAAGAAACATGGTGATAATGAAAAATCATCTTCGAGAGGAAAAGATAAAAATTTCTTCAAATCTAAAAGAAAAATCTTTTTCAAAAGATGATGAAGAAGAAACGGTTCATGGAATATGAGACAGTTCATACAAGAAGAAACAGTTCGTAGAATAGGAGATGGTTCACAGAAGTGGTTCACGGAAGAAGTAGGTGGAGACAGTATACATAAGTGGTATGTGGAGAAGACACGATCCATGTAGGACTAGTTAGTTCACGAAACACTCATGCAACGTGGTGAAAATCAGTTCACGGTGAATTCAGGCAGTTCATTGAGTAGGCAGGTCAATTAGTGGAGGATTGAAGGAGGTTTATACTAGCTTTGGTGTAGGAAAGATAATATTTTTTTGAATGATAAAATGTGTGAAAGATGATCAAGAATCACCAAAAACATTATTCTATCCTACTTGTTCTACGAGGGAGAACATGTATGATTGGATTGTTTTCAAAGTGCTACACGAATGTAAGGGAATATCCTACTCGTTTTATTCCACACCAAAGAATTGTTTTATAGTGGATTGTGTTGTATTGGATTTTTTCCATACCATACCAAGGACGTAGATACTCTTGTTAAGTATTAAACCTTATAAATTCTTTTTTTCATATGGATATGTGTTTGGATTATGTTCCGCAACAAATGAAATCTGTAATAGGAGGAAAATTTTATTTTATAAGTAAGGAAATGTAACATAAAAATATATCCTTGATTCAAACCCTCCCTATCTAAGTGATACATTATCCTAACTGGGAAACTTCACATTAGTCACTATATATCTCAAAATTTAATTTTCTTCTCCAATATTTGTGTTTCTTATGTACCGTCTTGTCTTTAGGCTCATTATTTATAAGGACTTGAAGTTTATTATTCTATGTCCTTATTCTCCAGCATGAACATGATGATTTTTTTATTTTTTTTAGTCACTGTTTTATTCCTTTTATTTATCATACTTACTCTATACTAGTTATTATATTAAGGGTGAAATTGATCCCACTGATTATGTTCTGAGACCTTGAAACTAGTTTCCAGCACGAGCTGATTGCGAACATGCCTTGGGTATGTTTCAAACTGTTTTATGTGACCGATGGATGGATAACCCATGTTGGTTCATGAAAAAATGTTATCAATGCACAAACACATTTTATTTGGGTTGTGTCTAGGTAGTATAAAGACATGGATTATCATTGGGTCTCTGGTAGAGTTTTTGGAAAAATTCTTGCCAACTTTTTTCCACACCAAACCTTTAGTTTTCATTGGTATTTTGAGTTTGATTCTTAATTTTTAGTTTAGATTTGGATATCTTTACTTAATTTTGATATGTTGTTATGATTCTTCAATACCCATTGAGTGTATCGATGATTTCAAGTGTCGGTCTGAGTTTTCCTAGTGAAAGTGGTTAATTGAAAAGGACTATGTGGTTAGCCCACACATTCTAGTAAACCATATGGTGGTCATGTTGAATGGATCCACAATCATGACAATAAATACATCAAGGTTGGAACACAATTAAACAAACCTTTTATCAAAACTTTTTAGAGTAAATTTTTTCCAATGGATTTGTTAGTTTTCATCCTCAACTCTATAGATTTATTAAAATGGAGTTGTATGATCACATGTTATCAAATAGGGATGTTTTATTGGTGTTATATTTCCATTTAATGTTATTTAATTTTGTTTTATTTGAGATTAATACCGATGTTTTTAGTTGTATCACTTGGTGAATTTGAGTTGTGAAATGAAAAATGATTTTTGGAATTTATGAGATGAATTCCATGAGGTGTTTTGTTGTTGAAAACCATTTTATTGTAATTTGGAAAAAAATGTTTGGTTTTCTGGATAAAATCCAAGTGTTTTTTGTTTTCAAATGGGAGATAAGAAAATTATTTGAAAAGGAGTTTAATCCTAAAATGTGGGATTTTTTTAATGATTTATAATTTTTAAAGGTAATATTTTAAGAATGAATTAAATAAATAATAATCATATAAATAGTAGATTTCAAACTGAACCATTGAAAAAAATTTGAAAGAAAAAGGCGATTTATTCTAAATGTATTTTATAGAATATTTTTAGGGCCATAGAATATTTTAATGATTTTCATATTTTAAATATTATGATAATCAATTTTAATGGAATGTGAGATTTCATTTTTTTGATAAGTTGTGAAATTATTTCAATAAAGAAGGGAGCTGAACCTTTTTTAAAATAAAATTTTCGATTAAAAAGTCTTTGTGATGGTTTGAAATTTGGGGAAAGGTTGTTTTGTAAAATGGTTATGATTCTGAGTGAAATTTATAAAGAGGTTCAAAACATGTTTTAAAATAGTGTTTGTAAATTGTAGTTCATTTGGTGATGCAAAATTGGTTCATTAACTTGTTCCCTTGGTTATGGAACTTCTTATTTTGTTAAAGAGCAATAGAAGTTTGAAAATGCGTCATGTTGGTTGGTCTATGCCGCAGAAAATATTCTTGTTGGATGATAAAGCATGTTATTATGAGTTCCCCTTGTTTAGTTTATTCTATATTCTTGAATTTACCTTTTCTGTTTATGATTATACCTAGGATATGAGTGGATTCGGGTATTTGGTTCTTGTTACTTTAAGGATTCTTATGTTAGTTATCTTCCCCAATTCAGGGAATGTTAGTTAAGATGGTTTGTATCTTCCTTCTAGTGAGTTTCTTTTTGATTGTGGCTTGGTAGTGGAGCCTTATGAATGTTCTTGGGGAATCATGTGTGGTTTCATTGAGTGGATTTTTTGAAGGAACTTATGTTTGTACATATTTAGTTTTATTGGTTAATTCACTTATGAATGGTATTGAATTAGGGATTGATGTGTGGATGACTTCATATTTTTGAGCTCGGGCACATGACTTGTTGTTCACTTTCCTTCTATTGGGGCATCTAGTGTTTTCTTGGGTTGTGATCAATGTGACGTTAGTTTTTTACTGAGGTTTGCATGAGTAACCATTGGGTCGGTGCTTTGGTAATTAGGGAAACTGTTTCCTTTAGGATGTTGAGGACTCATAAGTTCTATCTTTGTGGGGTTCATTGTGGGAAAATGTTCCAGAATTGAGGTCTAAGTTTACCCATAGATTACAGTGACCCAGGTCATGATCCCATGTTATTAATTATCATTGGATGATTTTGAATTCTACCTTATGTAAGTGATGTTTCTTAGGTTTGATTATGGATTTATTTCAAAGTTTTTTAGATTCATGATATTGAGTTTCTTTGGTATGTGTTTTCCAGGAGTGTTAGAACAAGTTTGTTGGTGATCATTCATGCCCCATGATTTTAGGTATCTTCCAAGGATGTTTTTTGATATGTGATATCATAAGTTATGTTTTCATATCTATGATTGTTTCCTTTTGGTTACCCCATTTACATGAGTTCAAAATGGTGTGGAGGCCACTATTCAGTCTCCATTTCCATTGAATCTTATATCAAGATCTGTGATTTTGTTTTTCTTGGACACATATCATGTTCTTGTGTACTTCCTAGATTGGTATAGATGAATCATTAATGTTTTAGAGTTTCCATATGTTAAATATATCTAGTTGTATATTTTATAACTCACCTTATTCCTTAGGGTGTTATTGAGACTCGTTACTGTTACTTCTGTCTCAGCTAATGAATTTCTGAGAGTAGAATGTGGAATAGTGAGGAGATTTGTGACACCCATTGAGTCACTGATATGTATTATTTGAGTTTCTTTTTATCTATTTATTTATTTTTGTATATTCAAAATAATGAGGGTTGAAATAAATTATTTTTAGGTAAAATAGACCATAGAGCATGGTAGGATCTTATTTTTTCCTAACCATGCAGCTGACCATGTGAGAGGGGGGTTTGGGGGTATTGGTGTTTTTCATGGCATAACCATGGTTATTTTGACCATGTCAGTTTCTTTAGAAACTATGTGAATTCTATTTGGGGAGATAGATGTTCCCACATGGTTGTTTCATGGTTTACCTAACCATGCATCCAAATCATGCAGTGTGTCCAGGTCATTAAAAATTTGAGAAAATCCCATTTTTCCTTTCCGAATTTAATTCCCCCTATACTCATTTCTCCCCCATGCATGTATATCCCTATCTTTTAGTGTTGGATATCTATTATTTTGTTTCATGGAATATCTCTTTATTTCCATAGAGATATCATTAAAGATACGATTTATTTGTTCATGGGTTTTCCTTTTTTTTCACTTTAATGTCCATCTTCTTATATTTTTCTAGAAATGTGAGACCCTATCATGATTTTTTGCCAAACCTAGGTTTGTTTATGGATGATGTTTTATGTTTCTTTTTGAATAAGGTGTGTGGGTATCCATTCTTCTCAAATATACTAGTTTTTTTCATGGGTGAAGACTTCTAGAATGATTTTTGTTATACCAAGGTAGGTTTTTTGTTCCTTTTTCTTAAATTGACATGGAATTGAGTTCTTGATGATTTAAAATGAATTATTTGTTAAACATAGTCCATGTGAGATGGAATCATTATGTTTATAAAATGTTATCATGGTAGATTTTCTATTAGAAAATGGTTTTAACTTGGAATCACAAGTGGGACCTAAAATTCCAAGAAATGTTAACTTCTCAATGTGGGTTTCACATTAAATTTTTAATTTATAATGGATTTTGAACACATTTTTGTCACAAAGTGAAATGGGAAGTGTGGTGTTTTTACTTCTAATGTTTTTTTCTTGGGAATTCAAGAAGTGTTTTGAAATTTTAAATTCATTGAAAATTTTCAAGAGTAGTGTTTTAAATTGATTGTATTATTTTAAAATTCTTTTACCCTTTTTGGGTTATGACTTAAACATGGGATGGGTATTTTAATCTTGCTAGGGATTTTAATAGAAAATTTTTTAGTTCTCGATATAGTTTACAAAAATTGGTTTGGGAGAGTATTTTAGAGGGTGATTCTAAATGGATTTTAAAAGCATGATTTTATTGATTTGTTTGGAGTTAGACTTTAAACCATTGGGAAGAAATTTGGCATTAAAAGTGTTTGATAATGGTTTGTTTTTCACATTTGGTGTTTTTAATTGGTTTAGGTGTCTCAATTTAAGGATGTGTTCAATGGATAACCTCTAATTTCTTATCACATTTATTTTATGTTTATCATATTTAATTTAAATTGTTTTATGGAATATGTCTTATCAATATATGATTTAAGGTATGTTTTTATGGCGATTTTATGTTTTAAAGTGGGTTTCCAAAGGGAGTTGGATTTAATAACATCCATGTGTTTGTTAAAATGGATCAAATAGGTTCTATTATTTCAAATAGTTTTTGATTTTTTTTTTCAAATAGGTCATTCCTGATGTTGATTCATGACATGGAATAGGAATATTTATTGATTAAATTGGATTTTAAAATGGATTTTATGAATGGAACATGTTGATATTGATATTTTTAGCAATGAGTAGCACATGGGAGACATCGGGTGTGATATTGTGCCTGAAATAGTTAAATGGTGTACTATGAATGGGAATGAGATAACCTTTTGGAGAAATACCAAGATGGATTATATAATGTTGTCCAAGTGACTGAGAGAGGATTTGGGAGGAAGACCAGGTGACAATCCAAAACATTGACCAAGAGACCATCAGAATCTCATAAGTTTGGGTATGGGTAAGAGCGTTAGATATTAAAACTTCTTATAATTTCTTAGCTAGCTATAAAACATTTTTTTATTATAATTCACACTAGAAACTTATGTTTAAAGACCAATTTTAATATTTCTTATGCCCCATTGATTTATATAATTTCAAGAATTATGTTAGTTCATTGTTTAACTCAGATATCTTATGTTATGCCTATTTAAAATTATTTAGTTATATGATTATTCTTACACCTATACCCTTAATTATTATTTGTTTGGGTGTGTTTGGAATGATTATACGAGGTTGTTTACTCCTTTATTTGATCCTTGTTGATTAATTCATATGGAAACATGGTTTTTTTTAAAGAGATAAAGTGATTCATTTTTGAAATTCGTCTTTGGAAAAAATTAAAGGGGATAAAATGATAATTGGTTTGTTGTTCTATTTTCAAAAAAAAATCCATCATTCATTTTTTACTGATTTTAGAAAAAATGGGTTTTTTTCCTTTTTTTAATCCTTTTATAATAAGGTGTGGATGTTTTATAAAAACGGGTTTTGGTCTAATAATTTTTACAAGTGTATTTTTTTCATTTCATCAAGATAATTTATTTTATGGAATATGGTGGTAATATTTTGACATTATATATAACTATGCACAAATAACATAATTTTAATTGTATTTTAAAACTTGTATAAGACGGAATGTATTTTTTAATAATTTTAAAAAAATAGTATTGCTTACCTACTAAGCTTAGTTCAATCACACCTTGCATATACCCTTTAGTGTATGCACCTATTATGGTTTAATTTTAGGTTCCTTGGCTTTGGTCTCCCTGGATTTAGGATTCTAGTTCTGCCCAATATTTGGAATGAGATATAAAGTGTAACAATCAATCACCAAGATATTTTTGGTAGTGATTTTATTTTTTTTACCCACTTTTATGTTTCATATATATTTTCTTATATTTTTTCAAAATGTTTATGAATATTTGATATTTATTAATCATTGTCCTTGTTCTCACGAATATACGTGATGGTACTTTTATTGTTTACTCTCTAATTGATTCCTTTTATTTATGTTTCTTACTCAAATGCAGTGTTTGTATGAAGGGTGAAATCATTCCCACTAATTACATTCTACATCATTGGAAATGGTTACCAGCCTGAGGCGACTAGGAACACGCCTCAACTATGTCACAAACTACTTTGGGAGCCTGATGGATGGTTTAACTGAGTTATTTTTTGACATTTCTATACTATTTAGTGTTCCAAGAACCAAAATATGCTCATTTATTGTGAATTTTGAGGATTAGATCTTTATCTCTGTGACTTATCATCATGTCTAAGTCCTTTAGTGTTTAGAATATCAATATTACACTTCTTCCATTTTATTTTGGGACTCCTTAGTACCAGGAATCTTGAGTTGAATTGCTTTTCAGATTTCCCTTATTTTCATCCTTATATAAACATATAATTCTAGGAAATGAGTTTATTATTTATTTATGATTACTTTATGGTTATAGTAAGTCCTACTATGTATGTTTATACTCACCCCTACATGGGTCTTGGGACCAGACAAGTTGAATCGATATAGATGATATGCAGGTAGAAGATGGATTTCTGAGAGTGAGGTTGGAATTTCATGTTTGTAATTGAAATATGGATACATAAAGGATACTATGTATATTATATTTGTAGTATCACTATATAATGGTAGTATGATATATTCTTGTTTGGAGATATCATATAGTGAGGGACTCTTTGCCTTGGATGGTTTTCAGTTTTCCTTTCCAGTTTTGGGAAAGGTAATTTACTCTTGTTATTCTATATTATTTATACTGGTTATCTTTTATATCTCATTTTATCTCCCATGAATGTGTTACATTAAGTTCAATTGATCATTCTTTATACCCATTCCGCAGACTGGTTTCTTATGCGCAATGGGGGAAGCTCCGCATACCATAGTGGAATGTAGGCATAGTGGCAGTTTTCATGTCGATGCGGTATGCAGACATGGGTATAAACTACCGTGCACTATAGTGGTACGCATCCCATCACACCGCTTTGGGTTCCACCCATGTACTGATTCAGTACGTCGATCCGGGTTCAGTCCGCGTAGCGGTGTGCTATGTGGAGCACCATATTTAAGGAGGGTTTGGGGGATCATCATTTATGGGGAGTTCATCTGTGAGAATTTTGTGGTTTGCAGTTCACTAGTAAAGTTCATGGTTCTATTATTAATATTAAATTCCCCCATTTTATGGTTCGCGATCGGCTGTACTTGCAGAGGATGTGGTTCGCGATTCAGGATTCACCGATGAATTGAGACTGAAGATGGAGTTTTCTTTGATCTCTTTATTAATACCTCTTAGTATCCCTCAAGCCCTTTTTTCTATCTCTGTGTCTCCTTCTGTACTTCTACTATGATCCTTTTATATAGAATTGGATCAATCGTATCTATTGGGCATGTATAACCATTTATGGAGGCCCATTTAAGCAATATCCTGACCCGCAGAAGACTCGTTCTATAGGGGTTTGTATAGGCTTTGGTTTTCAATAATGGTTCGTGGAACATTTCCCATTCACTTTTTCCTCAAACTAATAGGTTTGTGGCACGGTATGTGGACAAAATTCATGTGTATGAGTCCATTGGCGACTCGGTTCGCGGTCTGCCTTGTTCGTTGGTCGTTGCTCCACGGTCCAGCGGTTTGCAGATCATTTTGCATACCTAGATGATTGCGATTAGGCTTCTCCTCATACGTTTCCCTGTGATGGTAAGTGGTCCACTTAAAAATCCTTCAAAACATGAATTCCATCATGTTTATTCTAAGAATTGAAACTCAGTTGGAGACTATTCACCTTGCTATACTTGTAGAAGTACTTTCTTCTTTCTACAAAGCAATTGTGGTGATATTTTCTTTCCCTGGAGGATTTTTTAGGACCCTAAAAATTCCCCCATTAGAATGGTGTCCATTCAGAAAAAAAAAGGGACTATTCTAATGTAGAAGAATCCCTGAAATGAAATGGTTCGTGGTAGGATAGATGGACCCGATAAGAGGGGACCACACCTATATATAGGGTCCCATGTCATTTTTCTTTTATCATTTATTTCAGAAAAAAGTGATCTCAAATTCCTTGGATTCTTCTACTCTCGGGTACTATGCTCCTTGCGAAAATCATGCTCACGAACTTGTTTTTACATACTGTGAACCAATCTTCTCACCATTTTTCTATTCGCGTACCATGTATTGGGGTTCTATAATAGCATTGCAGAATTTTAATATTAAAATTCAGATTCCACGTAGGAAGACGCTACGCGGCTGTCTTGTCAGTGTAACAAAGTTGAATTGGCGAACCAGACATTGAAAATTAATAATCCAAACATAAACTTTTAATCCACATTTTATGAACATGAACTTAACCAAATAATAGGTTTTCAGTATCTACCTTTCTCGAGCCTTCCTATTTTCTAGACAAATATCTGTTGGGATTCCTCACATTAATTGATGAGAGAGAAAATTATATTAATGGAGAGACTTATGGCTACTGTGTATCTGTCAGGATGAGATACAAGAGATCTCATGATATCTTTTTTGAGATATCTTTTCATATTTCCTTTCAATAAAGATATGTGATTATAGACTTGGTGTCTATATAAATAGGATGCAGCAGCATATTTTGAGAGGGTGTGCCAGCAAGATGTAGCAGGCAAGGGAGACTCAGGTAGGGGTTGTCGCGTTTGCGGTGGACCGTGTGACACAACGACGATGGCGCAATTATCTTGTACGTGTGGCGATATTCGTGGCATGGTGTTCAAGATGCAGTCCACTGGGAGAAATAATGGGGTTGCCGCATCGGCGGTAGCATGTGCGGTGCATCAGCGTTTGACAAGTGAAGAGCCGCAGCGATCCAATTGAAGATCGGGGCCACGTATCGAAATTCTTCTTGATAGCGGTGATCAGGTGGAGTGTCTTGATTGAAGATCGATGGTACATCATGATGGAGAGATCATTTGGGTGTCGGAATCTGGTGCGAGGTTGACACATGTTTGGGTGAAGATCTGTGAGGTAGTGACATTTTGTCGACATAAGGGTGAAGTTTTGTCACATATTGATCTTTCAATACATGTTGCTGATGAGATGTTTATCAGATATAAGGAAGATTTGTATTGGGGTGTGGTTTTCACACAGGTTTTCTATGCTCTCTCAATTATAATTCAAGTTCGGGCATTACATGGATTATTTGTATTCTCTGATTCATAGTGGATATTTTTGGGAATTTCCCCGTGGTTTTTTAATCCCCCGCATGGGAGGGTTTTTCCAAGTTAAAAAAATCATGTGTGCTGATTTATTTATTCTGAATAATATTGCTTCCATATTTCATCGGGTTTCTCCCAAATTGTTTTTCAAGTGATTTTTATCCCGAGGTCGGGATTCTCCCCAAAAAGTGGTATCAGAGGGAGGATAGGGCTTGCAGTTTGTGGTGGGAATTTTTTTTGGAAGCATTGAAGAGGATCGATGGCGCGTGCGTGAGGCAGAATAAGCTTTGGAAAGTAGGTTGAGGGAGGTGTTCCAGATCTTACACCTAATTCTTTTCTTCAAAATGAGCGACTGGTGAAGAAAGAATTAAAATTTGAAGATCGAGGTGATGCGGAAGGTACTTAGGATTTTGAGCAGGGGGAGAAAGTTTTTCTTGTGGGTGATCCAGATTATGTGGTGATCAAGATTTTGAGGGAGCCAGATATTATTGATTCTGGTATTGGTAGTGCAAACAAAGGTATGATGAAGACTTCGGTGTTTGAGTTTCTTTTGTAGGGGAGCAGTCAGGTTTCTACCAGAGTTGCAAAAGGGCATCATAATTTTTTGTAGAGGATGATGGTTGGGGCGATACCAACAGTAGTTTTAGACCAACTGAGTATGTTGGATTTTTCCATTCATTAATGTGATGAAGGGGGAGATTTTTGGGATTCATCACATTTATTGATGAGAGAGAAAATTATATTAATGGAGGGATTTATGGATGTTGTGTATGTTTCAGGATGATATACAGGAGATCTCATGATATATTTTTTGAGATATCTTTTCAGATTGCCTTTCAATCAAGATATGAGATTATGGAGTTGGTGTCTATATAAAGAGGATGCAGCAGCATATTTTGAGATGGTGTGAAAGCAAGATGTAGCAGGCAAGGGAGTCCCAGGAAGGGGTTGTCGCGTTTTCGGTGGCCCATGTGACACGATGATAACAGAAAAATTATATTTTACGTGTGGCGATATTCTTGGCATGGTGTTCAAGATGCAGTCCACTGGGAGCAAGAAGGGGGCTGCCACGTCGGTGGTAGCATGTGCGGTGCATCAGCGTTTGACAAGTGCGGAACAGCTGAGATCCAATTAAAGATCAGGGCCACATATCGAAAGTCTTCTTAATAGTAGTGATTAGGTTGTGTGTCCCGATTGAAGATCGGAGGTACATCATGATGGAGAGATCATTCGGGTGTCGCAAGCTGGTGCGAGGTTGACGTATGTTCAGGTGAAGATCTCCGAGGTAGTGATGTTTCATCTACAAAAGGGTTATGTTTTGTTACGGATTGATCTTCCAATACATGGCATTGATGAGATGTTTATTAGAGATAAGGTAGATGCGTATTGGGTTTTGGTTTTCACACAGGTTTTCTACGCTCTCTCAATTATAATTCATGTCTGGGCCTTACTTGTATTATTTGTATTCTCTGATTCATAGTGGATATTTTTGGGAATTGCCCTGTGGTTTTTTAATCCTCCGCATGGGAGGGTTTTTCCACGTTAAAAATCCTGCGTGTTGATTTCTTTATTCTGCATAATATTGCTTCCATATTTCATCGGGTTTCTCACAATTTTTTTTGCAAGCGATTTTTATCCCGAGGTTGGGATTCTCCCCAACAAGATCCATGGGCCAGTTCCTCGCAGACAGCTCGAATACCATGGTTGTACATGGGGGAATGCGTCTGTGTACTGTTGCAGTAGGCAGGATTACATCCACCTATCATGCAGTACGTGGGATGTGGATACCGCACACTATGCACTATGAAGGTGGTGGTTACCACATACCGTTTCTGGAAATTGTACTCGAAGCCTTTTGTAGACATATCTTGAGTCCTTTAGCCACTATTCCATATCCTTTTATCCAACATTTTTTAATTGGACTAACTTTTTGTTGGCATCTGGATCTTCCTTTGCAGGCTATAATGGCTTCTCCACAGGGCATGATAAAATCGACGAAGACATGGGAAACTGTGTCGGGGAATAGAGAGGATCATCTTCGAGTCCACATAAGTCCTCATAAAAGCTTCTTGAAGGGATTATTGATGCCAAAGCTCTTAGCTTACCCACTATCCATACAGTTTCCACTTTATGGATTTGGCCTTCCTACCGATGTGCCTCTACCGCTGCCTGACCCTAACATCCCTTTCATCCTCTTGGAGGCACTACAAGGTCATGATCATTCCATTATTTCCCCAGTAGGATAAATCATCGCCACTGTGATTCTAGAGAAAGACTTCATACTAAGAGGATCAGTAAGGTAACTGCAGGTTCCATAAAAGTGTCTCGAGAATAGACGTCTGAGAATACCCATCCATTATCAGCATCTCCCAAGAAAATCCTAGTGGTGGGTAGAGCATCAACTGGTATATGTGGAC
This sequence comes from Viscum album, assembly GCA_963277665.1. NCBI lineage: Eukaryota > Viridiplantae > Streptophyta > Magnoliopsida > Santalales > Viscaceae > Viscum > Viscum album. The sequence continues at coordinate 1,370,614,016 of OY728134.1, forward strand.
CGGAGGATGTTTATTCAATGAGTGGGGCTTGGCATTCTGGGTACATTAGACCTGTCTAGAGTCCCCTGACCAGCTGGAGGCAGTGGGTTTGTACCAAGAAGCCTTTGTTTCTCAGTTTGTAGTCTCTTCCCCAAGATAAATTCTTCCAAAGCTGTTGAGATGCTGGTGTTCAAGAACCAACACCTTCCACTTATTTCATGGGGAGGTGGGGATTAGCCAATGTGATATCCACCAACTTGGGGGACTCCCTATCCTTGGATAAATGTATGACGAGTTTCTCCCGGCAACCACCACATGGAATGACACCAATCATGTATCCCCATTGATAAGGAGCTTACTGCTCATGGTAGTGGGAACACTTGATCATCCCCTTAAGGCTCGTTCCCTCATCCCATTAGAGGAATGGATAAGGTTATTCCTGAAGACAAATGAACCCAAGGCGAGGGCTCTCCGCAGTCGAACTCAACCAACTCGCCAGTCCTGCCAAACTCCAGGTTCATATTGTCCTACCCTTGAAGTAGGGTGACATACCACATGGGAATATGAGCTTTGGCCAGATTTTTCACCTATACATAGAATAGTAGCTTTCATTTCCATGTTTTTAAGTGGATGGATCTTCCCACCACACGACGTATATACCGGGGTTCAGGCCTACACTTTAATGATGGATGTCATGCTGGAAGAGGTTCGACCCATTAATTTGGCCCTCCCCACTCTCACCCAGCTATATGTATTGTTGGGACCGATACGGGAAGGCAGGCCTCTTCACCATTCCAATACTTGTACGGGTGTATGGTGGAACACTTCCCCAGTTATGAATACCATCATATCGCAAGGGTCCCCCATTCTGACTTTCATCCTTCCCTTCTCAACATTTCTATTGTTCGTCCCAGGAATATGAGCATTATTGATGCGGTTGGGATATTGAACTATGCTTCTTATTTCTCAGTTGCACCATATCCTACCCCTAATGGGTCATTGCGAGGTGATAGGGGTGGAACCTTGGAGGAATCCTCATACCTCGTCAGCATTCGGGATGGGATGCTCACCGCTCATGTAGACCGAGTGGTAATTTCTAATCCATACCTCCCCTACCGATTTTCCAAGAAATTTTGATGCCTTAAACAGATAGCACTACTTCCATATGTTCAATTAAGGGGAGAGTCTCACCCCATAGCTCTTCACCAATTTTGGCTCATGATGCTGCATGAAGGTGCTGTTGTGGAATTTATCATTCCTAACACGACATAATCCACTTTCCTGTCACTAGTGTACGCTTGAAAATGGATGGATTGTTAACCCAATGGGATGCTGAAAGAACCAGTTTGGCTAGTGTAGAAACCATTAACCATTTCCTGCCTCTTCCTTACCCCAACAATAATGCCACACATTCCTTCTATTGTGAAGAGTGCAATGGCTACACATTCTACTTCTGTCCCTACAACAGCCACAATGGATATTCCACATCCTCCTTCCCTTACAATAAGAAGACGCTCATTCCATTGACAGAAACTTCTAGGAGGGGCCTCATCGGTATAACCTATCTTGTTGGGGATTGATTCATACTGCTCCCCTCCTGCAGATAATTCCCAAGTCTTTAATACTGTGTCTATTCATCTACGTCTGGCTCCAGTGGTTGAACCATATGAGGGAAAAGAGAGTCCCCCATCTTGGTTGGCCAGTCTTGGGTCCCTTCACACTCCTTGGGAAATGCTTCCTGCTTATAGTCATGTGGTGGAAGAGGAGGGTTAAAGTACTGGTGATGTGGAGAGGCTCCAGGTAGTGCAGAAAGAGGCATGGCACCAGTTATGTTCCCTCTCCATAGAGACACCCATATCCAATTTTGCAGATGAGGGTGAAAATTTTCCACTGTTATTCACCGATCTAGGTTCTGTTGGCTTCAAAAATCGACACTTACACCTCCTCATATACCATATCATCATTGCATAAGAAGACCTTGCCTCCTATGAGGATAAGATGGCCACGTTCAATTCCTCCCATAACCAGGTGGCAACCTTCTAAGATGCCTCGGAGGAATTTGATCAGCTCAAGACTTAGAAAGTAAATGTCTGTGACTTGGTGGACACTCAAGAGGAAGAGATGCGATAGTGAGAAGCCCGAGGTTAAGGGAAAAATTGGCCTCTTCTCTTGACGATTATGAAGCCATCCAAAAGAAAGGGAGGAAAATTAAAGTCATTATGGAGCGGGTGTGACTGACATCCAAGGCAGAAATGAAGGGAAGAGCTTCTTTGGGGAAAACTATTGATGGCATGTGGCAATCACTTTCCATCCTTCTAGAAAGGTAGAACTGATCCTTGTTATATTCTCGTATCAAATCAAGATATGTACTCTTCTTCTTTATTTTTTTACTCTGTTGAGACTCCGAATTTGGGATGTTCCTCCATTTTTATGAACTCAATGGAACTGATTTGGCTTTTAAATACTTCTCTGCCTTTTATCGTCAACATCATTTCAATCAGGTATAATTTTAAATAATAAATTGAAACTGTTAAACTGTAATAATCAAATTGTGCTCTAATTTTTGCCTGATTTGTGGGACTCAACGAGCGCAGTTTGACTATTATTGAGGTTTTATGGAATACCTAATGAAATTTTATGGTTTTTTCATTATTTCCATAATTTTTTCCTAATACTTCTTAATACGTGCTTAGCGGGCGTAACATGACTTTTTATTAGGCCACACATTATGGGTTTTTGACCTAGGAAGCTTTACACCTTTTTTGATGGCTCAATGTTTTTTTAACGAACCGATACATGAATTTTACCAAGAGGTGCCTTCTATGGATTTTCCCTATGAAAAGTATGTTGTCTTTTTTTCTAGTAGTTCATGGTCCTAACAATCAAACTTATTACTGATGTTTTAGGTTGAATAGTTTTAACCAAACATAATGGGGAAAGACCCTAATTCTGTACCATCAACCGGGAATGTTCTAATATCCTTCAGACATGGATTAGGGATTTTTCATGACCCTAAATTTGTGAATTCTATACATGCATGAGGATCGTGATCTGGTGTATAGATTTAGGAAAGGACTCTCTTAGGGATTAATTTTCAATTGATTGGCAGCCGTTTTTTTTTTGGGCAACATATGGAGAGTCACAAGGGAATGATGTGCATAGTCAATCAAAGGTGTCTGTAGGACACTGGCCTTCCATTTCTGATGGACTAATGGAATTTAAAATATTCTGAATTTATTTTGATGTTGGGAGGCATAGTGGATGGATGGTCTGAGTAGTGTTTTCTAAAAATACTAAGGAAAATCATATCGGGTCTGAGTGGGAAACTGTTCCCGCACATTTCCTACTTGAGTTCGGGAGAGATGGTGAATGGTTGGTTTAGTTAGATACAATTTTCATGTCAGGTGCATTTGAAAAGAAGAAGGTATGTAAACATTTATCCAGGGGTTTTCCAAATCCGGGATTGTGACAAGACATGAATGTCATTTGAGTGTACATAAGCTGGAAATAACTCTACTGGAGAAAAATTTTCCTTTCATTGACAACCATTTTTGTGGGAAACATATATATAGACACTAGGGAATGATGTTCATAGTCAAGAAAAGGTGTCCACAGAACACTGTACTTTCATTCTCCAATGGCTCTAGAAGATTTTGGAGATTGGGAACTTTCTGAGTAAAATATGTAACCTTTGACGAGGGGTGCACCTAAGCATCAAAAAGGGTAATTTTAACTGATCTTCTTCAAGGAAACCTAGAAATGAGTGGGGTAACTCTTCTTTTGTTTTCGGATCAACTTCACACATACGGATGGAGTACCTTTAGAAACCAAAAAAAGAGGCCATAGATGAATCGGGCCCACATGCTCTGATATATCGGGAATGTGTGTAGGGAGAAAAAATATAAACCATGACTTAGAGGGACCTTAAATTTGGAGGGTTGGAATGAGGCTTGGAATCCATTGGGCATACTGAGAGAGGATATGACTCTATTAGGGACCAATTTTCCTTTTATTTATGGCTATTTTTGTGGGCAACATATGCAGAGGCACCAGGTTATGATGTGCATAGACAAGAAAAGGTGTTCAAAGGACACTGGACCTCCATCCTAGATGGCCTTGGAGGGTTATGTAAATTAAAGATCACTCAAATAATGGAGTTTGAAATATGGAAGACGTGTACCTAGACATATTTGGGACATTTTTCCTACGATTTACTCATGGGATCGGGTGTCCCTTACATTGATCTGACTCGTTCGTAGGGTGAGGGTTTCATTCCATCTTTGGAATAACTGGCCATTAATCATCACATGGCCAGGACATGGGGTTCCTCTCGGGGGAGGGAACCATGACAATCATTTTAGGGTCGTACTGCTAGGACCAAATTTTTGGACTGTTTTTACATAAGTCCACGGTATATCCCTCGCTAAGATCCCTAAGATCATGTGAGGTTTTCTCAATGTGAGAGACAAGGGATTACGAGGATTTAGTTTCATTTTATTGGAATATAAGAATCAACATTAGATGGAACTTTATGGATAAATCCATTTCAATGTAGTTTAACGTCATATAACAAGGATGACTTTGGCTTTGCAATTTAATGTTGTGTGGTGAGGACAGGATAATGTACAGTTTAGAGTCATGAAGTGTGGAAGATTATACTATCATTAATATCTTTAATAGTTTTGGGTTAACCTCAATTGGGATGTTCTGGCATTCCTTATACACGAGTTATTATAGAAGGTGTAAACTATACTCCTGAGGACAGCTTGAATCAGGAGGAATGGAACAGGGCTTGGAATCCATTGGGCGTACTAAGATAGGAGATGAATATCTTGGGGAAGCATTTTCCTTGGGTTTATGGCCATTTTTGTGGGAAATATATGCAGATCCACTGGGTCATGATGTGAATATTCAAACAAAGTTGTTTGTAGGACACTGGCCTTCCATCTCAGATGGCCTTGGATGATTATGGGGATCCAATTTTTCCCAGATTATGGAGTTTGAAAAATGGGAATGATGTGTCTGGGAATGTAAGTAATATGTAGACCGTGATTAATTGTGCACTACTAGGGATTCCACATATTTATGGCTGATATGTATAGGGGGAAGAAGGATCTTTTGACTTCTTATGAGTGGGGCGGATGTGTGGGATCTCGTAATAACTAGGACTAAACCACACATAACTCTTGAATAATTTCACAGTTTATTGTCATGATATTAAAACATTTTATGGGATCCTTGTACAAGTCTAACCTATGTATGGGGTAGAAGGGGAATTTTTTATGGTGGTTGGGCCGGGATTCCAAATTCGGGCGTCACTATGTATCCTACAAGGGCAGGAATCAAGCCGTACATAGTTATGAACGTTCCCTGCACTGATCTGGCTCAGCCCATGTTTAAAAACATGCAAGGAAATTTTGTTTTCATATATATATGTGGCAGGTCCTAGATTCCAAATCCCGACGTCACTACATATCCTACGATGAAAGGAATCAAGCCATATGTAGTTATGAATGTTACCTATACATGTCTTCTCAATATGTAGGGAAATTTGAGGGAATATTTTTCAATGATGGCGATTGGCTAGACCAAGATTCCAAATCTGGGTGTCACTACGTATCCTGCATGGGCAAGAATCAAGACATACATAGTTCTGAAAGTTCGCTATACCGATCTAGCTTGGTTTACATAGAGGGACATCTTTGTTTCATTTTCTATAGGTGTTGGGTCTACCATATCACCCTAAATTTTTTTTCATAAGAGAATCTTTACCACTGATCCTAAGCTCACATTAGTTATACTCGGTGTGAGAAATAAGGAGTGGTAATAGAGTCTCCTTTACAAGTGTCGGGAAGTAGAGAATATGATTGGGGGATTTTTCTTGTAGGCTGGGGAAAGATTGGGGATCGAGGTGTTGTTATGTATCCTATGAGGGTAGCAATCAATTTGTACATAGTTTTTTATGTACCCTATACCAATTTGACTTGGTCCAAACGTAGAATCATTTTCATTCTATCCACCACAGTTTCTAGGTATATCATGTTACTCTATAGTTTTCTTTCATAAGAAAATCCCTACCATTGATCCTAATTTTATGTGAGTTATACTAGATGTGAGAAACAAGTAGTGATAAGGGTTTCCTTAATGAATATAGGTAGATAGGGGGAATGATGGAGGAATTATTTTGTGGGGGATGGGCCAAGATCGAGGATCGAGGCATCGCTATGTATCCTGTGAGGGTAGGAATCAAGCCGTACATAGTTTTGTGAGAGATCGTGTAGTTTATTGTCATGCGGTTAGGACGTTTTCTGTCATGTAGTTTAACATATTATGACAAAGACATGAGTCACAGTTTAATGTATTGTGGAAAGGACAATGACTCATAGTTTAAGGTCGTATAGTTTGGACTGTGGCTTGGTTTTTTATTGTTACTCATTGTTTATGGTCTTATAGTTCGGACAGTGGCTTCGTTTTTTTAATAATAGTTTAAGGTCATAGAGTTTGGATCGTGGCTTGGTTAATATTACGCGAAGTATTTCTTCAAGAACTTCGCATTTTTAGGATTTTTAATGAGTTTTTTGTCCATTGATATTATGGAGTATGCTCCATTGGAATAGACCCTATGTACGACATATGGTCCTTCCTATTTCGGTTCAAGATTTGGGGGATTCTTCCCGAGTATCATCGGGGTTCTGAGGACTAACACTATTTCTCTTGCGAGGAAATATCGAATATGAACCTTTTTGTTGAAGGCTCATGCAGTCCGGTTTTGGTAGATTTACAAATGGTGTAAATTGTGCATCCTTTTCTCACCTAGATTCTCTAATTCATCAAAACATCTTTGGGGTTGCTTGTCCATGGAAATTTGATCTCAAATGGCCACATGTAGTGACGAAACTTGGATTTCGATAGGAAACACCGCTTCTACCCCGTATACTAGTGAGTATGGGGTTGCAAGGGTGCTAGTGCGGCTTGTGGACCAGTAAGCCCACAAAGTGTGATGGAGCTTTTTTTGCCATTATTTCATATCCTTATCAAACATCTTTTAGAGTATGTTGGATAGACTCTTGTTGAAATCCTATATTTTCCCATTGGCCACCACATGGTAATAATATGAATGATTGTCTTTAATTCCATACTCCTAGTATAGCTTGTCCAACTAAGCAGTGCAGAAGTTGGTGTCATTGTCTGTCAGGATTCTATATGGGAAACCAAATCTGGAAATGATGTTGGCCTTTATAAAGGTGATGATGTTTTTCACCTCAAATTCTTTAAGGGGAATGGCTTTGGCCCATTTGGAAAAGAAGTCGTTCGCTATGATTATTAACTTGAATTGACTTGTTGTAATGGGAGGATGTGGTCCAACAACATACATCCCCCCGGATGAAAATGGCCAGGAGTACATAGTTGTATAAAGTAACTCCGGGGGTCGGTGTATGAAATCAGCATGAACATGGAAGGAATGGAACTTCATAAGGAATACAACACAATCATGTATCATAGTGGGCTAGTAATACCTAAGCCTTTTAATATGGTAAGAGAGCATGGTTGCAAACTGGTGCACTCCACAAGCTCCGGCGTACACTTCTTTCATGAAATCAGCAGTCTCTTCTCTATCAATGTAACTGAGAAGGACTCAATAAAGGCCTTTTTTTAGAGAACCTTTTCTTGGTTTAGCCCATCATACAAGAAAAAAAATTTCCCGTCTTCATACCTGATCTCTTTTATTCCTATATAGTGGTAGTTCCCCATTCTAAAGGTAATTTTCAATGGGAGTCATCCAACTAGTGATGTGACCATAAGGCTCAGATATAGGGCTAATTTTCTCAATTTCCTTCTCACTGCTCTGGATAAATATAAATACCATCCGGTGGTGAGAAAATCTATTGACCATCCCATCCCGGTCTTGATTGGCCATGGATATGGATGCATTTTCCAAAGTTTCGGCCTGAGCATTTTGTTACCAAGGGAAATAGGTCAAAATTGGTTATGATGGGAATTTTTACATCAGTCCTCAAACATGGTTCATCAAGGGGATCAATACTTCTTTCTTAATGGAATAGTCACCATTGACCTGTTATATGACTAGCTCTGAATCAACCGTTATCTTTAGTTGTTTTTCTTGCACCAGATGTGCTAGTTCCAGATGTACAATGAGAGCCTAATACTCCGCTTCATGGTTTTTATACCCTTCCAAAAGTGGAAAATAGTAAGGCAATATGTCCTTTTTGGGAGATATGAGTATAAGTCCTAGCCCTACTTTTTTTAGATTGGTATCCTCCATCCTCTTCCCTATCGGGGTTCGGGAAGTGCCATCAAAGTACATTTCCCATGTCTGGGGATCCTCCTAAACTGAAAACACATCTTCATCTGGAAGTTTAAAATCTGGTAGTGTTGTTTCTTCTGAGGGGTTCTCAGTCAAAAAGTCTGCTAATTTCTGGACTTTGATGGCCTACTGGGGTATGTACCATATGTCAAACTATTGTAGGATTACCGCACATCGTGATAGGTTCCCATTTAGTATGGGATGTTTGATGATATATTTGAGCGGGTTGTAGCGGGAGACCAGTTGGATATCATGGTGCTGTAGGTAATTCCTGAGCTTTCAAACCGTGAAGATCAGGGCTAGGTAGTTCTTTTCAATTTTTGAATACTGAGTTTCAGTATCGATCATTTTCCGGATGAGGTAGTAGAGGATGTTCTTGTTTCCGGCATCATTCCTCTATGTGAGGAAGGTGTCTAATGACCCTTCCAGGGCAGTTATGTACAAAATGAGTGGCCTCCCATAAACCGATGTCATCAGCACCGTGTTGTACCTCTCGTACCCCTCGTGGTTTAATTTTCATGATCACAATCACTCTCTTATTTATCTAATCTTGTTTTAAGTGTTTTTGTTGATAGGCAAAAGGTTGCCAAGAAATTGGGCCAAGAAGGACTGAAAGTGGACTGATTTTCGGTCCACCGGCCAACCGGTGGATGACCACCGGCCAGCCGATGGAGCCTGGGCAGAAGGTATCCCCTCTGTCCAGACCACCGGCCAACCGGTGTCAAATCACCGGCCAGCCGGTGGAACCCAGACAAATAGTGACACCTACTGCCTCAGCACCGGCCAACGGGTGGCCTCCTCACCGGCCAGCCATTGGTGCCTGAGCCCGAGCCCTCTCCCTTTTTCAAAGCACCGGCCAACCGGTGGCCAAGCACCGGTCAGCCGGTGGAGCCAGTCAAACTAGCCGTTGGGCTTTGACCAGACTTGTCCACTTGACTCCCAACGGCTCCGAAGGCCTCTCCAACGGCTCCGAAGACCTCCAAAGGCCATATGAGGGTTCCCCCTCTATAAATAAAGGACTAGGAAGCCCCGGAAATGTACGGAAGCCCACGGGAACATTTTTCCATCATTTGGCGAACCTCCGGCGGATTGCTTCAAGGAACCCCCACTTGCTCCAACTCACTTCCACATCCAAGGAGCACCACCAAAGAAGCTTGGGAGCGCTCTTCATCAACTCCATCAATCCTTTGGCGCCCAAGGCTTCTCCTCTTTACGGTTTTTCATTCTTTATATTTTTGAGCATCATTTTGGGTTTGTTCCTACAAACCCCTCTTTCTCTCATCTCCCTTTCATTTGGGTTTTCACACCACCTTCAAGGTGTGAAGAGGTTAGTCAAGCCTTCCCTTTAAAAGGCTTGAGTCATAGGTGAGCTAGCCTTCACCTGTAAGAAGGCTAGTGGGTTCTTGCTCAACCATTAAAATCAAGTGGGTTCTTGCTCAACCATTAAAAAGAAAGCTGTAATAGGTTCTAGACTAACCTTAAAGTCTAGTGGGTTTCTTGATAAAACCATTAAAAAGCAAGCGGTAGTAAATCTCTCAACGGTTGAGTTGGGAGCGGAGACGTAGGCTTTGGTTTAAGCCGAACTCCGTTATCAAGTTTTGTGTCTTGCCTCTTTTATTTCTGCTGCACTTTTAACTTTGATTTTAAATTGTTAATTATTTTTTAAAAAGGCAATTCACCCCCCCCCCCCTCTTTCCATCACTCTTCACCCAACATTTGGTATCAGAGCCAAAATTTGAGTAATACCTTCACCGGTTTCAAATTCAAGATCCATTGTGATGGCTTCGTCTTCTTTCGCCCCCGAAGGTTATTCATTGGGTCGTTCTCCATTCTTTGATGGAACCGACTATACCTATTGGAAAACCCGCATGACCACTTTTCTTAGAAGTATAGGTTATCCTATTTATAAAATTGTCATGCATGGTTATTCTCTTTCTTCTCCCGATGAATCCAAATGGACTCAAGCCGATATTAAAAATTTCGAGCTTGATGGCAAAGCCATGAACGCTCTTCATTGCGGCCTTGATCGTAATGAATTCAATCGAGTTTCCACATGCACCTCATCACATGAAATCTGGAAACTTTTTGAGGTTACCCATGAGGGGACCAACAAATTCAAGGATACTCGATTGGATATGTACCGTCAAGATTTTGAGTCTTTTACCATGCATCCATCCGAATCTATTTCTGAAATGTTTACTCGTTTTACTGACGTTTGCAATGGTAGAAAGTCTCTTGGAGATGATGTGTCTGCAGAGACGATGGTCAAGAAGATCCTTTGGATCTTACCAAGCTATGCATCCATCCGAATCTATTTCGGAAATGTTTACTCGTTTTACTGACGTTTGCAATGGTAGAAAGTCTCTTGGAGATGATGTGTCTGCAGAGACGATGGTCAAGAAGATCCTTTGGATCTTACCAAGCTCATGGGAACCGAAAGTCATGGCAATTCAAGAAGCAAAAGACATCAAGAACATGCCGGTCGAAGAGCTCATCGGATCCCTCATGACCTACGAGATCACCATGAGGAGGCAAGCTGAAAAGGAAGGCAAATCAATCAAAGCTCCAAAGAACATCGCCTTCAAAGTTCAACAAGAAGAAAGCTCCTCCTCCTCATCGTCTTCCTCTTCAAGAGGTGATTCAGAAATGGAGAATTTTGCCCACAAAATGCACAAATTCATGAAGAAGCACAAAAAGAAGAAATCCCGCAAGGCTCAATCCAACGAAAAATCCGAGCCCGAGGTAACATGTTACGGGTGCGGCAAGAAAGGAAATTACAAGCCCGATTGTCCACTCCACAAGAAAAAGGCCAAGAAAAAGGAAAAGAAGAAGGAATTCAAGGCCACATGGAGTGATAGCTCCACATCCTCCTCCTCCTCCTCCTCAAGCGACTACGGTAAAAAATGCCTAATGGCATTTCATGAGGTAACCTCTTCCGACTCCTCTTCCTCTTGTTCTTCAAATTCTTTCAATCATTTATCTTATGAGGATCTCCAACATGCTAGAGATCAATTGGAGGAAGTTTTTCATGAACTTTCTTCCAAATTTATTGCTTTAAAAAAGAATTTCAAAAAACTTTCTTCCGAAAAGGAACAACTTCTCAAAGAAAAGGAGGAGTTGTCCCTCAAAATCCAAGATATTCCAAATGTTGATTCTTTGAATTCAACTATTAAAGATTTAAGGGAATCTCTTGCCAAGTTCACCCAAGGTGAACAAAATTTGACCAAATTGTTAGGTTCCCAATGCATATCTAGAACCACCCAAGGGCTTAGTTGTTCCAAGCAAGCTTCCTCTTCCCATGCTCCAACTTTTTTTGTAAGGGGGAGCTCCCAATATAAATTTTGTAACTATTGCAAAAAACCTGGGCACTTAATTTATGAGTACAATTGCAAAAATGCCCAGTATGGAAGGCCCAAAACTATTTTCTTTAATGATGAATTTCATAGGAGAAGACCCGCCACTAGACAAGTGTGGATTGAAAAATCCCTTTTAGCGAGTCTCACCGGACCAAAATTTGACTCGGTTCTAAAATCCTCTCCCCGGTGATTTGTTGTTTTTATTTAGGGGGAGTTAGGATCGTTTAAGCTTTTTTGCTTTTTTCAATTCAAAACTTTCAATTCAAAACTTTCAATTCAAAATTTTAATTCAAAACTTTCAATTCAAAATTTTCATTCAAAATTTTCATTCAGAACTTTCAATTCAAATTTCAAAAATTTCAATTGGTTTAAAAACTCTTTCTTATTTTTCAATCCTTTCCGTCAATCAAGTTTTATGCCCCGTGCTATTTTGATAATCACAAAGGGGGAGAAATTCTTGGTTGATTGGGGGACAAATCTTTCTCTCATGCTTTGCTTTACTTTTCATTTTATCTTTTAAATCATGCCTCTAATTTCAGTCTTTTACATTGCTTGTTTTGGTGATTGTGATCATCAAAATAGGGGGAGATTGTTGTACCTCTCGTACCCCTCGTGGTTTAATTTTCATGATCACAATCACTCTCTTATTTATCTAATATTCTTTTAAGTGTTTTTGTTGATAGGCAAAAGGTTTCCAAGAAATTGGGCCAAGAAGGACTGAAAGTGGACTGATTTTCAGTCCACCGGCCAACCGGTGGATGACCACCGGCCAGCCGATGGAGCCTGGGCAGAAGGAATCCCCTCTGTCCAGACCACCGGCCAACCGGTGTCAAATCACCGGCCAGCCGGTGGAACCCAGACAAATAGTGACACCTACTGCCTCAGCACCGGCCAACCGGTGGTGCCTGAGCCCGAGCCCTCTCCCTTTTTCAAAGCACCGGCCAACCGGTGGCCAAGCACCGGTCAGCCGGTAGAGCCAGTCAAACTAGCCGTTGGGCTTTGAACAGACTTGTCCACCTGACTCCCAACGGCTCCGAAGGCCTCTCCAATGGCTCCGAAGACCTCCAAAGGCCATATGAGGGTTCCCTCTCTATAAATAAAGGACTAGGAATCCCCGGAAATGTACGGAAGCCCACGGGAACATTTTTCCATCATTTGGCGAACCTCTGGCGGATTGCTTCAAGGAACCCCCACTTGCTCCAACTCACTTCCACATCCAAGGAGCACCACCAAAGAAGCTTGGGAGCGCTCTTCATCAACTCCATCAATCCTTTGGCGCCCAAGGCTTCTCCTCTTTACGGTTTTTCATTCTTTATCATTTTGAGCATCATTTTGGGTTTGTGCCTACAAACCCCTCTTTCTCTCATCTCCCTTTCATTTGGGTTTTCACACCACCTTCAAGGTGTGAAGAGGTTAGTCAAGCCTTCCCTTTAAAAGGCTTGAGTCATAGGTGAGCTAGCCTTCACCTGTAAGAAGGCTAGTGGGTTCTTGATCAACCATTAAAAGCAAGTGGGTTCTTGCTCAACCATTAAAAAGCAAGCTGTAATAGGTTCTAGACTAACCTTTAAGTCTAGTGGGTTTCTTGCTAAAACCATTAAAAAGGAAGCGGTAGTAAATCTCTCAACGGTTGAGTTGGGAGCGGAGACGTAGGCTTTGGTTTAAGCCGAACTCCGTTATCAAGTTTTGTGTCTTTCCTCTTTTATTTCCGCTGCACTTTTAACTTTGATTTTAAATTGTTAATTATTTTTTAAAAAGGCAATTCACCCCCCCCCCCTCTTGCCATCACTCTCCGCCCAACACACCGGTGGGCTTAGGAGGTATATTTTTTGATTTTCAAATTCTTCTTGGCAATCATTATCTCAGAAATACGTATATACTTTCTTCATGAGCCTAGTGAAAGGTAAAAATTTACCTTCTTGTAAGGCTATGAAGCATCGAATGTTGGTGAGGTTCCCCTGGAGACCTCTCAACCTAGTGTGTTTGTGTGGTGGGGAAATGCCAAGAATTGATTTTGTCTTCTTGGGGTCGACTTTGATGCCACGATGGCGTACAATGAATCCGAGGAATTTTCCCGAGGTAACCCCAATGGCGCACATCAGTGGATTCATATTTAAATTGTGATGTTAAAATTTGTGGAAGATAGTTTCAAGATCGTCCAGGTGGTTCGATCAGTGTTGTGATTTAACCTCCAGATCTTTAAAATAACACTCGACAAATTCTCCCAAGAAGGTATTGAAGAAGCAGTGCATGGAATGCTAATATGCGGTGCCAGAATTATTTAGACTAAAGGGAATAACTTAATAACAAAACACCCCTAGAGGGTCCCTAAAAGTGGTAGTGTCTTCATCTCCTCGGTCCATCTAGATTTGATTGTACTCAGAATAGCTATCCATAAAAGATATTGCCTCATATCTGGTTGGTGCATAGATCAAAAATTATGTATTCAGGACCAAGAAATCACCTTTTGGGAAATGCCGATTAAGGTCCCCGAAGTCAATGAAAATTCTAATCAGTCTATTCTTCTTTTTGATAGGGACTATGTTTTCTAGCCAGATAATATATTAGACTTCTTGTATGATGTTGGATTTGATCAGATTTTCAACTTCAGCCTCTATTTGGGAAGCATTCGTCAGGTGGGTACTTCTAGCTACATCCTTATAGCCCCGATGATATTCTGGTAAGCCCAGATGATGAGTGGTGACCTCAGGATCGAGGCCCAGCATTTCATTGTAGTTCCAGTCAAACACATCTAGATTATTCTTTATGAAGGAGTTGTATGCCTCCTTCTCCTCGATAGGCATATCCACACTGATCAAAGTGGGTTGCAAGTCATTTTCGGTGCCCAGATTTATCTCTTTAGGTTAATAGATTGTGGTGGAGATACCTTCTTAAAATGTAGGAAGGGAATATTGGAGGTCTTCTTCCTCTTCTTCTTCTTCTTTATCATCTTAATCATTTTTATCTTTTGATGGGGAAAGGATTTTTTAGATGAACTCTCTGATTTTGGGAGAGAAATCATCTTTTTCCTTAGTATGTGAGGCAAGGGCAATTTCATGTCCCGAGGACATGCCGAGAGCATCTTTAATAGGGATTTTACTTGAATTGTGGGAGTCAGTCTGCTCTTTCGTGTCTTTGGACTCGGTGGTCATGACGGAGACCATGAAAACAACTAAGTCTTCATCCGGACTTGTACTTATGCATTCAACCTGGTTAATGGGAAATACATACTCTTCCCCATGCTGCTGGAGGGGGTTGACAGGAGCTGTTTCCAATCCATTCAAGGCATTGATCCAATCAATGTCTCCAGTCAAAAGATATTTTTCATCCTATCCGTAGAATACTGCATCGATATAATGTGAATCACAGTATTCAAATGGGGATTTATTGGCATGCACCATCTCATTTTTCCCATTGGTGCAATATTTGATGCATTGATGGTATGATGACAGAATTGCAGTGTGCTGATGCAGCCAAGGCCTCCCAAACAAGACGTTGAAGGCCATACTTTTCTGCACTACCTAGAACTTAGCATCTGACATGAGATCTCTGAGCCAAATTTTATGCTTGATTCATACCAATGGATTCTTCTCACTTTTTTCATATCTCAGAAGAGTTGTGGTATAGGGTTTCAAGCTATCTTCATCATAGCCTTGCCGAAGAAGCATTCTCAATGGGAGGAGGTTGACTCCAGATCCATTGATGATGAATATCCTACAGACATCCATTCTATTTATCTTGTCAAGCACATATAAGGTTTTGATATTCCCCTACATGATAGAATCATTATTTCTATCTGTGAAAGAGATGACAGTGTGACATTATTCGGGACTGTTCTCTGTCCAATAAACTTCAGCTGCTATAATTTCATCCTCGAACTCCTAGGGTCTTAGTAAGGCTTCGATTAGTGACTCTCTATGATCTATAGATAGACTTAATGAATCCAGGATTTTTAGAGTTGCTGTTATTGAAGCCATCTGCATTAGAATATCATAATTTTTCTCTAAATGTCAGTGCTTCCTAGCTCAGGGTTTCACTTTCAGAGACACTTTAGGGGTTTGGGCTTTAGACATGGATGGTTTGACTTCTGTGGACAGGACCAGTGGTTCTATGACCGTTTTTGGGTTTGTCCAAACTGGTCTGTCTGTATGCCTTGGGAGATTTGGTATTTCTTCTTCTCCTGATGGATATTACAATATAATCGGGCTTGTATTTCTTTCTACGGGGGAAGAGGAGAAATCTAGTTCTTTTTGTGTATGTTGAAGGGTCCTTCTGAAATTTTCCGTGATGGTAACTGTTTGACTTGTGGCATGGCCAAGAATTTGACTATAGCTACGATCATGCATTTCAGGATACCTTCGACCTATGTGACCTATTCATATAGCCCCTCAGTTGGGCATGGGAAATTCGGGCTCATATCCATAATCTCCATCTGATAAGGGTTCCATCAGGTGAATGAAATTGATAGAGTTGTAGTTTTGTTCTTGAACCAACATTATTTCTATCTCACTATCTCCTTCTGATGGTGTTTTTAGGAAAGACTTTTCCCATTGTACAGTTTGGTGGGACGGTGCCCGTTGAACCATTTGACGAGGTGGTGACCATAGTACCAAGTCTGTTGGCATAAATTTCAAAAGTTTCAATACCGACTTCATCTTTGGTCTCATCTCATCTTCTTGCTCTGGTTTTCTTCCCTTTTGGTCTTTAGAGGACTGCAGGTCTGAGGAGGATGGTTGTGTTGTATTGGGAACATTTGGGGGGATAGTTGGTTGTTTCAACTATTCCTGGAGGATTCCATAGACTCAGTTGACGGTCTTCTAGGTCATCCAGTTGTCAAACTTTTACTCCTTCTTACTAGCAACTGTTTTCTACTCCTATTCTTCTCTTGAGTCTGAGGTGGAAATATACACCACTTTTGATGGTGGTGGTCCCAACATAACTTTCTCAGAATCCACAATATTTTGTAGGAGATCCTTGAAAATGAAGCACTCTTTGAGGGTGTGTCCCAGTATTCAGTGATTGGTAAAATAATTTGGTTGGTCATCGATACAAACTTCATCAACTCTCTTTGGCTCCTACAGCTGGAGAAAATTGTTATTAGTAGAGGCTATGAAATAGTTGTGGACCAAGTCATCTCAGAACGAATAAAATTTATTTCTTCGTTCTTAAAACTAATTTATTTTAGCACCCTGTCACTCATCCTACTGAGGTGGGTGTGTTTTTTGGTATCTAGGGGGTCCCATACGGTTCGGTGGGGGCCTCGCAACAAGGGATGGTGACGGGGGTGGATTAAGAATGACAGAAGCTACTTCCTCTTTTCCCGCTCTTTTCCCAAGGGCTGATGGGGCCACTCATGACTTTAGATTGGTTCGTTGTAAAGAGTATTCAACCCTTTGAGCAATGATACAGAAGTATGTAAAACCAATTGTGTGCTTCACCGGGATTATAGGTGTTTGCAATTCAACCCGAAGGTTATCGATGCACATGGTGAGCATCTCAACCTATGGGAGCGGTCGATTTAGGGAATAAGTCTGGCTTTTCCATCTAGTAATGAAGTCTGAGACTCTTTCGTTATCTCACTGTTTGAAGTTCTTGAGATCACTGACCATCATCTTAGGTAGTGTTGAACTAAACTAGAAGAGAAAATATCGTCAAAGGTCTTCCCACCCTGTGATTGAATTGAATGGTAGGCTAGTATACCATACAAAGGTTGATCCATGCAGGGTTCATAAGAATCACCTGGGTTTTACTACTTTTTACTGATAAGAAGTGCTCATCCTGGGGTCACAATAAGAAGGATAGTGCATCAAATTATTTCATGGGTCCACCGAGCCATTGAAAACTTGTAATACAAGGTTTCTGAAGTTTGGTAGGGGCAGAACATTTCTCACCCACCTGGGGTAGGGTTTGGACACTAGTTTTATTGGAGTGTGCCACCCCTACATGGCTTCTAGTCAAGCTGTTAGTTGATCGAAGGTGTTTAAGATCCCTTGATACATATCCTGTCAGGCTCGATCTTGAGCTGGTATGGTAGTGTCCAAGACTGAGTGTGTCAGTGCTACTAGAATTTGGGGTTGATAACTAGCTGAAGGTATCATTTTTGGGTTTACTTGGATATATTCTAGTTTCCTTCCCAATTGGGTGAAGTCCTTATGTCCTTCTGGGTCCGGATTCAATGGACATCCAAGATTGAATTTATTCATCAAGATAAGTTCTTGTGGTATGGGAACCTCTTTTGAGGGAACCTGCTGATGTTCTGCGGGGGGAACACATCCAGGGAGACATCTCCCTAAACGTACCTTAGCATTAATTTGCCTGAGCTCTTTCATTTCTTTCTCCTTCTTGGAAAAACATTCCTCAAGGGTTATGGACACATTCTCAATGGAAGGAGGATGCGGTTCATAGATGACCTTGTATTTTATATTCTACTTTTTGGGGTTTTTCTAGGGAGGTAGTGACAAATTAGTTGAGGGGGATCCCAAATTTAGGATTGCTCTCTGGTTCCTGGTATGCACTCCTTCAGGCTCGGTGTGGGATGCCTCTGGTATGGAACCATCTTCCTTCGTGTCATCTCCCTATGTGTCATTTCCTATGATATCCATGGGGTTGAAATTTACCACGTTCACTGAGGCATAACGCATTGGGGGTGGTGTATCCAGCACCGAATGATAGGAAGGCTTTATGCATCCTTTTTTGGACTTTCTCCTTCCATTCTATGGTATTTTTTGGTTGTCTTGATGAAGATTGACCTAAAGGGTGCCCTGGTCCGTCCTTATAATGTGCCTTTGTCTCAAAGGGTACAAACCATGATAAAGGGTGGAACGAGTAACTTTTATATCCACTGTTTTTCCTAAACGGTGAAAGAAAGACGTCAATTGTGTGGAGATTTGAGGTAAAAATTCCCCCATCACTAGGGGCTGGGGTTGTTCCTATTTTTTCATTGATGCATTACGGCCTGTGTTTGTGGGTCTTACGGGGGAATTTTGAATTAAAAATTCCCTTAGCCCTATGGGATGGGGTTGTTCCCATATTACGGTGGTATTCGCCGCTACTTCCACCTTTTGAATTTCACGTACTCCCCTGCGGGTGTGAGCCGAGTATGGAATTGGACCTTCATGGGGTCTATGGTATTTTGAAGACATGAGCACTTCTTTCTGGTTTTAATCCCTTAGGCAAGAATCCTTATGGATGTTCTTGGTCACCTAACTCATAAGATTTCTAATGTCTTGATCTCTTTGGCCCTGAAACTTATGAGACATACTTAGGGATAGTTTTTGTTGAGTATCCCATATTTCCTGAGAATGGGGTTCACTTGATTGTTACCTCTGGCTGATGACATTGTAGGATGTCATTTCTAATGGGGCCTACTGGAAGGGATGTGGGGTGAAGAGTAAAGCTCCATGTTCTCCCCATCCCTGAATGTGAACTCCAACCGGGGTGTTACCAATGAGGCGACGCAATTTATATAGTGCATTGAGGAAATCCAATTCAAGGTTTTTCTTTCACCTTTCTGATTGTGGTTGTCTTGTGGACGGGAGGGCTTCCAGGTCGATTAGATGGTGAAGCTCCCCTATTGTGCTGACATGGTATGAATACCCTTCATAGGGTAGGAATTTTTCTTTCAGTTGATGAAGAGTCACCCATATATTTAGGAGAATGTCATGTGTGCGTTCTACAGACAAATCTCTTGGTATGAAAAAGAGAGAAGTGGTTGTAGGCCAATACATCACCGGTATATTATCCTTATATAATTGTCTTCTCAAAAGAAACATATCCTACTATTGTTCTTCTAGAGGCTCTTCTACTTGATATGCCCAGTTCAAATTCTTCTTAATTATTTCGTTCTAATAAACTGGGTTGGTGGGAGCCTTAATGATTTGAGGACGCCGTGGGGGTGTCTCAGAAGATGATTGTGGCCCTGGGCCATCCTCTAGTTCAAAAATAATATAAATAATTATAGAAATAGTTCCCGATGTGTCTGACTCCTTTCCTAGCACTTCATCATTGGTGGGATTTCTCAAATTTTTTCTGACAAGTGGAGGACCTTCTTTCCAGCATGTATTTTGATTGCAGGGAGGACCTTCGCAATTGGTGCTGAAATGTTGAGGTCTACTATTGAAGCTTGATGCCCAACCATAGAAATTTTCTTTATAGTGTATACCCCTAGGGAGGACCTTCAAGGAGGGCTGAAGCATGGGGAGGACCTTCTTGCTGCTTGATTTCACTGTGGGGAGGGCCTTCAGAGCAACCATAATTTCTGGGAGGGTCTTCGTAATGTTTGTCATCATGGAAAGACCTACCATCATGATGTTGATTCCTAGCTTCAGGGAGATTTTCTACAGTGCACATCCTGTGGTGGGACTTCAAGATGTACTTCAATGAGAGGGGATCCTTCTTATTGGCTAATGTTACTATGGGGAGGACCTTCACAACAACTTCCATTGCGTGGAGGGACTTCTCAAGGATAGTAATCATGGTGACGACTACCATCATGACTCGACGTCCAACTATAGGGAGAAGCATATCTACTGCGTATACCTAGGGGAGGACCATCAGGGTGGACGAAAGCAATGGGAGGACCTTTTTGATGTCTGATATTCAGGTCAAGGGGAGGGAAACCCCGATGCGCATCAGGAGATTGGATCTCGTGATTGATCATTCATGACCCACGGAGTAAGCCCCCATGGGTGCTCTATGGAGGACCATCAGAGATGCTGGTGGAGATATTATGGGGAGGAACTTTGAAAATGCTACTTCCACTTCAATAATTTTGTAATGGAATGACAAGGTCTTGACCCTTTTCGATATTTGTTTGAGGGTGTCAAGAACCCCAGCTTCCAGTAGAGTAGGATTATGCATGTGCTCTTCATTTTCTGGTTTCCTTTTGGCGCCTATCATTTTTGGGTGCTCTCTTATGGGTAACCGGGGACATATGTTCTTAGTAATGGCCTTCATATACGATTCCTTGACTTTTTGGTTCCTTTGATGTCATTGGGATACGCCAACGAGAATCTTGAGTTTTGAAAGGGATATATTCTTACCCAGGAGTGGCCACCACGTTGGGCTGGCTTCCCCCAGCTGGAACGGGTATTTTTTCCTGATCCAGATACTCATGTATTATGGGATATTAATGTCAACCCTACTAGAATAGAGAAAGTATTCATAACTACTCCAGAGTTACTAACTCATTTTGTGAGTGGGTCATTCTATTCAAGGAAACCGGGTCATGGGCCCGATTTGTTGCCTTTGCCGCTAATTAAATGATATCTTGGCATGTTTTGAGGATATGGTCTAGAATCAACGTCTGATATTCTATCATTTATAGGATGTGTTGGGATACATATTTGGCTGGAACGGGTATGAAGGTGAATTCTAATGTTGGAGCAGGAGTTGATGCCTACTATGTTCCTCCATGAGTTGCTATTAGATACTGGCAGTTCTCATGTGTCTGGGAAGAGGAACGAGTATTCTACTGGTTTTCTTCTCTAGTTGCAACTATATTTGACTGGTGGACTTCATATTCATGAGAGGGGATTTTCATCCACTCGGTTTCTACTCTATTTTTCTCACGGGATTTGTATGCATCTGCAAGAATTTGACTCTGATTATATTTGGTTACCGCCCTATTTAGATGACGGGCATGATATACATCAGCAAGTGTTTGTACCTACGTGTAGCTGAGTGCCACCCTATTTAGATGGCGGTATTGATATAGATCAACAATATTTTTTGCCTATGTGTAGTTGAGTGCCACCCTATTTAAATGGTGGTCTTGTTGAGGCTCGATAAATATCTGTGTCTTCCTGTAGTTTACCACTCTGTCTGCATAGTGGGACCAATGTGCATTAGTAGGAATGTTCGTGTGCTCATATTGTGCCACCCTATTTCTATGGTGGGATTGTGTGGAGAGGGAAGATTCGTATGTCTGTACATAGGATGTCGCTGTGTTAGTATGTTGGGGATGCTCCTCAGGAACCAGGGTGATAGCATTTTCATAATTATATATTATCTGCCCTTTGCGGTCATCCTGAGGGGCCCGAGTATCCTAGACTTTGGTTGGATCCCTTGGCATAAGTTCATCTTCAGCAGGAGGAGGCTTGGTCTTCTAGTGTCAACAGTGACGCTCTCTGGAGGGGGCATGTGGGCAGGACCCCTATGCAGTTGTGATGAAGTTTTAATCATTGATATCATATTACTTCCTATGATAAGGTAGGTACTCATTTTCACATTCTATATATAGGCTCCCAAAATGGTTTGAGACGACCACTGGGGCCACCTGGTGATGGGGTGTTGGTAGTGGCTGAAGAGGCGGATGGTGGACCTTTGTAGATGTAGGGCTTGTCTCATGGACTCCAGTGTGGGAAGAGTACCATTTTGGTGGTACTCCATGATTAGTGTGTTGGATACCCAGCATTGCAGATGTAGGGTAGGTGAGTGGGTCCTTCTCTTTATTGAGGCCCCAGCTGCCTACGGGATCACTGATGTGCGTGCCTTTATGGGTAGTTGGTATTTCATTTGGATCAAAGGGTCCTCTGTGGGAACCTGCTATATACATATATGACATATAGACCAAAAACTATCATCAAAGTATCATTATTTTAAACATATCCATATATTGAAATTTATCATGGCCCCCTTCCCCTTTTCTTTTATTGTGGGGAGAAAGGGGATTGAGTGGGGTAAGACCGCCACCTTAGTTAATGATTCACGTCAGGTTCACCATTTTTTTCTCCCTCTGAGTTGGAACATTTTGCACCTACTAGGGAAAACAAAATGGTTCGACATGCAATATCCTTTTTCCTTTTATCATTGGGGTAGAACCGCCACCTTGGTTAAGGATTCACATCGGGTTCACCATTTTTTTCCACCTCTGAGGTGGTGCATTTTTCACATACTGGGGTGAACAAAATGATCCGATGTGAAATATCCTTTTGTCTTTTATCATTGGGGTGGTGCATTTATGAGTGGTGGTCTAAGGAGAATCATCGCTCGCCTCTCTCTTTATAGAGACGGGTGCTCGTCGATTTCATCATTTCTTTCATTTCAACCATTTTAGTGTCATTATCCTTTAAAGAAGGTTGGATTAACCCTATTGTAAATGTTGGTCCTAGTGGGTGATTTTGTGGGGTCATGTACTTGTGCAGTCTGTCCTTCTCAGATATAACTTCTTGGATGGTCTCTAAGGGGATTATTCATGGATCCAGAAATGCCCAATGGCCCTGGTATCCATGATTCATGGACATGCTTTCTAATGGAAGGCACTCTTTGGATGATGATTTGGCCAACAACATTTACGGACTTCATTGGTCAATAGGATGGGAGGTCAGACTTAGCACACCCTTCTAGGGGAGGATCATTTCCTATTCTAAGACTCTCTTATATATTTAAATCGTGTTCATATGTTCATGAATCCTTGGTTCATTCCTAAAGACGGTGTCCATGGTCTACACTTAGTTTTCAAGATCATCATAAGCATCCATATGATTAATGCTATAGAGGTGATGCTGACTAGATCCATCTAATAAGGCGCTCTGGAGTTTATCGTCATCCAGGGGGGACGGTAGGTCGCATGATCTTGGGATTTATTCCATAAGAAGGGATTCCTATGTGTCCTCGGGAGAGGAATCAGAACTCACATAGTTCGGATGGTGTGGGTATTATTCATGGGAGATTCCCATTTAAGAGGTCATGATTTGGTGGAACCACTTGGATGGTCACCCGTTTGATCTTGGGCCTTCTGGTAGGCATCCTACATATCATGATTTTTTCAGGAATCAGAGTTCTAATAGTTTAGAATCATGTGGATGTTGTAATCATCACAAACATCTAAGCCCATTTGAGTCATGCTTGGTTTGAGAAACAAGATGATGTGAAATATTCTACAATTCACATGCCTCCTCCACTTTTGGTGGCGGAGGGAGAGCCCGCGATGGAAGAGGCTGGGGTGACTATGGGCAAGGGAATAGAGTAATAAACCTTTTAATGTGAGATGAAATTGAAGGTCACATGGACATGACTTAGAATATTGGGGACTTAATTCAGTGGGAGGGCCCCATATCATATTCTCAGTAGGGGAGGAGTTTCACCCTCGTCAATAGAGGGAGTGAACATAACCCCTTTGACTAATCATTATTCCTCATTGAATGGAAAAGTGAGTGAACACCCTTAATCCCTTGAACGGGGAGGTTCACATAGGCATTCCCAAGGTTGTAATCTGGGTTACCATGGAAATTTAGACCCATAGGCATTCCTGAATCCCAAACCATTGTGGGGAGAGCCTTTGTGACTCCGCTTACCAAGGGTTTGTAGACTCAAAAGGGCGTGCAGATGCACCTGATGGTCTGATCATATGGGTCTGGTGGATTTGGAGGAGGCTTTAGTCTGATTTTTGAGGAATGGTTAGTGGAGAGACCATTGAGGATTGGATGCTAATGGAAGGGTGAGGTTGGAACTGGAGGAAATAATACCCAAAAACACCCCATTCCGCATACTGGTTTCTTATGCGGAATAGGAGAAGCTCTGCATACCGTATTGTTATACGGGCATATGGTGCATCCACGTACCAACGCGGTACACATGCATGGGTACAGACAACGGTGCACCGTAGTGGTACACATCCCATAATGACGCTTTGGGTTCCACCCATGTACTGATGTAGTATGAGGCACCGGGTTCAGTCTGTGTAGCGGTATGCTATGTGGAGCACCATATTGAAGGAGGGTATGGGGGATCATCATTCGTATAGAGTTCATTCATGAGAAGTATGTGGTTCATGGTTCACTAGTTAGGTTCTCTATTCTATTATTATTCAATTCCCAAATTTTATTGTTCATGGCCAGTTGTACCTACAGAGGATGTGGTTTTCGATTCAGGCTTCACCGATGAATCGAGACTGAAGTCATAGTCTTCTTCAAACTCTTTCTTCACACATTTGAGTCTCCCTCAAGCCTTATTCATCCATATTTGTGACTCCTTTTGTACATCTACTATGATCCTTTTATATATCATCATAGAAATCATATCTATTGGGAACGCGACACCATTTGTGGAGGCCCCTTGAAGCAATATTGTGACCCACAGAAGACTCAGTCAACCGGGGTTTGCAGAGGCTTTGGTTTGTGATAATGGTTCATGGAAACCTGATCATATAATTTTTCCATGAACTGATAGATTCATTGCATGGTATGCAGATATCCTTAATTCATATGAGTCTACTGGATGATCGGTTCACGGTCTACCTTGTTCGCTGGCCATTTTTCTATGGGTCAGCTGTTCACAAATCATTTCACGTACCTGGTGGTTCACGATTCGGTTGTTCCATGTACATTTCATGGGGATGTTACATGGGACACTTAAAAATTCTTGAAAACTAAAATAACATCGAGTTTTTGTTGATAATTTTAACTCAATTTGAGTCCATTCACCTTTCGAGACTTGTAGAAGTACTTGCTTCCTTTTGCAAAGCGAGTGCGGGGGTATTTTCTTCCCTTGATAGATTTTTCGGGATCATACAATAATCCATGTATATGTTTACAATAATTATGGTACTTTTATCATTGGATATATTCATATATTTTAGTTTATAATAAGCTAAGTCCTCTCATGTGTTTGACATGTCTACTAAATTGTAGTCACTATCCCTTTACCTATTGCTGGTATGATTGTGGAGTGACGTTCAACATTTCATCAACCTAGGTGGGGTTGTGGAAGGTTGTGATGTGATAGAGTGTTATCAAAGGGAGTCAGGATAGTCATTGGAGTTATAATTCATTTGAGGATTAGATTGGGGAATTAGGGAAACAAATTTAAGTAGTTTTTGAGTGTGATTAATAGACCAGGTAAATTTATGTAGGTGTGGTAATCGATGAATCCCTTTTCTAGGACTTTGATAACATATTAGTGAACATGAAACCTTAAGACATTGATTTTGGAGTAATATTAGTTAGTACATGTATCATATATAAATCATTAATTATATTCCATATCCTTCTTTTTCAAATAATTAAGATATTATCAAACATTACAAGTAATACCAACTAATTATAAGGTTCCACCTACCAATACCTAGTTTATATATGGAAACAAGGTTGTAATGATATCATTCCTATAGTTAGTCCTCTTTCTACTAGATGTTGAATGATAAGTCATTATTTCTTGAGACTTGGATAAGAGTTGCACTCAACCCATGATTAGAGATAACCAATCTTCTCTTGAAATGGATGTATATATTTCTCATGGAGAAGATGGTAGTTTCTGCTGGGTAGTATAAGAATAATTGTAGATTAGGTACACTATATGTGTTTAATTCCTGAGGCATCAAGAATTTATGAGAAGAGACAAACCCTAGTGTGATAGGGGATCATCTTGATTTTGGGACTCGATATATCATCTGGTTTAGACTTATAATGCCAAAATATTCATTCATGTATTGAACTTATAATATAGTATTTTCATCCATTAGAGGATGGTGTACTTATTGAACTCATGATAGAACTACTCTGTCATGGTTGGATTTTAAGATATTATTTGGGATGGATTTCTCATTAGAGGATGTTAAACCTTTCACAAGACAACATGACCATGTTTGAGTACACATCAGACCACATAGGATTTTTGAGGTGCTTTATGGGGATTTTTATGGAGTATTTATTTGATCCAAGTGATTTGGTAGGACTCAAGATAAATATTATTTTCAATGTATCTTAATTACCTTACAATGAGACTTATGCTAATTTCACATGAGAGAGGCTTGGAGATGCATGATGGATGTGGGAAGGAGTAGGTTAGATTCTCCCTTGAAGGCATCCCGACTAGTGATGTGGATATAACTACATGTTGTGGATTGTGAATCTGGGATTCTTTTTATTATAGTATGGGATGTTTTTTAAGAGTTTTTTAGTGTAGAACATCATAGAGTTTTTATGAACTGAGTTGAATTTATCACACGTATTGGATTATTATGCTTGGGTAGAAGCTAAAGTGAACTAGAGTGAAACTCACATCCATTTCATCATGGAACCTCATGTTTTTTTCACATGTGTGTGTTGTTCACTAAGTTCCATACATTCAAGATTTGGGTATTCTATCGAAACATAAGACTAAATTCCAAAGATACATAAATCTCTTTGTGATGATGGAGGATTATCCACTCATTATTTTGGTGGAGTGAGTTTAAATATTATAGATGAGGATGCCTATTTAGAAGTGACTTTTTAATATATAATATGATTGATGGTACCCACATTGGTGTGGTTTGGGTTACCCTATGTGGGCATCATGATGTGTTGAAATTTTTTTAGAAATGGAAGTTTATTTCTAATATAATAATCATTTTTTCAGTTTTAGTGAGGAATAACCTATGGATGTGGTGAGTGGAGACAACCCTTGGGGTGTTGAGTCAGATTATTCTATTGGGGAGTGTGGGTTCATGTGCTATGTACACTTTGAAGATATTCCCTCCCTGTAAAATTCAAGGGTTGTGTGAATTATTTTTATGGGTGTCCTATGGTTGGTATAAATTATGAAACTAGTATATGCCTTGAACTACATTTAGATAATGATGAGAGACCATATGATGTAATTATTTGATAATTTGAAAATTTCATTGAAATTATTTTTGGTAGATATTATCAAGACTTTAGATTCTTGTGGTATAAAACATGGATTTGTGTAATATCTTGGGTCTTCATAAACTAACACTATAGAGGATGAAGATATCATAGTACAGTAGTCATGTAATGATAGCTATAATTCTCTAGTAAAGTTATTTATGTATAATTAATGATAGTGTAAAGTGAGTTGTTGACATAAGGTAGTTTATTCTATCCTAAAAGGGGATACGTTTCCCACTTTTAGTTGACAATGGTTTCCTCACTTCTTATTTTTGGGTGAAGGAGGCTATGTGAAGGATGTCAACAATTTCTCATGTTTGATCTAATGTTCCTAAATGAAAAAATGGAAGGGTTTTCCATAAACTTTTAAGGTACATCACCCACTACCTTAGGTGGATAGAGATTATAACTTGTGTAATTTGATGGTTGTTGACATGGAAATTCTATTAAATTACATCTCTTCTCATGTTTTATATTTTATGATTCATACCTAGTGGTTATATTTAGAGATACCCTTCCATTTGAGAACCTATTTTGTGTGGATAAAGAAATTATCTTGTAGGTTTTTTTGATTTTCTCCAGTCATTTGAGTTCTATCTTTGGGTTTGGAGTATATAGAGTAGGGTTATCTAAATGGTCAAGATTTTCCACTCCAGATAGTGGATGATTAGTTCACTTGGTGGGTAGTGAAGAGGGATTAATTATTTAACTAATTAGGTTGTTATTAATTGTGTTATCATCAATTTCTTTAAAAAATTAGTGAAAACAACCCTGTCAGGTTATCCTTGACTAGAGATATGATATGGTTAGATATTGTGATGTTAAATGGAAAAAACCTACATGGATGTTGGTGTCTTCGTTTGATTAGAAGGATCATATTTTCCCTAAGTTGTATGCTAGAGATGATAGAGCATGTACATATTGGTAGTTTATGGAAAATTTTATTGATGAAAATCCTATGAAGATTATGTCCTTGAAAATTTTCCAACATCAGCATAGAAAATTGGTTAACCTATTAGTGTGGTTATTTTACATGGAAGGGTTTAAATTTTTTATGACCATTAGGAATGCCTCTGAAAATGAGTAATTAACATGGTACTACCACTAGGTTTGACCTTTTCGATGATAATTTTAGGGATATAGTTAGAGAGTTGTGGGATTTTTCTCATCCGATTAGTTAGGATGACTAAAAATGTAATGGAGAGTCTAAAGAAATCATTCATTGGGTGGAATCATTACCATATTTATTCATTCATTGATATTGACTAAGGTTAGTATATTAATATATGAGGGGGCATGTTCTCCAATATATGTTGTGATATAATTAATTCTTTTTTAGGTCACATCATAAAGGTGAAGGTATTGTGTGTAATAGTGTATATCTTCCACGTGAGTCTAATCCTAATCCTTATTGTTCTTCATCCTATCTTTTTTACCATTTTAGTAAAAATGTTTAAAGGTAGGTAGAATATAATTTCTTAAGTTTTTTTAAAAAATGGTACTTTAATTAGTTTTGAGTTTTGAAGTCCTAGGACTTTAATAGGGATAAAATAGTAATTTTACCTTATTAAGAAATATCATAGAATTTTTTTAGGGTTCCATTCATTTTATAAATATAGGTTTTACCCTTGGGTTGAGCTAGTATGGAAATGCGAGTGCTGTGTGATCTCCAAAACAATATTAAAAAAATATAATATTATTTTTATTCCACGCATGATAATTTCTGATGAAATTTCTATATCTCTTAAATGACCCCTCAAATGGGAAAAATTATTCCATCTTGGAGTCCATAATGTGGCCTTTACCCTAAGTGGGACACAAGTTTTTTCAACATCATGTTTCAGGATAATTTATAATCAATGGTCAGAATAGATGAATAAATTAAATAATTAATTTTATTTATTTATTATTATTTTTAGCCTAGTTTTTTCATATTTAATCCCTATTCTATATCCTCTCTATGGTTATCCTCATTTTTAATTAACAAACCCTATATAAAGTAGATGATAAGATGAATGTAGAGGCAGTGATGATGGATCAATGAGTGTGATTTCATTTACAAAAACATCCATGGAATGATTTTTATGGAGATGATAAATGAAATTATGGTTACAAAAAAATTTGAAGAATCAAAAATTCACCATCAAGGTAGTGATTTTTTTTTGTAGTTTCTTCATTTTTTTACATTCATTTGAATATGGATTTAATTATTACTTAAATTAAATTAGAACTCAAGAATAACATGGACCATTCATCTTTTGATTATTATTTAAAATTGTGATTTTAGATTGTTGATGTTGAAATTTTTATTTGTTTTTTATTACTTCATATTTCACCACCACAAACCAAGACTAATATGTTTGGTCTTTTTTGTTACCTATTTTTGTGTTCTGTTGGATTTCCCATATGTTATTCAAGTGTTCATCACTAAAATTTGTTCTTCGATGATGATTTGACTATCCTCAAAAAATTATACCACTAAATATTGAATATATAATTTGTGACCGTTGGTTTTTATTTGATATAAATTATAATGACATCATGGTGATGGTTCCTAAATAGAGGTGGAATGTAGATAGATGATGAGATTATGGTGTTTTCCATTTAGTGGTGCATGCAACAGTAGAATTACAATAGGAATCCATTATTTTGATTATAATTAGAAAAAATTATTTTCTAACATTGGTGGATCCATGGATGAAACATTTAGTAGAGGATCGTTATTTTATAATGATGAATCATGGAAATCCAATGAAGATCATGTATTTCTATTCATAAGACGATATGTGAAGATGAGGTAATGAGGCTATAGAAATATGAAATTCTATCAAAGGATGGCCAAAGTTGGATTCCAGTAGTGAAATAATTATATTCAACATTATTGTAGGTGTTCCATGCATGATTAGGGGTGATATTTATGAATGGGGTAACAAAATTAGATATGAATAACTTGTGTAATGATTCAGGAAAATTTGAGACTACATGACGTGTAGTTCATAAGAACACACATTGTGTGTCTCACAATGTTGAATTAGGGTTTGCGATGAGTAAATATCACATGGTCATGTGGCTAATCACACTCATCACATGATGTTGGATGACTAAATTGGCATGTACTAGGAGTACACAACCACTGACTAGTTTGGTCGCACACATCATGTACCATTGAAGGTACATGGCTCAAGAATATGGGGTATATTATGATAACCCCAGAGGATATGACACACCATGTGACACCTCTAAAGATAATTTAGTTGGGATGAGGCATGTCATGTATAGTGAAAGAACACATCCAGGTGTCTGACTTGGGAAAACATATCATGTACCCCTATGACACACCAAGTATATCCCATTGACCTTGGATACTTTAGTTGATAATTGATTTTCCTCTAATTATTCCTAGGTGGAGTTGTTATATCATCTTTTTGTACTGGAATCATCTTAGGGAGTTTGTATTTTACCAACATGAGCATGAGACTAGGATCTTATACCTTTGCAATTAGATAGAGTTAGTATTTTATCCACATTTAATAGGTATGGATCATCCATATATGGAGTGTTATTTCACTCATATATAGAGATTAGATGAGATAAAAATCCTCAACTAAAGTTACTATTTCAAATATACACATAGGGAATGGATCCACCAACACCTTCTGAGGGAATGTACAAGTAGGTTTCTAGGGATTCTAAACTGATAGTTAGAATAACAATGTTTATTTAGATAGTTTTGAGGTTTTTGACCATACAATGGGACTTGAGTACCATATGTAACCACACATGGTTCTATGCATTTCATTCAGGTAGCACACACTACCTCGAAATGTGAATAAACATTGGGGTTGCGTGGAACACCCTTATTAAATTCTAGAAGTGTCGTGGCTACCGGAAGCCTGTGTAGTGATGACTTCTGTGAGGCTTGTGATTTCCTATCACCTAGGGTGTTGCCTTTAAGATGTGATGTTATGGGTGGCTATTGAATCCAAGATTCATTAAATCTTTAGTGTTCTAATCATCACCTACTACATGTTATTTGTGTATTTTAAGGATTAGAGCTCGATAATTCTGAATTTTCAGTGTATATGAGTTTCATATTATTGGGAATACCTAGATTACACTTCTTGGCCTTATTTTAGTGAATCCTTAGTGCTAGGAATATTAAGATGACTTGGATTTATTTTTCACCCTTATTTTTCATCTCATATACATATATAGTGATAAGAGTCTATTTAATTATTTCTTCATGCTTTGTTTTATGTTTATACTCAACATTTAATAAGACTTCAGGATGTTATATTTTATGTCATTTTTGATGATGTATTGGTAATAGATGGATTTTTTAGAGTGGGGTTGATAGTTCTCATCTAAGTTGATGTGTGGAGACCTTGGGGGTGTTTTTAGATTAGTATTGGGTGTACCAGGAGATGGTGGTATAAGGATCCGTTCATGTTTTGGATCCATCTTACAGTGATAGAGTCTTCACCTTGGTTGGTTAACAGTTTTCCTTTATAGTTTATGGAAATGTATTTTCCCCTTATTATTATATATTATTCGTACTAGTTATCTTATATATCTCAGTATATTTCTCATGAATGTATTATATTTAGTTCATTTGATTTTATATGAATATATTTCTGATATTAATTGTATTTTTTTATTGTATATATGTATCTATTAAAAGTTATTATAGGATAATTACTTCCATGTGTGTTGTATTCCTACTTAGTTCTAGTCACCAAACTATAACCTATTGGAGGAAGTCTTGATCTGTCACTTATGAAATGTCACCAGTCCAGGAAGGGACCCTACAGGTGAGGATGTGAAAAAACTAACATATAACTCTAACATGTTAGGATGAAGTAGGATAAAATAATCTATTACGACTTGAACTAGAAGAGAAATGTAAGAGAACGTCAAATACATTAAATAACACATCAAGGAAGCACATATTTAACATATGAGTATTATTGAAAATCATCTCCAAGGCCTATAATTCAAATGTTGAGATATAGTGTTCCTTCACATATCTCTTATGGAAGAGGTTCATGAGTTTTGGGAAGAAGGGAAATCTAATTTCCAGACACATATGCCTCTTTTAAATTCTTGATCACTTCATAGCTTTGGCCTATCAACTAGAACTCCCACCAGACCCATCTTAAGTGCATGAAATGTTCCATGTATCCCTATTGAGGAAGTATATAAAATATCCATCAAATGCACTAAATATATTGGTGGTATAGTTGGTTCATGATCTCTCTTACGAGGAGAAACCATTAATGATCTTGGACCAAAATGAAAAAAATTTATACAACAGGAAAAACAACCTTATCAAATTACCTTAAAGAAACCATAAGTATAAAGTGGCGACATGATAACATGACGAAGAAAGGAAACAGAAATACCCACATAGGTTTTTAACTTAGTATATTAAATAAAAAAATTTGGTTGAGATTTCTAAAAGGGGTTAGAATGTAATGACATATACTTTTATGAATGAAATTTTCATTGTAAATAAATATCATATTTAGTAATATAATATAAAATGAATTCCCCACATAATAAAAACAATAGTAATTTATTTTATTAAATTTAAACAATAAATTTGGAGGAAGAATATACCTAATAAAATAGATAATAATATAATGGGAAAATAAACACAAAAACATAACTAGAATATGAAAATTTAGATCACTCTAGTGTCATAGAATAATCACACCCATGAAAAGAATTTAACAAATAAATAAAAAATTATTAATATAATCACAATTTTTGAAAATAATTAATATAACCATGATATAAACTTAAGTAAATGATTAATGAAGGGAATATGAGGTATTTTTAGGAATTATAAAACCTATATGAATGTTGGAAATATGAACATTAAGAATAATAACTTGATCGTTAGAATGGTATCCTAACAATTGCATTAGTAAAAAAATATTTGGGTAAATTGTGAAATAAAAATTTAAGGGATTTATATCATCATAAAACTAAATAAAAGTG
Source organism: Viscum album (assembly GCA_963277665.1). Classification (NCBI taxonomy): domain Eukaryota; kingdom Viridiplantae; phylum Streptophyta; class Magnoliopsida; order Santalales; family Viscaceae; genus Viscum; species Viscum album. The sequence goes on from OY728134.1 coordinate 1,370,647,288, forward strand.
TTAAATATAATAAATAAATATTTTACATTAATAAATCATGATATCTTTGAAAACATACATGATTTATTTTTTTAAAATACATTTTTATGATAAATTTAATAATTTAAAATAAAATAATATTTTTAAAAAAATTATTTTAAACAAAACTATTTATTTGTATAAAAAATATAATTATTTAATAAATCTTATTTAAATGTTCTAAGGGTAATAAATTTAATAATTTCATAAAAATTGGTATTTTTAATAAATAAATATTGTATCAAAAAATAAATTTCTTAAATTTAAAAAATTATTTTGATAAAATTGATTTCATTCTTAAAATCAGGATTTTAAAATTATCTTAGGGTTATTTTTTGGTAGCTTTTTGAAAATGTTAAATTTTTGGTTAATAGTGAAACACTACAAAATTTGGGTTTTCACACTATAAGTTAAATACATGATTGATTTAATATTATATGATGTAAGAAACAATCATATTAGATACATATACACCAATTAATATTTATATCCATAAAAATATTCACTATTGGTAGTCTTGAGAAAAGATAATAAAATAATGAATATTTAATTAAAAACACATCTCACCTACCCTTAAAAATACTAGCCTTCACCACCCCACTAATTCTCACACCATAATTTTCATAAATTGAAAAATATATATCTAAATACCTTCCCATAATCCATATTAACATTTTTTATGTTTTTTATGTTTTTTATTCATAAATGACCTTTCCCAATGCCCAAGTAGAGTGTCAAAGGAGGACATCCAATAGAAGATGTAATAGTATCAATTGATATCATTTGTTTTTTTATCTAATAACTACTCCAAATATATTATAACCATCATATCATAATTAAATAAGTATCATATGTATAATTAAATTTCATTATATGAATTTAATATCCATTATTTACACTACATTAATTTATTCTAAAAAGAACTGACACTCATATTATGGATGATTGACTGCCTCAATGGATAATGCATTTCATTTTTCATCACTACCTTCATGCTTGGTCATAATAACCATTTTAGGGTTAAATATGCACATATTAAGTATATTATATTTTATTTCATATTCATCAATGGTTAAATAAGCATTAATATTAAATTAAATTGATTAAAAAATATTATGTGATTACCTTTTTAAATTTTCTTTACTCATTTCTCAAAACATCGTTCAAGAGGTTAATTTTTTTACCTAATTCTACACTTATTTATTAGAAATTTTATTCATTTTAATTCCATATTCATTAGTTATAATTATTTATTAAATTTTGAACATCTTAAATTATTTAATTCCAAAATTTATTGGTATTCATTATGATATATCTCTTGTTTATTCTTTAATACATGATTATGTAACTCATTTACATCTAAAGGGTTTTCCTTATGATTTTTATTTATGTATCATTTACTTATGTGAAACACATATATATAAATATTATATTGTAATGGGTGGTTTCAAAATTTTATATCTCCCTAATGAATTGGATAATGCTTTCGTCTTCTAATATACCATGTATAGTTCTTGGAAAATAATCCTAGTAAACTATGTTATACAGTCTTGACAACACGTATTGAAATATTATTATGATGTCATGTTTTATGTTTTTGAAACATTCTTATGAGGATATGATATTATGATATAATATTCTTTATTTTATTCTTCCATATGATTATATATTATCCTCCTATTCTATTGCAGTATGTTATGCCTCTTGACACTTTTTTTACTTCATTATCATTTTCCCTTAATAGGATTATTATCTCACCCTTTTACTCTATGTATATCACCAGGGTATACTATAGACTAATAAACATTCAATTTTATTGAATATATCAGTATGGGGATTGAAATAAAGATGATTTAGTTTATTTTTAAGTTGATGAACTAAATAAATCTAATATCTCAATGATAGTAGACCTCTATATTTCTAGATTTTGTTTAAGGGAATGTTATGTTATAAATAATGTATTAATATTTTAATGGGACATAGGTTTTTATAGTTGATTTGGTGGTTTGGAATGAAAACCGGTTAACCATGGAATGATTGAATTGGATGTGGACATTAATTTGGATAATCAAATGAGATTGGGATTGTTTTATGAGCTATGTGTTCCTACATATCATCATGTGGTACAGACATAGATAGAAGGCCATGGGATCTTCTAGTATGATATTCCATGGGCACATAATCTAACTTCATCAATGGCCAGAGTAGGTTAAGAGGTCACTCATGTCTTGATGAACATAGTGTGTAGTTGGGTGTATAGATTTGGTTTCTATTTATTTCTATTAAATACACTTGTATACACTTGGATCTGACACTATTAAAAAATCAAAGAATCAGTGTTTTAATATTGGTTATTTAATAATGAACATTAAAAATATTTTTTATGTTAGTTATTTAACAACCAATGTACAATATATTTTATAGATATTTTTAACAATTTTTTTTAAATAATGTAAATTAAAAGTATTTTACAAAAATAGATTTGACATAATTTATTTCAAAACCAATATTAAAAATATTATAAAAAACACATTTACCTTCATCTATTTAAAAAATTGATGATAAAAACGAATAAAGTTCTAATTTTTCACATCAATGGAAGGCAATTAATCTTTCCCACGTACACATAAATCCTTCCCAAAAATTAAATTTCTGTTTTTTCATATATCATCATGTGTTTTTTATTTTCATGTTAATATATATCACACCATTTCAATTTTCTCACATATTTTCATTTGAAACTTTCATTTCTCCCTCCAACATCGAGTCTATCATGCCTATGAGATTTTCTCCAACAATTTTATATCTTCCTCAAATAATTGTTAATTGATTATTAATCACTACCAAATATCCTTTTATATTTTCGGGAGGTTGGAGTTAGTGAAAAAATAGTAAATATAATAAAGACATTGGTTTAAACATTATTATTTACAAAATATTCTTGTATAGAGGTAAAATCACTAGAATAATTTCTATTATTAATATCTACCATTTTCCCAACATTGTCATTAATATTTATTTATTATTATTATTATATCATTGGATGATCAATAATTGTTTTAGTTTTTTATTTTTAAACTAATTGTATAATAAAATGAAACTGTGATTATTGTTATTGATTTTCTAAAACAATAATGTATTATTTGGTGTTATCTTATAGTTTTTTTCTCGAAAACAAATATATTTAAATAATTTATTTAAAAACTTATTTAAAAAAATATTTATCATGTCATAAATTTAATAATGGATGTAATAGATGACATAAATATTTTTTTATGTTGGTTTTTAAATAACCAATGTACAAAATTATAAAAAAGTTAAATGATAATAATAATTGATTTTGTAAATATTATTAACATATATTTTAATAATATACATCAAATATAAATTTATTCCATCTCATAGAATGGAATAACCTAAAAACGATGTTTAAAACATAAAATATGAGATAAAAACTTGTTTTTATAATGGTTTTATGAAGGGACGCCATTAGTGGTGACCTACTTTGATCATACTGATACATTGCAGGATCCCTTCAAGATGAATGTATACTTTATGGTTCATAGAATATGTAAAGGTAAGAGTTTAGAATTATGAGATTAGTGGTTTTGGGTGTACTTTATGCATTATTAGGATATTGTAGGATTTTGGAGTTGGACTAGGTGGATCCTTTGCGGCAAGATGGATTTTTCTTATTATTTTGGGCTTTTTGGACTATATAGATAGTGTTTATGAAAATTATTTATTATATTATAGATTATTATATTATCTAATTATTACTTTCCTTCTACTATTGGTTAAGGTTTTATTTTAATATGGTATAGTATTCTTATTATCACACCATAGATCCTCGATACGTTTAAAAAAACCACTACTGTAGAGGGAGGCACACATGAGGTTAGTGGTTATCCAGTTTTTGTGCCATTTGGGCGATCATGATTGGGAATGTTAAAATATGATTGAACATATTCAATATGATAAAATTTATAGCTAAACAAGATTTTTCATTCAATACTTGATGATAAATAATGATTCAATGATTTATTAAATTTATAGTACAAAGGTCATTTCATATTTTAATATTCATGAGTAGAAATTAAATAGATGAGAATGACTATTTTTTATTGATTATATGAAATATTTTTTAAAATATTAAATGATAACCAACTTGAATATGTGAATTAATTATCAAAATTTATTTCTTGAAGAACCCATATTCAAGAATTAATATTTTATTTGATGATAATAAGATTTTTAGCGGTATAATGATTCACATTATATTTTTTTTTCAAAGACTACCCAAACAATAATTTCAACATAACCTTCAAACCCTCTAGAAAAAATAAAATCAATAAAAATAAAGTTGAGTGAGTATTACATGCACTATAATATCATCATAAAATATTTCAACATGCCAATTTAAATAATTCAAGAAAATATTAAATTAAAAGTAGTTTGAATATATGATGTAATTATCAAAAACAATTTCTTAAAGAACCCACATTCAATTATTTACATTTTATATGATGAAAATAAAATAATTAGAGGTATACTTATTCAAATTTTATTTTCTTCATATACTTACCACACAATAATTTCCACATAACCATAAAACAACCCAAAACAAATAAAATCAATGAAAATAAAGGTGGGTGAGTATTACATTCCATGTAAGATAACCCTGTAGAATATCAACATGTAAATTTAAATAAAGAATGATAGTTTAATCTTGATTTATAAATACTAATACAAGTATGAATTATCATAATTAATCAACAACCATTACCTTAATATAATAATTCACTCATGGGTCACATTAAACATTCCTATTCAATAATCATCAATATCTATATTTTTATATTAAATAAAAATACTATAAATCAGTTATACACACATATGAAGATATCCTATATTGTCATTACATGTACTGCCTCTAACCTCAAAAAACTCTATGGGGGTAAGTTAACTTCTTACATAACATGGTATTGAATTACACTACCAACTCCCACTAAAATAAACTCATTTCTAAACATCTCATGTCATACATCTAACCCAGATAAACTGTTTAGGGAGAGGATAATGCCTATTAGTTAGGAATATTAGTGGTATTCTCATTCACTAGAATGTTATATCACACACATCATATTTTGTGGTTACATATCGAACTAAACATCCTTAACATATTCATAAAATCTTTATAGAAATCCAAAATCTCATTATAACATCTTGTTAACACATGATCACTTCTTCAACCAGGATGTTTTATTATTGTAGAGATTCACATAAAAACCAACTTTAAGATCACCTCATTAAATCATCATCACACTGTAAATAAAATTTCAATAAAAATTACCCATGATACCTCGAAAATAAGTTGAATATAGAACAAATTAAAATTAATATAATATAAAAAACTTTTATAAGGGTTCTTTGTTAATTATTCTAAGACTATCATTTTATTTTAAACATTAATTAATTTTCATATCAGCCATATTGACCACTCAAGAGTCCTTAATTTTATAGAATAGAATTTATTATGTTTTTAAATTATAAATAAATAAAATACAATATCTAAATTTTTAAGGAACAATAATAATGAAATGAAAAGTTGTTATAACTTGTTTGTACATGAATTACTTCCCTTGGGTGATAATATTTCATTAAATACCCCCTATATGTGAGCTTAATTTGAATTTTCTTATTATTACTAAATTTATTCTTTATATATATATATGGAATTATATACACATTCAAATAGTATCCTGGTGACCCCATGTGACTGGTTCTTTATGTCACTGGGTGTGGAAGTTGAAATCTGACACAATGAGTCAATAGAAGATGAGGTTGGGTGTAAAATGAATCATGATGTAGTAATGTGGGATTTTGTGAGAATATATATATATATATTGGGTTCATAAAGTATGTGAAGATGCTAACACAGAAGGATATTGTACTTAAGTTAAACGGATGGGCCAAGTGAGGTGATTTGGTCCTTTTTAATTTGACCCAACCCCATAGGTTGAGCTATTAACTTGGTTAATAAAGTTTAAATTAACCTGAATTTTCATTTAATGTTAAGTTAAATACTAAAAATTAATATGGTTATTCTTGGTGATTCAATTCAATGTGTTAGGGATGGTCTTGGACTGATCCAACAAAAGTCCCACTTGAATATAGGTATATGTGTGTATCTTGATTTATTTTAATAAATCCCCCTCTACCTTTTCTAATTATTGTTATTAATAATATAAAAAAATTAAATAATGAAACTCATACAGTAGTATTGGATTTGTAAGGATATTTAGGCCATTTTTCATGTTTTTATTTACTATAGACAAACACTTGAGGGGGAGGGGGTTGTAGCCTGTTTCATTGATTGCTCCTAGATGAATGAATATTCATTCAAATTCTTACCTCTAAGTTCTAATATTCTTTTACTAGTTCTTGTTTTTTATTTTTTAAGGAAATAATACTCTACATAATTTATTATATTAACATATTCCATAAAAATATTACATTTTAACTAATAGAAATTATAATATATTTGTCTTATTAAAAAAAATTAACACTATGAATGATTCTGAGGTATAGTTTTGATTTATTTTTGGTAAAACACGCATTTATTTTTCCTAATATTTCTATATAATGGGTCATGGTATGAATGTGTTAGAAATTTCAAGAAAATTATCCCAGTGGTGTGAATGTTATTAGGAGCATATTTTCTACCAAAATCTTGGTGGGGGGGTTTACTAGACTTTTGGTCAGCCTATAAAGTGGGATTCCACACTATACATCTGAAAGGAGTTCAAATTAAGTTCCACAGGAACACCTATGGATGTAGTAGTAGGAAATTCTACTACCAATCCCACCTGAGATTTTATGGTATCCTAGAATGCACAATTTTTATTCAAGGTGGTTCTATATTTTTCAAGTTTTCTCCCCATTAATCCATTTTAGCCTCCTTTTCACCAATACAAACCTCCTATTAAAATATCCTATATTTCATAATGATTTTGGATCCTCTAATTTCATTTATTGGATACATAAAGTTTTATTTTTAAAATTTAAAATCATAAGGTGAGTATAATTATCCTATTCTATTAAATATTAATATCTATAACTATTTATATATCCTTAATTGGTTAACATAATTTTTTGGGAGGGGTGTGGGGTATTTTCTATATTTATTACTATCATATGAGGCCAAATTTTCTATTGATATTCAACAAGTGGGATCCTACACTATCGAGGTTGGTGAATAATAAGCATTGGTAATGGTTTATACCATTTTTAATGATTGTTTGATGTCTAAATCATAATAACCATGTATTGTTTGATCAAATTTAAATTAAATTTTTTTTTACCTACCAATTTGGAATTTATTATAACTATTGGGACTGTGAGTGTTTTCCGATAGTTTCATTTTGAGGTCACGAACATCAATGGACATGAGAATGAAATAAAGTGTGTTGTATTATATTCTCAAGACTAAAATATTCATCCCTTGGGTTTATTGATGGCATTATAGATCTAGATTATTTCCATTAAACTCGTTTAAAATAAAGATGAGAATAATTGGTAGTGGTCAAAATGAGGCTTGAACTAGATATAACATTTGAGTCTTCTTTTGATTTTTTGGGGATTGTTGTGGAGGAGTATGGGGTGATTAATCCTCCCATACTAATTTATTAAGGCCAACTAGGTTATTCATTAGTTTTCGTATGGAATACGGGTCAAAAATGTGTAAACTAACCCAGTTTACACTGAAATATGATTTTAATTATATGTATACCATAAATAAATTTCTTATAATTATGTTTTTTGAGTTTCATAGTATGTAGTTTCATGTTTTTTGAATTATATGTATAGTTACATGCCTTATCACTATTGATAAATTTGTTTGGAAAGAAATTCCCACTTGTTAGGTGATGTTAATGATGAGGGATGTTTTCCCATTAGTAAGTTTATTATGATCAGGATATCATTTCATTACTGTAGAACACAATGAACATTTATATTATGTTAGTTATGATGAAAAACGAGATGCTCATCATGTTGTATAAATGCGTATGGGGAGTTTTGATAATAGTAATGGGATGTAATGATCATTTACCTTGATGATGATAGAAATGTAATGTTATTCCAATACATTTTTATTATACATGGAAGAGGGACATACTACCCATGGAGTGATGCTTACAAGGAAGGAGATGTAATGATTGTACGTGCATGACTATTTTGGGAAATGATTACCTCTCTCTTGTTATGTGGCCTAATACTAGGGATGATTTTCCTATTAATGATTATGCCCATGGTTAGGGATGATATAACCTCTTGATGATGGAGTAGGAACAAGATGTACACTATTATATTATCACTCAGGGATATTATACCTGATCATAAAGAACATGTTCTAACATGATGATCAATATTATATTATTTCTAGTGGAATATTATGCACACTCATGGAATATTTTTACCAGGATGTAATATACATGGTTATGAACTTGTTTACCAGATGTACTAACCATGTAATGACTATTTTTATTTCATTGGATGTTATGAATGATGTTGTTAAAATATTATCATAATGAACTACCCAATATTTATCTATTATACAATGATGGGATGGTGTACCCATGATTAAGAATAGGGATGATATACCTAGTTAGTATTCATATAATATGATTAGTGACACCTTGGAATTTGCTGAAGTGGGTTATGTTTCATCCAGGTTTCTGATCACTCCTTGTGGCTGTCACTTATTTATTATTATAACCATTATATGTTATTTACATATGATTATATTACACTATATATCCACCTATGTATACTGAATTATTAGGGAAACCATTTTTGGTGCCCTACTAAGTTATAATCAAACCCTTATCGAGTGAATTGGTACCTGATTAGATTTCATGATCATAGGTATGGATAAGGTAAAGGCACCTCCACTTGAATGGTGAGTTGGAAAAACATTGTTATTGTTTGGAGATGAGGTCATGTGAGGACTCAAGAACCTGGGTTTTTGTAATATCCTTGTTTGTTTTTATTTGGATTGATTAGATATGGTTATCTCGTGGGTGACACTACTTTTATTATACACCTTATTGAAATGGGATTTCATCTTATCTTATTATTACATGTGTTCGATATTGTACTAATGATTTCTATATAACCATAATTCCACTTGATATTCATATTGTATTTTATCTTTTATATTCCTTTATCTATGTTTTATAATCATCTATACTAGAGGGTGCAATCTCTTCACCTTATATATAGACCCTATCCACTAGTCAGTAGGTTATGGTGTAAAAGGATATGTGCTTAAGGAAAATAACATTACTGGTTTGGTTACTATGGAAGTTAACAGAGCTAGGGAATGTTACAAAGTGGTATCATAGATACTTGTTCTTATTTTTTTCCTATTATTTAAGATATAGTTCATATAATATAATAATTTTGTTGTATCCAATGATAAATATTCTGTTTGGTAATAGCTAACCCATGTATTAGGAATGTCTACAATACCTAGAACATGACTGTTGTTCTTATTTTTTCTTTTATAGTCTGGTTAATTTTTTTTAATATGATTCCTTAGATTATTGATTTATGGTTTATAGTTTTTAATCTTGGCCTGAGGTAGAAAGAGAGAGTGAAATCATGAATCATTTTTGGCACATAGGATTCATAGGATTTTCAATTTAATGCCTATATTTGTGCACGCTTATTATTTTGACAATGTCCTTCTAGCTTAGTAATTTATAATTTGATTCCCATATGTTTCAAATTTTGACTCTCTAAGAGAGGTTATTCAGGTATAGAGAGATAGAACCTGAGGTTATGTAAGACCATAGTATATAGGGTGTATGTATATCATAGTGGGATGCACTAGCTATTACCTCTTAACCAACCTATTATATTTAAATTATGATGGATATGTGATTATGAGATATATATTTATCATTATAGTGACATGCCCTTAGGATGAATTCCTCTTCAGTACAAAGAGGGAGTTTATGAACATGCACCACTAGTTGTTGAGCTAGAGCCTCCTATTTTTCCTATACCTATGTATATTTAGTAGTTATCATAGATTATAATTTAGGTTTTATAGTATATTTTCCATGATGTGTTGAAATTCAGGTTTTCCATGTCGAAATTTATTTGAGAGTTATATTTGTAAGATATCCATATATTTTATTTGACAATTGTACCTAAATATACTGATATATGGATTGAGATGAGACCAGTTATCTTTGATCATATGGAGATTCCACCAGTGTGGTGGGTGGATATTTTTTTTACATAAGTTATGGACCAATGAAGTACTGATGGGTTGTCCTAGTTCATGTGAATCTTTATGTGGGGTTGTGTCAAAAGAACATCCAAACTTGTTTCTTTTATCATTTATTCCCTAATACATTGAGAGATGATAAGGAATGCGATTTCATGTAATTGGTTAGGGTATCAGGTCAATAATGGACTATGAATCTAGTTTTAATGAATTTAATTTTTTTTAATCTTCTTCTAGTGAGTGATGAGGCCATTAGTGTTTTTCATTTTGAGTATCAGTCGATATATTTGATTTGGTCTAAAGTGAATAGTTTTAAACAGAATTTTTTAGGATATAAATGAATCACTTATTACCAAGAGGAAATTTCTTGAGGGTAGACTTTATAGTCATTATGGATTTTATACCGGGTCCAAGAGTGGATCTTTCAGTATACAAAATGGTATTTTAGTGATTCTCATTAGAGTGGTGGTGTGAAGGCCTATCAGGCACATGTTTCTTCTTATTCCTAACATGAGAGGAATTTTCTAGTATGATATTAGTGTGTCATGTTGGGTCATATGAAACTGCAGTGTCATCAAACTCTTATGGAGTGTTGTTCATGAAAACCGATGGGGAATATGTATTATTTGTTTCATAGTTGTTCTCAATGGGATAGTGGTCATAGTGGGGTCTAGGGTCAAGTAACCATGGTTGGATATGATTTCATATTATAGGGTGGTGTGTGTACATCTTCTAGATAACCAAGTAACTGGAGAGGTCTTGGTTCCCAGTAGCCAAGTAATAAAACTCAATATCTTTAGTGAAACCATTCGGTTAAAGGATAATGCAGGGGAATAAGTCCATTGTAACGTCCTGAGTTTTTTAAAGGTTTGTATATTTGGGTAAATTTGAAATTATAAGTTATTGGTCGGACCAAACCATTTTCATTATCTTCAGAACCTTATTAAGAGATTTTTTTTAACAAAGACCTTGTTTTATGTGTGGTTTATGTTTTAGTGGAAGTCCTGGGGGTTTGAAAAAACACCAGAGGAAGAGAGGATGGACCAGTTTGCTAAATGCTGCTATTTTCCAATTACACGTTGTGTAGTTAAATACACGAAGTGTAATTATTTTACTTCGTGAGTTTTCATGGTAAACTTGCGAAATCCCTGAATTTACATGACATGTAAATATTTATAGGATGTGTAAATTCTTGTTCCCATTTATTTAAATAGGGGAAGGGGAATCGACCCCCCTTTATTCTTTTCCTCCTCATCAGATAGAAGGGGGCATGGATAAGAACCACATGAATCTCCCTCTCTATCTATGGATCTTTTCCCCGTCGTCTATACAATGATATTTGATCCATCAATGGATATGGATTTATATTAGTAAGGCCTTTTATCTGATAGCCTATTTCCTTCTTTTCTCTCTCTATATCATGATCTAAATCATTATGAGTTATTTTACACTATTTTTAGGGTGTTCATTGAAAATATTTATTTGTTCCAAACTAACTCAAGTTAGAGGTAAATATCAGCCAAGCAAGCATCTAACATTAAGAGTTAGTTGGTGCTCATATTTCCTTATGATTTTGTACTTATTTTTGGGAATCATTCTTGAGAGTGACTTTAGGTAGATTGAAAGATACCCTAATTAATTAACTCCTTTCATTTAAATTAATTATGAGACCGTCTATGGTGCTTATAATATTTCCTTAGCCATCTATTGCATGACCATGTTGGGTATGGTACTTGATACCAATTAGGCAGTTAGGTCAGGAGTGTTTATTTAATTAAATTGTGTTTTTTTAATTATATGAATTGTATTATGCCAATGTTATGCATTACTGAGTTTACTGGGAAAATGATGGGATTGGGATCAGGATTGGGATGTAATTTTCGATCTTGTATAAGTTGATATAATCATTAAGTTGGGTAAGGTCCAGATTATATGGGTGATGTTGATCATAGGTTGGGTGACTTGGTCACCATATTGAGGTGTAAATATTGTTAGGTTGTAGAAATAGCGCAAGTGATTGAAGGTGGTGTTAACCATTAGGCTGAGTGACATGGATGTAGGTGAACAAGATACTATATGATGTGTCTTAGGTTCTCGTTTAGTGATTTTTTCTCACCCATGTTGTACAATGTTTAATTTGGAGTCATGTTAACACAGGGGGACTCAGATGATGAGGTGGTATTGATCACTCATGTGGGTAGAGGCCTATATTAGATGTAGCATAGGTTGGTGTTGATCACCAGTATGGTTGGAGGTTCTTACCATAGAATTTGATATGGATGGTTAGAAGATATCGGTTGATGGTTTTGATACCATTGGTTGGGTGATGCGGATCACTATATAATGAAGTTTTTGGGATAGGATGATTTGGAGGATATACATAACTATACCTTGGGATGTCATGCTTCGAGTAAATGGGATAATTCGTTCATTGGTTAAAGGGACCATGTATTTGTTATTTGGGTGTTTATTTTGGGATGGTATTACTTACTCTAGACATGAGGTGTTTGTTGGCATGAGGTACCAAGTGATTCTATTTGAGGTGGAACATGAGGGTTCACTTAGACAAATTTACATCAAGGGATTCCTTGGGATTAGGCTAAGGATCCTCTCCACTATGTTGTAATCGTGTTGGATGAAGTATGAGATCTCTTCCTTGTGGATGTTGGGCACAAGGGAAGAGGGTTACTATTATGAATGTGTGCAAGGTTTTTTTATTATTTTCTATAAATTTTATCAATAAAATATGTATGATAGGAACATGTTGGTGGTAACCAACTAAGATTTTTTCTCACACCTTACACGGTCCATTCGGGATGCATTTATACTTTATTACATTGGGTTTAGGTAAAGGTTTGGGCTCATGATATGGATATTAGTGCTTGATATAGCATGGGATGGAAGGCTAGGGTCCATGGGTTCTTACCACTTATGGAGTTTATTTTATTTTTTCTTTTTTGTGTCATCATACTACTTATATATACATACTTAGGTCATCCATTGGTGACCCTTATTCTTATTGTCTGTATGAAATATTTTTATGCATGTTCTATTTTAGTATAAACAAATGGAATTTTGTTATGTTTAATTCTACAAATGAAATTGGCCTTGGTTGTTATTGTTGCTATTATTATTTGTTCTCCCGCAATGGGTGAGTTACTAGTTTAGTCTGGTGGTATTTTTATTCCACTTATACATATATTAGACCATTATTATAAATTCAACAGCGGTTATAGTCTCCCCAATATCACCTATTTACACCCAAAGTGCTAGTTGGTAGCATTTGGCATTCGGGGAGGCATGCTTAAGGTCCTACAGAACTCGGTCCAAATCACTATTCGAGTGGAAAATCGGGTTGGGGTGGTAAAATTGGCATCAAAGGTGTTTCTTTTACCTATTTTTTAGTCTTAATATTTGGTATATGGTAGAATAGAGATTAGGATGTTTCTCGAAATAGGTTATGAACATGTTTTGGGGGCTTGTAACCCCATTTATGGGGTACAAACGATGTATCAAGGGGTGTAAATTACTGTTTTTCTTTGGTCTTTTTATAGTTGATATGATTTCAACATCTATTGGTGCACTTGGATGTGAAATGTTATCTTTATGCTATGAAAATCTTGACATGTAATGGTATATGAGTAACATTGAAACCTCAGCCTAGTGAGGCAAGGGCTGTTTTATTATTCTTTTGGTAGGAACATAGTAATTTATTTTTATATGCATGTTCCCTGATATAAATTACCTTTTGATATGTGACGTGATGCATATTTATAGTTTGGTATCTTATATTATAAGGAATGGATGATGATGTGGGTTGATGTTGATCAGTAGTTTGGGCGACGCGGTCATCAGATTTAGGTGACATGGTTCATCAAGACAGGCATGACCTGAGGCATATATTATATCTGGCTTTGATACACCTAGGTAAGGGGATAGGGGACCAGAGGTCATGTGATAGAATAGTGATGGGGAAGAGTAATTCTAGTAGGATTGTGCTTCCTATTAATTCACTCCCTATCTATATAATTTATATGTGTGTGTGTGTTTTACATGGGTTGTCATACAAATATATTAGTATTTAGTGGGATTCCATCTAGACGGGATCCAATGGAGCTTTAGGAAGGCGGTGATGTGGTGCCATAAGAGAATGCATAGGTTGAGGTACCTAAGGGTCGGGATGAGGCCCTGGAGGGTCATACATAACATGATCTTCAGGTACAGTCTTAGGTATAGGTTCCAGTGAAGGCATGTCATCTATTGAATTTCACGTCTTTTGGGCAACGCATTTATGAGAAACATATAGTGATCGTGGTATGTGTTATTTAGGGTGTTGATAGGGGTTCTCATAGAGTAGAAACTTTGATGGAATATCTCACTCGATAGTTCTAGTTATAGGACCCAGAACTATTCTAGGGTGAGGGAGAACCATAGGATGTTCAAAACTAGATCGAGTCTATGAATATGATCTTTGAACAACATGAGAAACCCCTATATTAGAGGGTGAGGTGGGTGATGTACATTATCAAAATACTAGCCAAGAGCTAGTGGGATGTGATGGTTCAGGAAGGAAAACATGAGGTACTGGACTAGAAGGACTTTGAGGCAAGGTTCTTAGAGCATTTATTCTTGGACACACTAAGGGTGGAGAGATCTCGAGAGTTTTTGAGCCTTCAGTAGGGTGAAATGTCTATCATGGACTATATTATGATGTTTATTGAGTTTTCTTGTTTTTTACCTATTATGGTGGGTTATGTCACTATGATAGTTATGTGTTTTGAGGATGGTTTACGACATGCCATTCGGGTGAAGGTAAAAATATTCAGGTTGTCCTCATTCTCAGAGGTGGTGAATCAAGCACTCATAGCTGTGGAAAAATTGACAAATCAGACTTATTCGATCTAGATTATGGTGTCAATTTATTACAATGATGATGCATTAGATATCAGGAAGCGAGGTTGAGAGGAGTTCCAATAGGGAATCTAGGCTAAGGACTTGGGAAGACCACATCATAGTGGGTCATCAATGATGTTTTTTCAGTGCTGGAATATAGAACACATATAGATGTCATGAGATCAAGCACCAAAGTAGTGCCAATATTGAAGATAAGTCGAGCATCTCAAGAGGTTCTGAAATAATCCTATTCGTATAGTTGGAAATCAGGGATCATGGAAGATTAGGGTTTTGAAATCAGATCGGGAGTGGTTCCAGGTGACAGTATCCATGTTTCAGCTACACATGAAGGTCGTGGAAGAGATAGGGGACCTATTAGTGGGTTTAGTGGATAATAGATAGTGTATTACCATTGGGATCTCAGGATTCCGGTAGTCAACCATTAGACTAGGTGCATGTAGTGGAGCATCCAGGTGCTAAGTAGGATGATGATATGGTTACAGTATAAGGTATTTTGTGGTCATAGATGTTTTTCATTTGTTTTTTTTTTTGGAATGGCCTTTTTATAGGCATGTGCATTTTGTGTGAATAAATTGCATGAGATATACTTTTGGACTAGCCAAATGCTGGTTAGTAGGCTGACATCAGTTCAGATGTGTTGTGTGTGTGTGTGTGTGTGTGTGTCTGAGGTGAATGGTGCCTAGTTTTACATGTGACCATCATTGGATGATGGACTTGTATGAGGTGTATAGGAATTTGATAATCATTGTAATGCAGTAATTGATTGATGTGCGAGGAACTCAGACAGATTTGAGCATCTGATGAGATGTGTAACCACAAAGGTGTCATGTATGACTTGGACATAAGGAAAAAATCTACTTATATGAGGTACTTGATGGGTTTTGGGTATGTCATAGGAGAACATTATGAGTTACATGGTTGATGATGCATAATAGGAGGACCTTGAGTTTTGGGACGGTCAATGGACCATCAGTTTTATTTTTAGATTTGGGTTGGGATATGAATAGGGTAGGTAACTTCTAAGGTGGGGAGCATCATGAGATAGTTGACCTGTGCCTTTGAGATCAGGGGTATTTCAGGTTAATTTATAAATTATATGGATATGTTTAGTACCATATAAAATTTATGATTTATGTCTTGAGGATGAGCTATGTTAATGTGGGGAGTTTGTAATGTCCCAATTTTTTAAATGGATCATTTTCCAGGTAAATTTGAATTTCTGAGTTGGTGGTCAGACCAACTGATTTTCTTAATCTTCAAAACCTCAGTATGTGTGTTTTTTTCAAAGAACTCGTTTTAGGTGTGGTTTATGTTTTGGTTGAAGTCCTGGTGGTTTTGGGAAAAACAAGTGGAAGAGAATATGACACAGGATACTAAGCTATTACAATCCAATTAAAAAACATGTAATTATTTTATTTTAGGAGTTTTAGGGAAGTTCTGTAAAAACCCTAAATTTAAACATTTTGTAAATATTTACATAGTATGTAAATTAATAGTGTAGTTTTTTTAAAATTGGGGCAGGGGGATCAACCCCCTTTATTATTTTCCACCTCTGTGGATTGAAGGGGAAATGCCTAGGATCCACATGCCTCTCTTTATCCCATCTATGGATCTTATTTTCTCTTCCATTCAGACATTGATCATTGTTTCATTTGTGGATATAGATCCGTCTTAGTAAGACCACTGATCCATTACCCTCTTTACTTCCTTTCTCTCTCCATATGGTTCTCTAAATTAGGGTGATCCATTTTCCATTATTTTAGGGAATTCATCTAATACATTGATTTTATCCAAACTCGTTCATGTTAGAGGTCGATATCAAATGAGCGAGAATATACCAGTACGAGTGGAGAACATATTTCTATTTCATTTTGTGGTAGTTTTAATATGTAATTATTGAGCATGCCTTTTTGTAGATTGATCAAGATGCTGATTAATTAACTCATTTCATTTAAATTAATTATGAGACCATGTGGAACTCTTATAACCATATTATATCCTTTTCGTCCATGACTGAGTTGGGTATGGGGATTGAGACCACATGGGTAGTTAGTTTGAGAGTTTTTATTTATTTAGAGTGAGTTTTTTAAATTATATTAATTATATTATGCTAATTTTATGCATTACGAAGTTCCATGGGAACATTAAGGGCTTATCCTATGGATTTATATGGAATTTTCCATATTGTATGAGGTGATGAAATAATTAGGTTGGGTGAGTTCAAGATTCTATGGGTGATGCTGATAACAGGTTGGGTGACTTTGTCATCAGATTGATGTGGTAAGGATGGAAGGTTGTAGGCATATCCAAAGTGATTTGAGGTGGTGTTGACCATCAGGTTGAGAGATGTGGTTGCAAGGGTACGAGGCAGCAAATGATGTGGATTAGGTTCTCTTTAGTGATATACGCACACCTTTATTGGTAAATTCCCCATTTAGATTTGTGTGAACATAGGGGGACTCGGGTGATGAGGTTGTATCGACCACTTGTGTCGGTAGAGGACTCTTTTAGATGCATATTAAGATGGTTTTTATCACCAATATATTTGGAGGTTCTTACCATATAAAGCCACATGTATGGTGAGGAGACATTAGCTGGTAGTGTTGAGACCATCAGTTGGGGTTGAGGCGCACTATATAATGAGGTCGTTGGTCTAGGATGATTTGGAGGAAAAATATCATTGTACCTCAGGATTTAGAGATTCGATGCGATAAAATATTTTTAGTAGGGGTATAAGGGATGATATATTTATTATTTGGGAATTCAATTTTGGGTGATGGTACTTATTCTAGACATGAGGAGTCAGTTGGAATGAGGTTTCAGGTGATTCTTTTTGAGGTGGAACCTAAGAGTTCACTTGGACTAATTTACATCAAGGGATGTCTTGGGATTATGATAAGGATCCTCTCCATGATGGTGTACTGACACTATCCAAAGTAGGTGATTGCATCCTTTTGGCTGGGGATCACAAGGGAATCGGTTTTTTATAATGCATATGTACAATAATTTTTTATTATTTACTATACACTTTCTTAATCACATATGTAAGATAGGAACACATTAGTGGTGGAATGAAATGATTTTTTATCACACCCTACCCAGACCCTTCAGGGCATGTGTAGACATTATTGATTTTCATTTAGGTAAAGTTTTAGGATCATGAGCTAGATCATAGTCCTTTATTTAGCATGGTATGGAAGGCAATGAACCATGGGTTCTTACCTCTGTTAGAGTTTTTTTTTCTTATTTTCTTTTCTCTATTTGAATGCTACTTATATGTACATATAGAGGTTAGCCATTGGAGACTATTATGATTATTGTCTGTATGAACTATTCTATAAAAAAAATTGTTTCATTATCAAAAAATTGCATGTTATGATGTTTTATTTTTTAAATGGTATTGGGATTGGATTTTATTATTGTTGTAATTAATTGTGCTTCTGCCATGGGTGGGTTACTAGTTCAGTCTAGTGGTCTTTTTCTTCTACATCTAGATCTATTATACCATTATTATAACTTCAAAAAAGGTTATAGTCTCCCCACTATCACTTATATACACAATTTTTTCTTACTAATAGCCTTTGGAATTTGGGGAGATGTTCTTAAGGTACAGTAGCACTTGGTCTGAAGCATTGTTCTGGTGGCTAGAGCTACATCCAAGCAAGATAAATGTTGTTGAGTAGGATCCTTCTAGTCATGATAAAGTGTTATCTACTATTAAAGGTATAGTTTTAGTATAATCAACCCTAGTGAATTTTTTGTTTCACATGGTTGTTTCATGCTCATTAATATTTTCGCAGTTTGTTGGTGACTTGATGTTAGTCATGGAGTTCTTTTCACTGATTATTTCTAAAAATATACCCATTAGGGTGTTGTGTGACTGTATTTAGATATTTCTATGATATTAAATCATGGTTAGTTGATACGATATTATTTGTGATTTACCTATGTTAGAGATTCATATTTGAGATGTAATCCCCAAAATAGATTGGTTGTATCATTGTCATGCATATGTTGATTTATATTATTGAAAGGTGTATTTTATGTTAGTTAACGGTGATTTTTATTATTATATTGTAGATATATATTGGTATTAAATCCACATAGGACCTATCCTTTGATATCTTGGAGTGATTTAATCCCAATTCATGGGTATTTATTTAGAATATGAGGAGATGTGATTAACAATCTTCCATGTAGTGGTTGATCAATTCCATGATTTCATTCTTCGTGAATTATTATGGTATCCAATCTAGAGAAATATTTAGTTTATGATATATATAATTCTAGTTATTTAAATCATATACATTCTTCAATACAAGATTGTTCTTGTAGAGTCTAGAGAGATCAAGGTTTAGTTACTATATCTTTAAAAAAAGTGATTCATTCATCATAGAACTTTCTCTTGGGGTGCTCCTATTTGGTTTTCCAAAAAGGAAAATGGATATTTATATATGTGTGTGGATTATTTGAGGTTGATCCTAATTATGCTCAAGAATTTATATCATATTCCCTGTATTTACAATATGTTCGACTATCTAAGGTGAGTGAAGTGGTTATCCAAGACTTACTTGATATTGGGATATCCAAGAGAAAGTATGTCCTATATTATTAACATATAATGTTATTTGGTTTAATGAATGCATCAACAATTTTTATAGTATTGGATGTGAACTAAAATGTATATTCATGTGATTAATGTACACATGCACATAATGAATGAGTGATATATATATATGATAATATATATATATATTATACATTTTATAATGCATGAATGTGATGCATGAATATATATATACCTTTATTGGTTTATTAATTGGTTACAAACCATTATGAATGGATTTTGGAATTAGTATTAAATTCATTAAAAATGATTAACGAATTATATCCCAATAGTCAATAAATCATATGAGGGGTTATGAATATTTGAATTCTCATGGTTCATCAATATAAGAGGATTATATCCTATCCTATTGGGTGTGTGTGAGTGTGATGTGTATAATCCTCATCTGAATCTCTCTCTATCATGAGAACTGTTCATCTCACCAAAAAAGGTTCCATAACCCCTTTAGTTTCTCAAGAATACTCATGATATGATCATGGATCCATTGGTTTTTGTATCACCTTATAGGGATGGTGCTTTATTTCACTTATCAATGTGATATAAATCAATCACAATCAATCAAAGGAATAATATGTAAACTACTACAACTCATGAATTCTAGGTACACTATTTTGTGATATTATTTTCATGTTGATTTCTTAAAGAAAGTCCTACTTATTTTTTGGATTTTCTTCCACTTGTATTGATCAACAAAATATAATAAAAACCCATCAGTTGTATAAAAGGATATCCTAAGGGGTTAGTTGACTCCGGTGAACTCTCACACATGAATTTGTGATCAAATGTAGATATCCAACCGGTATCTCCGTTACTAATGAAAAATGTTTCATAACCTAATTGTTGGGGTAATGAATCCCTTTGATAGGTTCATATGGATGTCACATGGGATGATTTTATATGAGGAATAGATATTCTACCTCCTAATAGTGGTATCACATCGATGATCTTCAAGTATATAATGTGATTTGATCACTGGGTTTTGAATGAAAAATGAAAAAATGTGTTTTTATAAAACTAGAGTAGGGTTGCATACCATATGTGAGCTGCGTAAGGGTGAATTTTATTATCCCTTATGCATGTTGTCTATGGAAAAGTATTATCCTTACACAGAAGGTATACTTAAGGGTAACCACAATATTAAATTTAAGCAAATGGTTTGTGTAAAGGTAGTACCCTTACGTAGTAGTATTGTGTAAGGGTAAATTTGATTTAACATCACGTGATACCCTTACGTGATATCCTTATTCAAAATTTATTTATAAGGGTAACCTGCTCTATAACATTATGTAGATGTGCTGCGTAAAGGAAGTGCCCTTACACAATGGATTTTACATAATGTTCATTGGCACATTATCCTTATCTGTAAAGGTATATGGGAGATTCAGGTTATGTGTGGATTATTAGCACTTGAACCAAGTGACCATGAAGAATAAGTATTCACTACTCAGGATCTAAGACCTATTTGATCAGTTAGGAGGGGTGTGATAGTTCTATAATATTGAACTCAAATCAATATATCATCAGCTGTGAGTACGGTATGAGGATATAACTAAGACAACATTCAGATGTCGTTACAGTCACTATGAGTACATAGTGATTCCATTCAGAATGAATAATTCCCCAGAAGTGTTCTTAGGTCTCATAACAGAGATTTTTTAGCCTTTTATATACCAGTTCATGGTGGTCTTCCTTTATGAAATCCTAATGTACTCGAAATCAAAGGAGGAGCACATGATACACATGAGGATATTACATGGAACACTCCATGAAAACCAACATTATAAGAATCTATCAATGTTTTATCTTTGTATATGAGTGGTATACTTCTTTGGACATGTCTTCTTAGAGGTAGATGTAGTAGTGGATCTGGTGTTGGTTTAGGAAATTATTTCTTGGGAGCTAACCAAGAGTGTTATCTATGTGTGGAGTTTCCTTGGGTAGGTAGGATATTATCGAAGGTTCATACCCAATTTCTCTAGAGTGGGAGGAAAATTAACTTCTTTCACACAAAAGGGAAAACATTTAATGTGGATATAAATGTGTCGAAAGTGCTTTCAATAGATGATGTTGAGGTTGATGATAACTCCCATATTGATATTTCTAGAGTTGGATGTTGGGTATGTCGTGTTTGTGATTCATTAGGGACCTGACATGGTTGTGTTTTAATGCAGATGAAAGTGGTGATTTCCAATTGTTCATGTTAGTTGAGACTACATGATATGACTTACATAACTCAAAATCTTGAGATAATAGAGGTAGTATTCATAATGATGATGTGGCGATGCTACTTGACATGTGAGCAGTTTATCATTCAATATGAAAAAAAGATTCTCAGGCATATATTCTCTTAAAAGGATTCTTACATGAGATAAAGGTGATGGATAGAGTTCCTCCATGACAATTACTGTCACGAACTGGATATGGTTTCCATCAAATCGGAACCAAACCCAACTCTTTCCAAGGCCCGAAGGGTGTTCCCTATCCCCACAGGCTGGCACAGGTGCTCAGGTATCATTAATTAAGTTATGAGAACGATTGACGCGAGTACGAAATCATAACACATTAAAACAGTCCATAATATAAATCTGAAATTTTCAAGCCAAACAAGTCTTAACCAAAAACCAGAACAGAATAAATTGGATTAAAGACAATAAAAGAGGTAAAAATACAAATAATGACAACATCAAGACATCCCCAAGGACTCTACACGACAAGGGGGTCATCACCCACAAGTCGTCTCCACAACTCTGCCCTAGCGATGGGGACTAACACCCAGAACAGCCATCACCCTTGGCCTTTCCTTTACCTGAGTCAAAAATAACCAAGTATACTTACACCCAAGGGGTCTAAGTAGGGTGTTATCCTAATCCCAATAGGATACCACCCAATTATTCCAAATTGGATGCAATACAATTCGAAAAAGCAAGCAATTTTATTACACAAAGAAAGACAGTGATAAAATCCAAGAAATGAAACATTCAATTGAAAACAGTTCTCAAGTTAAAATTTTCAAAATGTTCACACATTTTAATATACATGTTATCCACTGTAATTTAATTCAAAAAACACCCAAATACAATGGAAAATATCACAAACACAATGAGAAACAAAATTGGGAACACCCCTAGGCACTAGATAATCTCGGGCACCATGTACCTCATACCTCGGTGTAAAGTAACCATAGTAAAATCTTTTCTCAAGCATGATCCACTAGTAGGGACATACCCATAACCTAGTGTTCCCAAATCATCATCCACATATTTTAGTTAGAGTTTTTGTTATCCAAATTCTAGGTGGAACAGGGACAAATCCCATCTGGTCCACTAGCCGTAATAGTACACATTTGCCCCACCTAGGTACCCGAGATTCCCCCTTTTTTCTAAAACAAATTCAGCATTCCACATGCATCCATTTTCATATAAAAACACCAATACTGGTCACTTACAAACAATACAGTAGATATACACAATTTATACCATTTAAAACACATAATAAAACACTTTGATTTCCCATAAAACAATTTCCCAAAAAACCGCATTTTTTTGCACCCAACACTCCATGAAAACCCCACTTTTCACACTATATGCACACCAATAAGTTAACAAAACAGAAAATTCAGCCTTATAAATTTCAATTAAAACAAAAAAATAATTTTTAGGTAATCCCCGTGTGAACCAAGAAATGTAATCTTTGTAAAACTTCCATTTTTAAACAAACATGACACTTAAAGTTCACAAGTTCCACAACACCATTAAAACCAACATCTGCAGCAACAAATAGAAGGGATAAACATTCAAAACAGTATATAAATCCCTATTAAATCCCAATAAAATAAAATAAGTACTGATATGGAAGCCCCAAAAGAACCAACAAGAGACTTCCATGAAAAACCCCCAATTTCACCTAAAATTGGCATTAAAAATTCATTTGCATTACAAAAACCAATAAAAATATTTTTTGCAGCAAACATAAAATTAAATGAATATGAAAATGTCATAAAAACATCAATTCAATTCACATATATTGCATACATATGGAATCACCTACCAAACTAGTTAAAACCTTGAGTCCTTTGTGCGAAAATCAAATCGCACCACCGCCGCCCCAAGTGGGACCCAGATCAAACCTAAAACCACAAGAATTGGAAAATAAAACCCAAGGTTAAACCTTAGGTTAGAAACCCTACCCCATGGTCATTTTTTACATTAATGAAGAGGGAATAAACCCTAATAAAAATAAATTAAACCCTAAGAAATTGGAAACAGGAAAGAAATGGACTCACTTACTTGAAGTATCCTGAATTAATCACTCCAAACACAATAGTATCTGAAATTGAAAATAGCCAAAATTCAGGGGTTGTTAGAAAAGTATTTAGGAGGTCATTTAGGAACTGTAATGGATGGAATATAGTAATAATTGAGAGAGTTAAGAAGGGATGAAGTTACCTCTTCAATTCTGGCCGATTTGAGACACCCTATGAAGTTCTTCCCTAAGTCACGATTTCAAAGAGCTCCAAGAAGGGGGGGAATGGCAATGGGAGATCTCCTGGTCTTTGTAGGGTTGAGAGGGAGGTGTAAGCACTGAAAAATGCATTATAATGAATAAGATATTAAGAAATTAAAGAAATAATTTAAAATTGGAAAATGGGATTTCAGGTTGGCCCAATTCTTAAAAAAAACCCAAATCCATCATGATTATGGATTTATAAAGGCTCCAAATTTAAATTTTGGTTTTAATAGTTCAGGGGAGGCGAAGTAGAAATTTTAATGGATAAAAAATGTTGAAAAATTAATGATTTATAAAAGAAAAACCATTTATTTTAAATCTGGAATTGGGCTCAAGGTTTGGTTCAATTCATGAAAACTCACTCATTCCTCCATAGAAGCTTGGGAAACCCCCAAAACAAAGCATGAATGGAAAATAAATTAAAAATAACTTTAAAATATTTTATCTGTGTGAAAATTCTCCCCACCTTAAAAACTTTCCACCCCAGAAAGTCGCAGCAAGGTCAAAGCAACAACCAAACCCAACTGAGAAACCAATAGGTACTCCCTTGCCAGGTTTCAACCCCAAAGGCCAAAACACCTCCAGTGATCAATTAAGGAAGTATTACTCTCACAAAAAAAAACTTACACCACTTTCCTAAAATGATAAATCACATTCATACTTTATCCCAAAAGATAACTCCTCAAACACTATCCGAACAAGACACAATCAATTCACCCAAACAAACAACAAATTTGATCAACGTTACACTTACCTTACTTTAACTAAACCTTTGGGCGCTCTCCAGTCCCAACATTTACTAAAGGAAGATGTTGGTAGATAGATAGCTTTGAACGAGAATATATACACCAATCCAAGACCATGGATAAATATATTTTACTGGTACGGGGGGACACAAATATGCTCCCCACTATAAGAGACAACCAATAATTTTTTTCCGAGACAGAATTTGGACACTAATAAGGGGAGGCCTGAACAGAATCCCTGGTATATAGGGTAGACTTCCATAAACAATTTCTGAAGGAACATACATGAGAATCATAGTGGTCCTCCCCCACCATAAGAACCAACCATCTTAACCGACCAGCATGGGTCGGCACAGAAAAACCCAAAAAAAATCAAGATTTGGGAAGGTCACACGGTTAGTCCGCACAGTTTGTGAAACCGTGAACTAACTGTCCTGATCAATCTTCCTACATGGCTTTCAAGCACACAGTCACTCTTAATCATTCACAAACCATGTTCTTAGCCTATCTAGACAAATTTCCAACCATTCTCCAAAGACTCAATGGAAACCAAAGGGGTAGGTAATGACATTGGGCGATGACATGGGTACAAGGCCCTCCACCTATTTCCACTAATTGGGAAAAACAGAAGAAAGATGATGATACTAGAGGTTTACACTCTTCCTATCTTTCATATTTAGGATAGGAATTTATACAAGGGTTTAAATGACCCTGTTATTTCCCCTGACTACGATCCAGATTCTCTCCGATACATATGGTTGGAGCTCAAATGATTGAAGCATATTCGGCCTCGCAGTTAGTCTTTGGAAACCCACTGAATGAGAATTCTTCTTTCGGTGCCACCAACAACTACACCACAATCCCAGATAAGTTTTCTAGACATAACACATTCCAAACTCACTTTACCCTATCCTGATATTTCATTGAAATAAGGGGTAAGAAGATGTACACACATCATACCTTGATTCTTCAGGTGAGAAACAATAGAAGTAAAGAACACCTGCACTAACCATCCTCTAAAATGGAAGATTTTGAAGTTTTTCCGAGGGAGACATTCTCCCAACATAACAGGGACTCTCAAAGGATTTCACGACTTTCACCTATACGGTCAATCGAGCACAGAACATCATAATGCATCACCGAACATGACCATTGTGACTGATATAAACAATTCATGGAGAGGGGCCTTATACAACATCCCCAAACAACACACAATTCTATAAAGTGGCCTCAATGTCCTATCATGACCATATTTTCCACACCGGTGGTTTAACATGAACTCATGCTTCAAAGAAACCTTGAATAACCCAAAGTCCCTCTTAAACACCATCGAGACACTCATCCACACTAACAACCCTAGACCACATCCACCTTCGGCGAATCAGGAAACTTAAGAAACTAAGGTCTCTTCCAACCTTCCATGAGAACTCTCCCATTACAATAGGATCTAAATATCAAAGAAAGGAATGGGTGTAGACTCAATCTACAGATCTCGAGAAAAAATAATATTCCTTATATTGATCAACTGGAGGATTTTCCAATGGAGAAACAATATGTGTTACACTTCAGTTATGCATTAACCCTTAATGGGGGCATACCTATCCAACAAGAGAACCTAAAGACCCAACCAAGATGGTCAATTAGACAAAAATTTCCACAAACCAGATCCAAACACATGAAGGGATCCACTATAAAGGTGTCTCGAAACATATCTCAAAGGAGACTATTAACCTGTCCTTCTACCCAGCTTACCGACCAAACCCAAACCCAAAACACAGTTCGAACAGGAGGGGTTCTTGGACTCAAAACAGCCCACAACATCAAAATTTTCCAAAAACACATAATATAAACCATCCTAAAAAATTAATCAAGATATCATGTTTTTTTAAAACATTTCTTTGAAAAAAAATGGTTCATCGGTTAGCGCATCCACCAATGGTACCCCATGGGCCTTACACATTCATGTTTCTGTCCCACACTGGGCACCCTCCTCATATCCATCCTGACACTCATCCAATCATGTCATCAACAATCCATATTTCCATATAACCTCATGCATGTGGTTTCTCATGAAAATACCAAAGGTTAAAACAAAAATTCTTTCCACTTTTCAAAACCAAAACGGTCAACCAACACATCCTTTTTCTCAAAACCGCTAACCATTAGATCAAAATGCCAACTCACATCTTACAAAACTTTTTAGAAAGATAAAAACATTTAGAAAAGAACTCACTTCCAAGATATTCACATCAATTTCAAAACATCTCATCCCATTAAAACACTCTTCGATTGTTTAGAAAACTCTATTGGAAACACTTTTCCAACCAACTTCAATATAGTTCCTGCTTTCAAAAGAGGAGTAAGCACACCATTTTCCATTTCAAAACAATTCTGAAAATTCAGTTCCGCCATTTCATAAACCAAACTATTCCCTCTTTATTTGAAAATCATTTCAAAAAAACTTTACACTTCTTAAAACCAAGTCACTTTAAAACAAAAGTTCCAAGATTTCAAAACTAAAGCACAAAACAATGCGAGAGGAAACTAGTTTCAGTGGGTGAATTAGAAATATGGTTAGAGGCCATATTCCAATCACTTCACCATCATAGAGAGTGTTCTAGGGAATATCCCTAGCTCCACATGGCTTTCCAGGCCCTGCGAGCTCACTAAGACCATTAACCCAACTCTCTTTTCATTTCCCTTAATCATCATCAAAACAAGAAAACCAATGGACTTAGATAAATCTCGACTTCCCCTGGAGACTCGAATCCCGTCATGAGGTGTGGTGATCAGACACACTACCCATAACCCAACTACCAAGTCCCAATAATCCTAACTCTATACTATCCCGACTGTTCTCTAAATAACATGACCCAAAGAGTTAACCAGAACCTCCTCTGATACCATTTTGTCATGAACCGGATCTGGTCGCCATCAAACTGGCACCAAACCCAGCCCGTTCCAAGGCCCAAAGGGCGTTCCCTATCCCCATGGTCTGGAACAAGTGCCCGGGTATCATTAATTTAGTTATGGGAATGATTTACCTGAGTATGAAAGCATAACACATTAAAACAATCTATAATATAAATCTGAAAATTTCAAGCCAAACAAGTCTTAACCAAAAACCAGAACTGAATACATTGGATTAAAGACAATAAAATAGGTCCAAAAACAAATAATGACAACATCAAGACATCCCCAATGACTCCACATGACAAGGGGGTCATCACTCACAAGTCGTCTCCACAAATTCGCCCCAGCGATGGGGACTAACACCCTAAACCGCCATCACCCTTGGCCTTTCCTTTACCTGAGTCAAACATAACCAAGTCTACTTATACCCAAGGGGTGTAAGTAGGGAGTGAGCCTAATCCCAATAGGATACCACCCAATGATTCCATAGAGTATGCAATACAATGTGAAAAGGCAAGTAGTTTTAGTACGTAAAGAAAGACAGTGATAAAATCCCAGAAATGCAACTTTCAATTGAAAATAGTTTTCAAGATAAAATTTTCATAGTGTTCACACATTTAAGTAGAAATGTTATCTACTATAATGTACATCAAAAACACCCAAATAAAATGGAAAATATCACGAACACAATGAGAAAAAAATCGGTAACACCCCTAGGCACTAGATAGTCTCGGGCCCCATGTACCTCATACCTCAGTGTAAAGTAACCACAGTAAAATCTGTTCTCGTGCACGAGCCACTAGTAGGTAACATACCCATAACCTAGTGGTCCCCAATAATTATCCACATAGTTTACTTAGAGTTTTCTTTATCCAAATACTAGGTGGAACAGTGACAAAACCCATCTGGTCCACTAGTTGTACTAGCACACATCTGCCCCACATAGGTACTCGGGCTTCCCCCTTTTTTCTCAAACAAATTCAGCATGCCACATGCATCCATTTTCATATAAAAACACAAATACTGGTCACATAAAAACAATAAAGTAGCTATACACACTTTATACCATTTAAAACACACAATAAAACACTTTGATTTCCTATAAAACAATTTCCCAAAAAACGCATTGTTTTGCACCCAACACTCCCTGAAAACCCCACTTTGCACACTATATGCACACCTATAAGTTATCAAAACAGAAAAGGAAGCCTTATACATTTCAATTAAACCAAAAAATCAATTTTTAGGGAATCCCCATGTGAACCAAGAAATGTAATCTTTGTAAAACGTCCATTTTTAAACAAACATGACACTTAAAGTTCACAAGTTCCACAACACCATTAAAACCAACTTTCACAGCAACAAACATAAGGGATAAACATTAAAAACAGTATTTAAAGCCCTATTAAATCCCAAAAAAAATATAAGAAGTACTGATAGGGCAGCCCCAAAATAACCAACAAGAGACTTCTATGAAAAACCCCCAATTTCACCTAAAATTGGCATTAAAAATTCATTTGCATTACAAAAATCAATAAAACTATTTTTTTCAGCAACCATAAAATTAAATGAACATGAAAATTTCATAAAAATTTCATGTCAATTCACATATATTTCATACATATATAATCACCTACCAAACTAGTTAAAACCTTGAATCCTTTGTGCGAAAATCAAATCGCACCACTGCCGCCCCAAGAGGGACCTAGATCAAACATAAAACCACAAGAATTGGAAGATAAAACCCAATTTTAAACCTTAGGTTAGAAACCCTACCCCCTGGTCATTTGTTACTTCAAGGAACAGGGAATAAACCCTAATAAAAACAAATGAAACCCTAAGAAATTTGAAAGAGGAAAGAAATGGACTCACTTACTTTAAGTATCCTGAATTAATCACTCCAAAAACAATAGTAGCTGAAATTTAAAATATCCAAAATTCAGGTGTTGTTATAACAAGATTTAGGAGGTCATTTAGGAACTAGAATGGAGGTAATAGAGTAAGAATTGAGAGAGTTAATAAGGGATGAAGTTACCTCTTCAATTCTGGCTGATTTGAGACACCCTAAAAAGTTCTACCCTAAGTCTCGATTTTAAAGAGCTCCAAGAAGGGGTTAAAGGAAATGGGAGAGCTCCTGGTCTTCTTAGGGTCTAGAGGGAGGTGCAATCACAGAAAAATTAATATTAATTACTATGATATTAAGAAATTAAAGAAACAATTTAATACTGGAAAATGGGCTTTTGGGTTGGCCCAATTCTTAAAAAAAACCAAAATCCCCCATGATTATGGATTTATAAAGGTGAAAAATTTAAATGTTGGTGTTAATAGGTCAGGGGAGGCCATGTAGGAATTTTAATGGATAAAAAAATTTGAAAAATTAATGATTTATAAAAGAAACAAAATTTATTTTAAATTTGGAATTGGGTTCACGGTTTGGCGCAATTCATGAAAACTCACCCATTCCTCTATAGAAGCTTAGGAAACCGCCAAAACAAAGAATGAATGGAAAATAAATTAAAAATAAATTTAAAATAAGTTAATTATGTGACAATTACATTGATATTTTCTATAATTTTGGAAAGGAAAATGTGGTGTAAGAAGCTCTCATTAAGACACCATGTTCTAATTTGTTGGCTGAGGTATCAGAGGACATATCCTCATTCCAGTTGTCCTTAGTAGACATGGATGGTGCTTCGTATCTATAGTAAATGGTTTTTACCCCACTGATTCTATAGTGTTTTAGGGTTTCCAAGTGTGGATATATCTAATGTGATACCTTACATACTCGGATGTCCACTAGACATTCTTTTGATGGATATTCTGAAGGTGGGGATCACACAATGCTTTTTAGAGGTTGGATGATGGTATCTTTTATGTTGCAAGAGAATGTGATGCAAGAGTTTCATACATCCCATTAGTAGGGACATATAGGTGTTGAAATGATGTAACAAGGACTATGATGATATATTTATTGGACAAGAATGAACAAGGGAGTTGCAAATTTTGTCTCTTGGTACCTCACTTGTTAATAGGTGAAGACTGAGCACCAAGTTCCAGCAGGTTAGCTTAAACCATTGAGGTTCCAGAGAGGATGTTTTATGAGATATCAGTGGAATTAATTATGGGGTTATCATGCACGTCTAGGGGATATGATTACATATGGGTGATTGTATACTAAATCACCAAGTTGGAACACTTCTTATCTATTCAAGAGTAATGTTAATAGAGGTATTGGGATGCCTCTCCATACAAGAGATAGTCTGAAAAAATGGGTTTCCATTAATGATCATTTCAAATCATTATGCTTTATTCACATAATGATCATGTATAGGATTTCAATAGGTCATCAAGATGCAATTATGCATGAGAAAAACATTTCACCCCAAGACTGTCAGCTAGACTGAGAAGACCATTATATTCTTAGAGGAAATGTTGTGAGCTTTCATGTAACACCTTGTCCTTTGTTGGAAGGATAATCTACCCTTGGTAGATATTTAAAACAAAAAAATATATTATGCCATTGGTTTGGAACCATTCAAGGTTTTGTACAAGCAATCATACAGGTCACAAATTTTATAGACTAATCTATGTGAGTTAGCACACATGGCACCAGAGTTGGTGTAAGCTACAACATAGAAGGTGAAGATTATCCAGGAATATATGAGGACTACATAGAGTCTTATGAACTCTAATTTGTACCAATGGAGGAGACCTGTAGTGTTTGAGGAGGGAGATCATGTGTTCTTGAGGGTCTCACCTTGATGTGGATTATAGATATTTGGTTGGGGCATTATGTTATCTCTTAGATTCATTGATCCTTTTCAAATACTTCATAGATTCGGAGAGTTGGAATACCTCTTAAATCTATCGTGGATGTTAGTCTAGGTACATGATGTATTCCACATGTCACAACTAAGGAGATATGTTCATGAATCATTGCATGTTATCGACTGGGGTGTGATGGACATTGAGGATGGAACTACCTTTACTGAGTACCCATTGAATATTGAGGATAAATAGAGGAGGATTATTCTTGGGTAATTGATTCACCTTCTTCTTATCTGGTGTCATCACTATAATCTTCTGTAGAGCACTTGGGTGCAGTAGACCTAGACGTGAGCCCAATACCCTCATCATTTTAGTAGGTTTTCCATTTTCGAGATAAAAATACCTAAGTTAGAGAGAATTTTATGACTCAAATTTTCCAAGTATTTTATTATATATTATATGAATTATTTCCAAGGATAAGAGATTATATGGCATATAATTATGAGGGATGGTGTGTCCAAAATAAATGCTTTAAATATATTAAATATATTAAATAACATGGGCACACAATTTTCTTGAAAATATTTAATAAATCCTAAAAATGGGACCATATTAGAAATCCTAGGACACTTTTGAGGTTATAACAAGATTTTTACCTTATTAGAAACATAATCATTATTGGGGAATAATTTTTATGAAAAACATTTCGCGGTTGTGGAATTAAATAGAATTATTTTTTTAAATGATTCATTTTATTTTTTTGACACAATGGCTTAATAACTATTTATATATACAGTTACAAAGTTTTACTTAGGGTTTTCCACTAAACCTTGGAGACCTATAATTCATTTGACGAGAGAAGTCTTTGTTACCAATGATAGACCGTGACTAGATCATGGATCATTGTGCCAACAGAGTTTGCAAAACTCATCAACGATGGTAGCACATAACCATTCTTCGTCAATGATCGATCCAAAATCTAGGAATGATATTGATTTAAATTTTATATCCGATTTCATAATCCGTGATGAATTTGTATCAATTTAATGAAATAAAATGATACACACATCATCTATATATTTAAATTGATGGAATTATATTTATTTTTTTCATTGTGTTTATTCCTCATTGATTGTCATCTTCTATGAAAATAAATCGAGGTTGAAAAATAATGTCTATGATTCATTACTCACATTGGTCAGAGTTTTTATCCCCCCCCCCATTATTCACATGTTCTTAAAGGTTTTTATTTGTCCCATGGTTCGATGAATACCCAATATTCAATCGTTACTTAACCATTCTTCGGTACAATGGATCGATACCCTCGGTGCATCTCATGACAGATAGTGAATTTGAGGTGTGATAGTGATGGTAAATGATTGAATTAAGATATGAAAAAATATTAAATGTCCATTTAATCTTTGTAACACTCCATGATTTTATGGTATGTCTCTTTTTAAATTTTATCTTTTCAATATCTTACGTTACAAAGAACATCAAGCTTAAACAAACCATTAAAATATTGTTTTTTAATTATGATAGTTACAACATAGCCATTGAAATGGATGGAATGAATTTAATTAACTAAATTATGAAAATATAGTTTAAAAATTTTTATAAAATAAATTCATTGATTACCAATTAATTATAAATAATAATGAGAACCAATTGAACATAAAGAATGTATTTTTATAAAAATACTATTTTTATGCCCATAATGGAATTTTATATTAATAAATTAAATTAATCACTATTAATAAAATAAATTAATGAAATTTATATTTTATATATTCAATAAAATATTTTTAAATTCATACAAATTTTTTATATGCATACGATAAGGGTAAATCCAATTTTAAGCATAAAATGTAATATTTTTCTAAAAGGCTATTCTGTCATATTTTAATAGTGCGTCTATTTTAAATATAAATTTTGACACATTCATAAATTTTATTTGAAGAAATAAAATTAATTTTTAAAATTGGGATATCAAAATTTCCTTAGGGTTAATTTATTGTATTTTTTTGATAAGTTTCATTTCTATATGAATAGTTAAAAATACTACATTTTATTTTAAAACTATTTTTTCATCTAATTTATTTATATAGTTAAATTATATTTAAAATTGGTTTTAGATTATAATTAATTATATAATATATCATCAAAACCAATATAGGTCATTGGAAGAAATTCACATTGAAATTTCATAGAAAACAATATCAAACTTCTGAATTTTTTACATTAAAAACCCAATTTTTCATTGTGTATGTGGGATTAATTTTAAATATAATTTTGAAATTTATGTGAATATAATTTGGTAAAATGGATTTAATAATTGTAATAATAATTTTTAAATTATTTTTTAAGGTTATTTAATTTTTATTTATTAAAAATTTACCATGGTAAAAAATTATTTACCATGGTATAAGTAAAAAATGAAACATGTTAAAGTTAAAAAGGTAAAGGCTTAAAATACATAAAAAATAAAACATTTAAGGGTTATTTTATGTATTTATAGACCATAAACTTACTCTAAAATATTAATTTCCTGAATAATTAGTGGAAATTAATTCCACCTCAATGTGGTTGTCTTTCAATATAAAATAATCATTATTTTAATCACTTAATACAACCTCTACTCAAGTAAAAATACCACACAATTTCATCCAAAAAGATTTTATTATCCTCAAATATCTTCCCAAACCTCTCCTCCTTACACTACCCATGTCAAAGATCTACTAGTCTCACAAAAAGTCCAAATATGAGGTCCTCAAGTGGTCCTCTAAGGAAAGGATATTTAAGAGGTAGTTTTCTCATAACACCTCTCTTATTTTCTTTTTTTATTATACATTATCCTTATATATTTGATAAATAAATACATAATTATTAAATTATAATTTATATAATGTTATTTTATGTTTCTAATGGGATATATTATATCCATACTTTTTATTACCTCCTCTTATTCAAAGAAATGAAACCACTGTCCAAATTAGGCTTGTAATTCGCTGTCGTGAATAATTTTTTTGTTCATTTTCCATTATCACCCCCATGTATGGACATAAAACATTGATTTTAGATAAATAAATTTTTAATAAGTATATTAGAACTTATTCCATGTTTTTTATCTAATATATAGATTTAATATTATGTAAAATGCAACTAGTTTGTGATGTTTGGACAAACCTCCAATAATAAACTAAACATTTATCATTAAAATTTTATGAAATGAATCATCCTAATGTATTAATTAAGAATGATAAATGAGAAGAAAAATTGAATTAATTAATACCATTTCATTTCAATTATGTATATTTATTCCCATTTTAAAAAAAAATCAGTAATTTTACATACATGAACTGACCATGAAACCCTGAAACAAACACATCCAAGAAAATAAAAATAATGAAATATTATTAATGAAAGGATGGTAAGATTTTATTAAATGATCATATAAGGTACTATAAATATTAATATAGTTCTATAATGAATTAAAAACATTATTTAAAAATTAATACAAGCGTTTAAAGAACATTACACTAAAAGGATGCATGAGGTATGGGTTTTCTTGTCTTACTTTTACTTCTATGAGATATAAGCCTCATTCACCACATATTTCAAGTGTGTGGGTGTAACGTCCCGACCCGGAAGCCACTAAACTGGTGCTTCGAGCCAGTTCACCACAAGCCCTCAAGCATGTCTCCCCATATGCCAGAGGCTGCCGATTAGCAGCGAGGGACTAGGGTGTGATAGTTGGGAGACTATGACATTATACCAGAGTAAGAAAACAGCAGAAATAACTAAGTATCACGCAATGCAGAAAGTAAACAGACTGCGGAAGAAATAAATAACTGAAATAGAACAAGATGTAATAGTAAAATATTGTAAAATCCTGAATAGATATGCAAAATAATACAACACTGGTCACCCACTGGGTCGACCATATAGATACAAGTACAAAAGAAACTGAAAGTAAAAGTACAGGGCTCTATTAATAACTCTGAGCCAATCCACGTACCCGATCTCCAGACACTATGGAACCGCAGCAGCCCGATCAGCAGAACCACTCGAGCAGCTCTGCTCAATCATGTAACACTAGGTCTCATCCCTATCCACCATGCAACTCGTCCTCAAAATTAAAAGCATACATAAGGTCTACACGTACACTGAGGTGCATGTGTAGGGGTGAAAAATAATCTCAGTAGGGCATCCCAACAAGCATCCTATAACTGCGCTGATAAAACTGTATGCAGTAGAAATGTGCACAGCCTAGCTGGAACACAACAAAAGAAGTAAACCACACGTGCAACCACAGTCGAACCTAGGGTCTGTAATCCCTGTCAACTTGGAAAGTGCCTCCATGGATGTCCATATCTATATACATACACATGTATATTCCCATACCTATACACACACATATATATATATATATATGAATATTCATGATTAGGTGAATCAAATAACAAGAAACCACATCAGCAGTCAATCCTTGGGACCATAAGCTCGATATTCTGGACATTCTGTGCAAGGGGCATTGAGCTGGACATCATTCCACTCAATCCATGTATCATTAATTAGATCTCTGGGTCTATAATCCCTTCGACATGTACCTGCTTAGGCCAATGCAAGAAATATATCTCTGATCAAGCTAATCAAAAACAAGTAATGAGCAAGGATGTACCCAAAAGTAAACATTCCTACAATTTCAATTGCATTCAATTTCATATAAATTGTAAGAAGATAAAAACAAACAGGTAACCCTCTGGAAATTACTCACATCCTATCCCCTCTGGTTCAACCAAACAATTACAAGAAACCCTCTGAGAATCACACATAGTCTATCCCCTCTTGTTCATCTTTAGAAAAGACTCTCTCAGGAAGCACTCACTGTCAATTCCCCCTATAGTCTCATATCAGTAACTAAAAGGTGCTCTGGGGAAGAACACAACATACAATTCCCCTTGTGGCCCGCATAGAGGAACTACAAACACTCTGAGGGAGAACTTATGTCTATCTCTCCTATGGTCTCATAATGTAAAAGTAAACAGACCCTCTAGAGAAGCCCTCAACATCCATTCTCCCTATGGTCTACTACACCAGGTTCTCTCGGCCTTGTGTAAGTCAATCGTGTACAACGATATATAACAGCCAAAGTAAACCTTAAGAACTGCTTGGATAAATAGTCTACAGCATATCACAGCATGTCAGATAAAACAACTCTATCCTACAATACTAGGCATGGAATGTAAAGAAGCAGCCTAACAAGCAAAGATAGACCAAACGGTCAAGAAAACAAACATGGGAAACACATCCATAGCAAGGAAAAAACCCTATTTGCAATCATAAATCCTATACTCAAGCAAACAAGGAATATTAAGCATTCCATTAAACAAGAAAGACTCCTCATGTCAGGCACAACAGCCACCAACCAGGAAGCACCTCTGGTAACCACTACTGCATCAGAAAAAACCAAGTTAGATATAAGCAAACAAGTGAGGGTGGCCCAATGCCCAACCCAACACTACATCCATAGCCCCATGGGATTACCAGTTTGGCATGGGTTCTTGGTTACACCCGAACACCATCTCTACCCACACTAGATGTATTAACTCAAGTTCGGTCAAACAATGGGCACCCGCTGGGTCCCTCAAGTCAAACACTGAGGAGGCATCATACTCAGGATCCTCCAGGTAAACACAAGCGAAGGAATACTACACAGGATCCTTAGTGAAAATTAAGGGAGTAATCATACACAGGATCCTCAAATGAAGAAAATAAGATTCATCCAAAAACATGAATCATATCAAAAGAAAACAAGGGAGAGATCCTACAAGGGACTCCCTAGGTCAGCACACAAGTAAAGGCATCCCTCAGGGGATCCTAGGAAGTATCTGGACTCACATCCTTATAGGCCAGAAGGGAAAGTATCATGAGGGGAACGTCCTCTAAATCATATTTTATGGGAGATATCTCAAAAATCATCTCATTTAAAGTTCTCTACTAATTTGGTCTGAACACCCAACCTATTCTCCACGCCAAGTCTCACTCTCTAGTGACAATTGATATCGATAACCAGAAGAAGAACCTCTAAATTTAGATAGAAACCCCAAAAACATCAATTATATCACCTCTAAATGTCAAACGGTTTCCACCATTGAGCTCTATGTGAACAAACGCTCAGAATGGACTACTCACACGCCTAATTCTAACTTCCAGGGCATAAGATATCCCAAAACTACTAAACTAAAGTAGTATATGGCCAAAACACATGGCCAGGAAGATGGGGTCTGCCTGTGTAATAGTACACAGCGTGTACTTTACTGTACATGGTGTGTAATGTTAAAAAAAAATTCACCCCGTGTTCATTTTCTCCCGAACACATGCCCATGTTCCACTACACGGCGTGTACTCTTTAAAAACCATTATTCCGTGTTTTTTTTCACACGGTCGGTCACACGGCCACCACTACACAGCGTGTACTAAAAGTACAGATCATGTACTTAAGAAAAATTTGTCTTCCCCAAACGGGAAGAACACATGGCATGTTCCCCTAGAACACACGCCGTGTATTCTAGGTTTTTCGACAGGAAATCCCTCAAAATGCCCGAAACGCCCGTTTTCACCCCCGAAACAACAGATCGAGCCCCATGGGCTTACAAGTAAGAAATACAAGGCTTTAAAGACTTGAAACAACATGTTTAAAGGGGATATATTGTGAAAACATAAACGGTCCAACCTTTGGGCAGAAACCAGCAAAGCTTCTATTGATTTCACCATCCACAGATATCGCACACCGACTCAGCGCGTCGAGAGCTTCAAATCGGTACCCCTCTTGCCTCACAACTCTCACTCTTTCACAATCTCTAATTTCTCCCATAGGTCACGAAAAAGGAGGAGGCATAGGAAACATGTGAAAGGAGGAGGAGGAAAAGGATAAGGAAGAAAAGAAATGAAAAGGAAAAGAAGAAAAAGGGGCTCGGGCCAGCCTCAGTGCCCGACTTGAGTTTATGCATTTCCTAGGCTAAACTTCTCATTCCGGACTCAACGGCCCAGAAAAAATCTCAATATGATGCTTCATTTAAAAGTTATTTCAAAACTAACTTGTACAAATAAATTAATATTTAAGTTAATAATATTAAATATTAAATATTCCACCAAAATTCGAACAGCTCAAATTTTCACCAAAATCCTGTCTTAGGGTAAACTCCCTATTCCGAGACCAACATAGTTGTCAGAAAAATTATACGAGATTATCTATTAGGGGTAAATGACCATTTTCCCCCTCATGAGCATCCAACGGAAAAAATTCAAATTTATACTCAAAACGACAGTCCAGAAAAACACGGGTTCTTACAAACTCCCCACCATAAACCTTCTCATCCCCGAGAAACCTAGTGAAAGGACCAGCAGCCATGCTCATAACCCATGCGTCTGCACAAAAAAGATATCTAGCCTGTCCAATGACTAGCCTCCTAGATTTAACAACTACCTCTAACATGGAATACATTCAACTACGACTGATCTAGTACTCCCCACTATAGGAATACCCTTATCATCATCATACAAGAAAGCCCCGAGCTGAGAAGCTCATAGAAAACACTGAATTTTAACCATAATGAGGAAAACCACCCTCAAATGGCCAGTGGTGCACTCCCAACAATATGGATTTCCTTACACCTCCCCCAGAGCACAACCAGAACTGGTTCCATCCACAATAGGGATGAACATTTAAGAAAGAAAAAGGAGCTCGATGTATGTTTGAAGCTATCTCTCAGCATACTCAAGACGAATCAAGATAGTGCATGATCGTCTCTAACAGAAGTACACTAATATTTAACTGAAGTCATGTACAACTTCCCTTAATTCATTCTCAAATCCTGCCAAAAACCAGCCAGGATTCAAGTACGCGTCAACCATTTCACAGTATCACGAAAATTCACAAAGTCACTTCTACAAATGATTCAAACGATGCCACCCATAACAAAAACATCAGAAACACTGGTAGACCAGGATAGGCACCCGAACAATCCTTCTCGTCGAAGCCAGCCGTGAAAAACAAGCACCGCCAAAAAATAATCAGAAAACACGGGCCAACCATTCTCACACGAGTTTCCCTAGAACAGAACAGACATCGACCTACTAGGGTTCGAGTCAGAACCAAGGGTCTCTAGGTATTCCACCTATACCTATAGAAAAAGCCTCACAGTTGGGTCACAAGGTCTAACCACCTATCCCAAAAGATCCAAAACCTATCAAAAGAAGGTAATGCCCTGAAAAACCAACAAAGGTTAAACTGAAAACACAACCTGTGAGGGCCCCGATCCTCTCTGAGAATTCTCATAAGGAACTACTCCCTAGAGGTCACAACCCAAATAGAAGAAAAACTGAACTGACACTCATCGGGTACCCGTATATGGAAATACCCCAAGGAGGTCCATTTCACAAGAAAATCCTTGGTGACATCATACTCAGCGATTCGACTAGATAACCATAGACCTGAGAAATAACACCCAATAAGGGGTTAAACAGAAAGGCATCATGTGACACATCAACCAACTGGGGTCACTGAGTCATCATCCTCACACTGACGCCTCAACGTAGATCCACATAACCTGCCATCAGAGTAAAAAGTATGTGTAAGCAAACCCAAAGGTCTCATTCATCAGTAAAAACACACACTAGAAGGCATATATGCTATGAATCCTACGTGCGTAGTATGATGTATGAGACGCCTCTTGCCTTTATCGGCCAAGAGTCAAAATCCATCCCTGGAATCGTACCAATGGCCAAGAGACAAAGATCCATAGTAAATAAAAATTCCACACAACATGTACGTCTCTCAAGGTGAAAATCATATACAACTGCAACATCGCAAAATCAGAACAACAATCCCAAACCCTAGAAACCAGGACTTATTACCAGAACAAGTGTTCTCGACACACCAATCCGATATCCATCACAGGTTCTAACACAATCCTAATACTCTTTTCTACCAAATCCCAAATAGTAAAGACTAGGAAAAGATCCTCCCTCTGATAATACTTTGTAACATCCCGACCCGGAAGCCACTAAACCGGTGCTTCATGCCGGTTTTCCACAAGGCCTCAAGCACGCCTCCCCATACGCCAGAGGTGGACGAATAGTAGTGAGGGCCTAGGGTGTGATAGTGGGGAGACTATTCCCTCATACCAAAGTAAGAAAATAGCAGAAATAACTAATTATCATGAAAATAGAAAAGTAAACAGAGTGCAGAGGCAATAAAAAAACTGAAATAGAACAAGATGTAATAGTAAAATGTTATAAAATCCTGAATAGTTATGAAATACAATACAAAACTGGTCACCCACTGGTCCGACCATATAGATACAAGTATAAAAGAAACTGAAAGTAAAATTACAGGGCTCTACTACTAACTCCAAGCCAATCCATGTACCCGATCTCTAGACACTGTCGAACCGCAGCAGCCCGATCAGTAAAACCACTCGAGCAGTTCCGCTCAATCATGTAACACGGGGCCTCAGCCCTATCCACCATGCAACTCATGCTCAACCTGGAAAGCAGACATAAGGTCTACACGTACACCGATGTACACATGCAGGGGTGAGAAATAATCTTAGTAGGGCACCCCGAAAAGCATCCTATAACTATGTTTCTATAAGTGTACGCAGCAGTAATGTGCTCAGCCTAGATGGAACACAACAAAGGAAGTAAACCACATGTGCAACCACATTTGAACCTAGGGAATGTAATCCCTGTTAACTGGGAAAGTGCATCCATGGATGTCCATATCTATATACGTACACATGTATAGTCCCATACCTAGACACACACACACACACACATATATATATATATACATATGAATATTCATGATTAGGTGAATCAAATAATAAGAAACCACATCAGCAGTCAATCCTTGGGACCATAATCCTGATCTCTTGGACTTCCTATGCAAGGGGAATTAAGCTGGATGTCGTGCCACTCAATCCATATATCAATAAGTCGATCTCTAGGTCTATAATCCCATCAACATGTGCCTACTTCAGCCAATGCCGGAAATATATCTCTGAGCAAGCTAATCAAAAACAAGTAATGAGCAAGGAATTACTCAAAAGTAAACAGTCCTATAGTTTCAATTTCATTCAATTTCATATAATAGGTAAGAAGATAAACACAAACCGGTAACCCTCTGGGAAGTAATCATAGCCTCTCCTCTATGTTTCAACCAAACAAGTACAAGAAACCCTCTGGAAAGCACACACAGTCTATCCCCTCTAGTTCAGCTTTATAAAAGACTCTCTGAGGAAGCACTCACCATCAATTCCCCATATAGTCTTGTATCGGTAAATAAAATGCGCTTTGGGGAATAACTCAATGTCCAATTCCCCCTGTGTCCCACATCGAGGAACTACAGACACTCTGAGGGAGAACTTACTGGTTTCACAACGTAAAAGTAAACAGACCCTCTAGAGAAGCTCTCAACATCCATTATCCCTATGGTCTAATACACCAGGTTCTCTCGACCCTGTGTAAGTCAACTATGTACAATGATATATAACAGCCAAAGTAAACCTTAAGAACTACTTTTCTAAACAGTCTACAGCATATCATAGCATGTCAGATAAAATAAATCTATCCTACAATACTTGTTATGGAAATTAAAACAGCAGCCTAATAGGAAAAGCTAGACCAAACGGTCAAGAAAGCAAACATGCACAACACATCCATAGCAAGGAAAAAAACCTATTTGCAATCATAAATCCTCTACTCAAGCACACAAGGCATAGTAGGCATTCCAGTAAACAAGAAAGATGTCTCGCGTCAGGCTCAATAGCCACCAACCAGGAAGCACCTCTGGTAACCACTACTGCATCAGCAAAACCAAGTTAGATATAAGCAAACAAGTGAGGGTGTTCCAATGCCCAACCCAACACTACATCCATTGCCCCATGGGATTAATAGTTTTTCATGGGTTCTAGGTGACACCCGAACACCATCTCTACCCAAACCCAATGTAACAACTCAGGGTCGGTCAAAAAACAGGCACCCATTGGGTCCCTCAAGTCAAACACTATGGAGGCATCATACATAGGATCCTCCATGTAAACACAAGCGAATGCATCCTACATGAGATCCTTAGATAAGATTAAGGGAAGAATCCTACATGAGATCCCCAAATAAAGAACAAAAGAGGCATCCAACAACATGAATCCTCTCAATGGAAAATAGGGGAGAGATCTTACAAGGGACTCCCCAGTTCATCACCCATGTAAAGGCATCCCTCAGGGGATCCTTGGAAGTATCTGGTCTCACAGCCTCATAGGCCAGAAGGGAACATATCACAAGGGGGATGTCCTCTAAATCATAGGTTACAGAAGATAACACACAACTGATCTCATTTAAATTTCTCAACTATGTTGGTCCAAACACCCAACCTATTCTCTACACCAAGTCTCACTCTCCAATGACAACTGAACTCGATAACCAGAAGAAAAATCTCTCCATTTAGATAAAACCCCCAAAAGATCATTTATATCACCTATAAATCTCAAAATAATTCCACCATTGTGATCTACATGGAAAAACACTCTGAATGGAATACTCACACGCCCAATTCTGACTTCCAGGGCATAAGATATCCCAAAACTACTAAACTAAAGTTGTAAATGGCCAGAACACATGGCCAGGAAGATGGGGTCTGCCTATGTGATAGTACACAGTTTGTAATTTACTGTACATGGAGTGTAATGTTCACAAAAATTCACCCCATGTGTGTTTTCACCCAAACACATGCCCATGTGCCACTACATGGCGTGTACTTATAGTACACGGCGTGTACTCCTTAAAACCCACTATTCCGTGTTTTATTTCACACTATCGGTCACACGACCACCACTAAATGGCATGTAATCAAAGTACACTATGTGTAATTAAGAAAAATTTGTCTTCCACAAATGGTAAGAACACATGGTGTGTTCCCCTAGAACATCTTCTGTGTATTCTAGGTTTTCCGACGGGAAATCCCTCAAAACGCCCGAAACGCCCGTTTTCACCCACGAAACAACAGATTGAGCCCCATGGGCTTACAAGTAAGAAATACCAGGCTTTAAAGACTTAAAAAACATTTTTGAATGGTATCTATGGCGAAAACATAAATGTTCCTACCTTTGGGCGGAAACTGCCAAAGCTTTTGTTGGTTTCACCGTCCACAGATATCGCACACCGACTCAGCGCGTCGAGAACTTCGAATCGGTACCCATCTTGCCTCCCAACTCTCACTCTTTCACAATCTCCAATTTCTCCCATAGGTAATGACCAAGGAGGAGGCGTAGGATACATGAGCAAAGAGGATGAGGAAGAAGATAAGGAATAAAAGAAAATAAACGAAAAAGAAGAAAAAGGAGCACGGGCCGGCCCCAGCACCCGACTTGAATTTATGCCTTCCTTAGGATAAAATCTACATTCCGGACTCAATGGTGTAGAAGGAATCTCAATATGATGCTTATTTTAAAATTTATTTCCAAAATAACTCTTATGAATAAATTAATATTTAATTTAATAATATTAAATATTAAATATTCTGCAAAAATTCGAACAGCTCAGATTTTCACCAAACATATGTCCTAGGTTAAAATCCTTATTCTAGGACCAAGGGAGTTGTCAAAAAAATTAACCGAGATCATATGGTAGGTTAAAATGACTATTTTACCCCTCATGATCATCCAACAGCAAAAATTCAAAATTCTGCTCAAAACGACAGTCTGGAAAAACATGGGTTCTTACAGTGGGGTATATGGACCACCATTTGAAATATCATATCATCAAAAT
This sequence comes from Viscum album, assembly GCA_963277665.1. Lineage (NCBI taxonomy): Eukaryota > Viridiplantae > Streptophyta > Magnoliopsida > Santalales > Viscaceae > Viscum > Viscum album. The sequence goes on from OY728134.1 coordinate 1,370,691,908, forward strand.
AATTATATTCATGGTTTCCAATCTTTCATTTGATAATTATTTATTTTATGGGGCATATTATTCAACTTATTACAAAGTGGTAATGTAATTATTAACATAATTTTTATTCATTGGGTTAAACTTCTACTTCCTTGATTATGTCATACTAAACTAATTATGAAATGAATATTGAATATATTATATATTATTTATAATATTTTATGTGAATTTACAATGAAAAAATATATTATTTTTATTATTATTTATCACTTCAAATATATAATATTTATAAGGGGATTTGTTTTAAAATTTTATTTTTTTAAAAGTCTCCCTTAAAACTCTCTTTTCAATCATGATTGTATTTTCTAAAATTATTTCCAAATTTTTTACTATTATAATATTAATTCTTAAATTAATTTTTACTCATGTTTTATTTTTTACAAAATTGTTTGAAATTCATATTTTATTCATTTACAAAACAAGGTTCTTAAATACTTTTCTGAAAAAAAATACAGAAGGAATGTTTTTTAACTTATACAGCACGAGCATATTTTCCCACCAATAGGATGCCTTAATTTTTTTAAGATTTATTTAAAATTTTAAAATATTATCTCAAAATAAAATTTTTTTCTTTTATTATTTCATAGTGTTTTAAAAATAATTCATTTTCAATGTTAAAAGGGTATTTTCATCAAAAAATATTCCAATAATATCTTTAAATTATTTTCGTCCATGACAATATTTGTTGTTGAATCTTATTTTAAAGATTTAAACTAATAATACCATTCATCATATTTATTGGGATGGTTTATAATCAGTTTGAATCGGGAATTATTGATATTCCATATGACTAGTTCTTCCAATACATGCATTTATTAATTTGTTATATTGTGTTATTTATTCCTGGGAGGAATGAATTGGATTAAATAAGTGCTAGGTGGGTCCCACTATATACCCTTGATGAATAAATAGGTCTAATGAGACAAACCAGATTGGTTTTTGGATAGGGACTTACCCATTTATTTTTAGATGTCTTATATGAGGCCTCAACGGTACCTTTTTAGATGTATGGAATTATGCATTCCATCATTATAAAACTAGTTAATGATTTCCATATGATTATTTGATTGGTAGAATATCCATGGATAAGTTTTATAGATAATGTGATTATTTTTTTATCCTTATTTGATCATATATTATTATTTCTCTATTGTAATAATGTTATTGATTAATGGCATGTGTGCTCAATTATTTACCCTTCCATATTTATTGTCCTTATTTATTCATGATAGCTTCCACTATACATGACCCTTATAAAGAATTTTATCTTACCACTTTATTATGTTTTTCCTTAGGTTTCCAAGATGATTATTATAATTGATATGAAATATTATTCTAGGGGATTAATGGTGTTTTCAAAGTAATTCCAATGTTATATTTTATGTTTTCAAATTTAATGTCATATCAATGTATGTATATAGTTTTATAAAAAACAACTAAACTTTTTGTTCCTTTTGGATGCGATTCCATGTATCTTATTCCAATGTAATAATTCAATTAACTAGATCTGGGATACTGGGGTTGTGTTAGTTATAGTTTGTATCAAAGGATGTTTCATAGAAACTTATGGAAATAGATTTAGGAAAATATAGATTTGAGAATTAAACCCTATGACATAATTATTATGTGCTCCCAAAGAATCCAAACTCGTTATTCATATATTATTATACATAATTTTTTTCAATTCAAACTAATTAGTTTTTAGATTATACAGTATGTTTCATAATGTTATGATCTAATCTATTTTATGAAATTATTTATAAATGTATCTTAGTAGAATTAATGGGAACCGTATCAATGCACGTAATCTATATAGGGATTTCCTTCCTCAGAAAGATAATTGTGTTGAATCTATAGATGAAAAAATTATAACTATATTAGAAAAAATTAATCAATTTATTATAAATAACCTTTCCCATATGGAGTGGATTCATCCATAACAAAGTGTAAAAATTCAAGACTTATTCATTCTAGAAAAACCTCCATGAATCAATGAAATTAAAAACCCATTTGTAGTTGAGAAATGGGTAAGTTCCTTAGAGAATATATTTCACACTTTGGGAGGTAAAAAAAGGGATAAGGTTATAATGGATATTTATTATATGATGAGATATAAGGATTAATAGTGGTAAATAATTCAAAATACAAAGGTGGAGGATGAAATTGAAAAATATGGAATTTAAGGATTTTAAGGGATTTTTTTGGAAACATATTTCCCTCACAAACAATTAGTAGATGTGGAGTAAAAATTCTTGAGTCTGAGATAGAAAGAGGATGAAAACATTGATAAGTATGAATAAAACATTACAATGTTATTAATGAATTCCATAGACCACATATGTAATCCCATGAGTAAGATTAACCATTTATTTTATGGTATTAATCCTATTATTTTAATGTAACTGGTCTCCCAAACATTATAATCATATGAGGATATAGTATCGTGTGCCATAAATACAAAGAAAGAATTTTCTAATTCATATTAATTTGAAAGGATGCAAGAGAATAAGATGACTACAGAGAAAAATATGGATAATGGGAACAAGGGAAAATGGATTTTTTGAGATGTGATAATTGTGGAAGGAAACACCCTGGTGCTTTATTGAAGGGAGTTGGAGTTTTCTATAGGTTTGTTTAGAAATGAAACAAGTCTCATTATTTCAAATGAAAGAATGAGTATTTTCAATGATTCAATTATAAGGAGATGTGAAACTAAGAAAATGAATTTTCCAAGCCTCAAGGTAATATATATCATAAGAAGAAGAGGGATCAAGGGTAAGCTTATACTGTTACTATAGTCTAAGTGTAATAATAAAATTATTTGTGTTTTTAGATTAATTATGTTATGATATTATGGTTATAAGAATCATGAGATACATACGGATTATACTATAGTATTCATTCTTCATATATTTGGAATCATTCAAGTTTTCATTAAGTCTTTAAGGTGATCAAAGTATTCATATATTTTTTATATGATAATAAGTGATACATTATGTTTTTGGGGGAATGTATTATTGATTTTGGATAACTTACAACCTTACTTATAAATTTTTGGACTGTTAATTTCTATTGATGTATTTTGGATGATTCTTAAGGTTAACTACTTGTGGAATGGATTAAATCAAACCTTAGATATTATTGTTTCTGGATAAAGTATGATTTTTCATATTGGATAACATCTTCTAACCATTTTGGTTCTGGAAAATATTTAGAGATGTGAGGAATGACTTATGGATATTATGATTCATTAAAAGTGATTTAGGCATAAAAATTCAACTTGAATATCCATTTCCTGGCATAGTAGATGAGGTGGAAATAGATTGAAGCATAACAAAAGGATACGATTATGCTTATAACATGTAATGAAATTAGGTAAGTTTATTTTTAAAAAGTTATTATCTAGATATTAAATTAATCCATAAACTAGAGGAAAGAAATTTGGAAGGAAAAATTCTACTCGATTAATTTTCTTACTGAGAAATCAATTGCCAATTTTACACATAATAGATTTATGGTTTTGTGATGCTATACTTTTTGATGACTATGTTATATATCATTATACATCGGAACTTAATAGTTTTATTTTTATTACATGTCCCTATTTTCATTTTCCACTAATGTTATCCTATTCAAAAGTCAAATTTTGTGGTGACCTTCACATTTCCTTTTCTCCCTTGTTAAGGGGATGTTTTATTAACCCTATTTATGATGTGGGTTTCCCATAATGAAAATTTAAACTAGAAACCTTTGATTTTTTAAGTGATATTTCAAATTGTGAGGATGAAAATTATTTAAGGATGGGAGAATGTGACTCCCTAAGATTTTATGGTATGAATATTTTTAAATTATGTCTCTTCAATTGCATACATTACACCTGACACTAAGCTTAAACAAACTATTAATATATTATTCTTTAATTATGACAGTTGTCACCTAGCCATTGGAATGGATGAAATTAATGAGATTACCTAAATTATTAAAATATAATGTAGATATTTTTATAAAATTAATTCATTTATTATAAATTAATTATAAATAAAAAATAAATCCAATTAAACATAAAGGATGTGTTTTTATAAAAAAACTATTTTTATTCCCATAATGGAATTTTAGTTTAATAAATTGAATTAATCAATATTAATGAAATATATTAATAGAATTTATATGTTATATATTAAATGAGATATTTTTTAATTCATCCAACAAGTTTTGTAGTCATCATATAAGAAAAATCCAATTTTAACAATAAAATCTATATTTTTCAAAAAGACAAGTTTGTCGCCTTTTAATGGTGCAACTATTTTAAATCTAAATTTTCTAACTTTTATTAATATAATTTGAGGGAAAAAATACAAAATAGGGATATAAAAATTATATTATGGTGAAGTTTTGGTATTTTTATGATATTTTTTATTTTTTGATGAATAATGAAAAATATTGAATTTTATTGAAAAGAATATTTTTAAACTAATTTATTTATATAGATTAATTATATTATAAATTGGTTTTAAATTATAATTAGTTAAATTATACATATATAAGACCAATTTTTGGCATTTTAAGTAATTTCACATTAAAATTAGATATAAAAACATTTCAATCTTTTGAAATTTTCACATTAAAAATCTGATTTTGTGTTGTGTATATGGGATTAATATTAAATATAATTTTTCAATTATGTGAATATAATTTGGTAAAAAGATTAAATATTAGTAATAATGAAATCTAAATTATTTTTTATGGTCAATTTCATTTTTAGGCATTTAAGAAGTTATCATGGTAAAAAAAATATTTACCACGATATAGGTAGAAAATAAAACCTGGTAATATTAAAGAGGTAAAGGATTAAAATACCTAAAAACTAAAACATTTAATGGGTGTTTGAGGTATTTATATACTGTAAACAAAAAAAAATTAATTTCTTCCCAAATTTGGGTAAATTAATTCCACCTCAATGTGGTTGGCTTTAAATATAAAATAATTATTATTTTAATTACATAAACTCACCTCTCTGTGAGTATAAATACTAAGCCTCACCACCCCATTTCGACCCGAAATCATTGAATCTCATAAATTATATACCCAAAACTATTTTATTGAATCTCACCATGTCTAATTTCTTCTGGTATCACCAAAATACTAAATCCAAGGTCCTTAAGGGTTCCTCCAAGGAGGTTATATTCAAGACATAATTTTCTTAAAACACTCCTATTATTTTATTTTTTTCTTCTACTTTATCCTCATATATTTCATTCATAAAGTAATAATAATTTTAGAATAATGTACATATATAAATTTTATATTTCTAATGTAATATCTTATATACATCACTTTTATTATTCCCTATTATTCAAATAAACAAAACTATAGTCCAAATTATGCCAGGTAATCACCTCCATGAATAATGTTTTGGTTATTTTTCCATTACCACCTCCATTGTTGGTCATAAAACTATTATTCTCGATAAATAAAATTTTAATAAGTATATTATATCTTTTTCCAGGTTATTGAAAAAATATATATACATAATATTAACTAAAATGAAACAAGTTCACAAAGTTCAAAAAAACCACAAAAAATAAACTAAACATTTATCATTAACATTTTATCAAATGAATCATCCTCATGTATGATTGAAAAATGATAAAATAGATGCTTTTAAATTATATAATTGAATTAATACCATTTCATTTTAGTTCTAGATATTTGTTTACATTTTAACAAAAAAATATCGAATCATACATAGATGAACCCAGTTATGAAACTATGAAACAAATGTATCTGAAAGAATGAAAATAATGAAATATTATTAATTAATGGTTGGTAAGTTGTTATAAAAGGATAATATTAAAATTTATAAATATGAATATATTTCTATAATGAATTAATAATATTAATTAAACCATTATAATTGAGGATAATTAAATCTACACAAATGGTAAGCATAAGGTAAGGTTTTTCTAATATCACTCCTACTTCAGTGAGATATATGCCACATTCAAAAATTATTTATGATGTATGGAGTATATATAAATCCCTTTGATATATTATATCATGAATATAATAATATTTATGGTATCAAATGTTTCATTTTATAATTATTACCTTTACGACACAAATGATTCAACTGATTACAAAGTGGTAAGGGAATTATTAACCCAATTTACATTATTTAGGTTAAACATATACTTCCTTGATTATGTCGCACAAAACTAATTGTGAATTTTTTGAATATATTATGTTTTATTTATTCTTTTTCTGTGTTGATTTACAATTAAAACACCTATTTGATTCATTTTATTATTTCTCACTTCAATTATATAATATTTATAAGAGGATTTCTGTTAATTTTTTTAAGTATCCCTTAAATCTCTATTTTCTATAATGATCAATTTTTCTAAAATTATTTCAAAGAAGGATTTTAATATTATACTATTTTTTATAAATTTATTTTTAATAATGTTTCAATTTTTTGAAATGAGATTGAAAGGTTTATTTTCTCATTTCTAAAACAACGTTCTTTAAGATATTTCTGACAATAATATGGAATAAATGTATTTTTAATCTAAACATCATGGGAATATTTTCCAACTATCATGATGACTTAGTTTTTTAATACATATTTATAATTTTACAAGTTTATCTTCAAAGAAATTTTTTTTTATAATTGGTCATTTAAACAAAATAAGCAAATTTAAAAGTAAAATTGTATTTTTATTCAAGAAATAATCCAATAATATCATTAAAGCATTTTCATCCATGTGAACATTCATTGTTTCTTATCATATTAATTATTTTTTCTAATAATACCATTAATCCTTTTTATGGTTTTTGATCAATTTGACTTAGGAATTATTGATATTTGGTATGACTTGTTCTTCCAAAACATAAAGTTATTAGTTTGTTCTATTGTATTATTTATTCACTTTAGGAATTCATTGGACTTATTATGTGATAGGTGTGCCTTATATATCCCCTATATGAATTTATAGGTCTCATGATATAAACCATAATGGGTTTTGGCCAAGGCCTTACATATTTATTTTAAGATGACTTGTTCGAGGCCTTGGCGATGCATTTTCAAATGTATTTCATTATGAATTCCATAATTATGAAACTAGTTATTGATTTCATGTGATTATTAGATTTTTAGTGTATACATGGTGAATTTTAACAAATAATATGATTATTTTTATAGCCGTATTTTATCATATTTTATTCTTTCCATGTTATGATCAAGTTATTGATTAATGGCATGTGTAATCAGTTATTTACCTTGCCTTGTTGATTATACTTATTTATTCATGGTACTTTCTACTATACACAGCACTTACTAATAATTTCATATCATACCTTTATTAAGTCTTATTTTCCCCATGTTTCCAAGAAGTTTGTTATGATTGATATGCAGGATTAATATGGGTGATTAATGGTGTTTTCAAACGAATTGCTATGTTATATTTTATGTTTGAAAATATAATTTATGATCCAAGTATGTATCATGTTTTCCAAAACTACTAAAATATTAATTCCTTTGGGTTGAAAGTAATTTATCTTATTACAATTTAATAATTCAAGGAACTAGATCTGGGTTACTAGGGTCAAGGTCATTACAATCCAGTTTTGACAAGGTGGCTATGAATGGCTCGATGTGGTGTTTTTTGAGCATATTTGATGCCCAAAGCCCTGATATCTAGTGACTAGAGGCTTGATCAATGCCCAATATATAGGTTTGATCATGGGATGTAGATCCATAAATTCCAAGATGATGTTGAAAAATATCTAATGGACCTAGAAAATCCCAACCAATACAACATGTATTTCGGGATTACACACCATATGGGACCCCCTAACTATGACACTAGGGTTTCAGTTAGATTTAAGTATCACATGTTGTGTGACATGATCACACACCATTTGGACCTCCCATAGAGTCTCATTGTGTACTTAAAAAGGAACATGATCATGGATAGAAGTACATGTAAATGGCATGACTTTTTCATAGATAGAGACATAACTAGGTGTACATGAGCTGGTACAAGGGAACAACCAAAGATGCACAAAAATGGAAAAATAGAATGACAAGGTGATGGGTGACCTCTATATTCCATTTGATTTACTCGCACTCCGTGCATGTTGATTTTTACATGAAATTTGAGGCTTTACCGCATGACTAGGCCTAAGAATAGCTGGAAACACCATGCACCCCTAGTACACGCCATGTACCCCCCCTTCAATAGTGTTTTTAGCCCATCGTTTTTATAGTATGGACCAATATTATTTGATTTTATTCCCTTGGTACATTCCATAAAGGTTATAATGAAACATTACATCCACATAATATTATTTTTATCCCCTCTGGAGGATGATCCTCAAATAGTGTTCATGGTATCCCTCTCTGATACTGGAGAGTGATCCTCTATCATCATTATACCCTTGGTGGGGTTTATGGAATCATCATGAACTAATTGAGAACGATGTTGATCCTCAATATAGTGGTATGTATTGGAAGTGTTTTTGGTATCATTATAATATGATAAAATATGTAGAGGTTTGATCCATTTTTGGTTGGTGGTGTCCCCCAAGAGTTCTGGGCATGACACCCTATCTATGTATCCGGGTCTTCTGAGACCAGTGAGATTTCTTGGGTAGGTCCCAATGATATTGAACTCTTTAATGAGTGTACCTAGTGATGACATGGTTGATGGTGTCCTCAGAGGATAGGTAGTGGTTGGATCATATCATGATCTTGAAAGACTTAGGTGTTTTCTTGGATATGACATTGGATTTTATTCCTCACCCTTTGAGTATTTTTGTAATGCCTTTAGTTTTTATAGACCTTTTTTTCAAATAAATTAAATTTGAATTTACATATTGCAATGAACTAATTAAAAAATCAGTTTAACACTACATGGAATAAAATTATGTTACACAGAACATTGACTTGGAATATTTTACAAGCAATATTAACTTGGCATTAATTACAAGCAACACTGATGTTTCTACAAAACATTATTTTACTGTTATAATTTTTTAAATTATATAATTACAACCTATCCATTAAAAATAGTTATATAAATATTAATAACTAATTTTTAAATATTTTCTATAATTTTTATATATGAATAAAACATATTTATAATTAAAGATATAATTTTTTGGTAAAGTCCTTTTATGTTTGAAAACACTCCCTACTCAAATAAATCTATTATAATTTCCTTCTCTTAAAAATATTAAAATTAATTTAAAACACTTTTAGAAATTTAATCTAATAAAATAAACATAAATTTAGAATTCATAGTGTCTAAAATACCCTAGGGTTAACTATTTTGATTTTTTTTGAGAAACTTCATTTTTGATGAATAGTGAAAATTACTACTTTTTAGTTAAAAACTGCTTTTTTATTTAGACAATAATTATTATTAAATTATATTTTAAATCTATTATAAGGTAAATATAGTTAAATATAACATATATTAATAAAATTTAGTTCATTATAATCAAATTTACTTAGAAATTGAATATAAAATATCAACAAAATTTTGATAATTTTTCTACTAAAAAGACTCATTATTTCATCCCATTTGTGGGATTAACATTAATATTAATTTTCCCACTTATTTACTAAGAATTTTGAAAATATATGATAAGAAATTTTAATCAGTATTTTATATTTGATCTAATAATAACAACTAAATTTTTCCCAAAATTGATTGGTGAATGTGATTAAAATTAATCGCAACGATTAAGGTTAATAAGGTAATAAACCTTAACATTAAGGGATCAAATGACAGAGAAAAATTTACAACAACCATTAGCTATCCATATGTCAGACACAAACCTACTATTATTGAGATTTTTTGGTTGGTATGAATTTTTTTAGATAATAACATGTGTATAAATAACTTGTTTCAAAAAATTCCATGTGAATCCTTTTCCTTCCCTATAAAAGGCCACCACCTCTGCCCATTCATCGCACCTCTGAAAACTCCCATGTTCATCCAAGACCTTCCCAATAAAATTCCTCAAAAACATCCCCTATACCTTGAATCCTTATTTTGGAATTAAAACCAATCAATTAATCATTTTGGAACAATCCAAAAGGAGTTACCCGATCTAGAGGTAATGTTTTCTCCCAAGCTCCCTTCTTTCATCTCCCTTCTCCTCTCCCTCCAATATTGTTATATCATTATTTTATAACAAAACCAGAATCCTCAATATAATAGGATGTTTTAATGATAATTATTGTACCTACACTTACACACACCTCTATCTAATGGGTAATGAACTTATACTTTATGTGTACGATGAACTACTACCACATTAAACGAGGATTGTCCATTTTTTCATTAATGTATCTCATACTGGAAACTATGATATAAAATCTATTTGTATTTTCCATATATTATATTTATTATGTCTTTAATATTTTTTATTACTTATTTAACATAGATAATTTTACTTTCCAATTGGTTGAAATATGAAAAATTCATTTGAGGAAGTGTGTACTACCTCCCCCTTAAAGTGATGTGATTCATTCACACACTACATGAAATGTATTAAGGATGGGATTAGTAAGTATATATGATATAAATAAAAAAATAACACTACTTTAATGATATTATATACATATATACATATATTTAATTTTTTTTCTTTCTTTCAACATGACAAAAAAAACGGAAACAATATTCATGCGTAAATACAACATACTGTCTCTATGAATGGTGTATTCCATTTTTTACTTATCTATAATATCTATTATTACAATAGAAATATACTAGATATTAATTATATTTACATCATGATTTAAATTCTGTAATCATGATATAATTATAATGACCAATGGTATAAAAAATTAAGACGCATGCAAAGAACAGAGCGAATATTACCAGAAGTGAACCCCTAACATAAGATTGTTAACAAGTGGGTAATATAATGTCATAATCCAAAAAGACATATTATTAAATATAATAATATGATTATTTATAATATTTATAATTAACTTAAATTTATTATACATGAATCTTGTATGATTACTAAGAGATTCAAGACACATGGAAAGTGGATATTTCAGCTCACTTTTATTTTTGTGAGATGCATACCTTAGTCACCACTCACTTATTTTGTGTTGTGTACTTACTAACCATGATTTTATTATATTTTTATTAAAATTATGTATATGGGTATTCAAATATCCATTTTATTATGTAGACCTCATGAAGTTTTATGGTTCAAATGTCAATAAATTACTAAAGTAGTTTTTTATCACTTTTCTTTCTTTAAGACATATGTCTTTATGTGCACCTTTATTCTTATATTAGGTGTATATAATTCAATTTGAAAATTTATATCATGAATATACTTCATTTAATGATATTTTAGGATTCATTTAATTATATTTTATTACATGGAGAGTATAATTCCAATTTACCATGTTGTAATAGTTTATTGAAACAGTCCCATAATTTATCAGGACTATTTATGTTTATGGTTTCATTGATGATGTCTTATGATCCATATATCAAGAGAACTCACGAAATTTATTATCCTATGGTTATTCATGGTATCTTCATGTATTATTACCAATTATAATCTCTTTGGTACTTAATATTTTTATGAAAATTCCTTTAATAAAAATCTGACTGTATTTCCCTTTTGGGTCAGAAACCTATTTTATTTCAAAAACCATATTTTAAGAAATTATTATCAAAAAATTTTAAGATTCAAAAATAATTATTCAATTTAGAAATTATATTTTCCTCAAGAAGTGATTATAAATGATATTTCAAAATTATTTTCCATCTAAGATAAAATCTGTTGGTGTTAGTCATTCTTTTTTGGGAAATGATTCAATGTATCTATTCATTTTATTACTTTGAATCGTTTATGTTTTGATGGAATGATATGTATTAAACCCATTTATTTTCCATGGTCTATATGTTATGAAACTCATTGCTCATTCACGGGTTATATGCTTATAAAACTCTCTTCTTTTCATGAGTAATACTTTTGATTAAATGAATATGAAACCTGTATCATTTTCAACTATTTTTGATATGATTACATATTGATGATACACATTTCATTTCATGGGTTATGTTATGATTGTTTAAGATCATATGGAACATGTATATATGATTTCACTATAATATGTTTGGGACATATATCTCCCTCCAATTCGTTGGTAAATATTTATATCTCATGAGATAGACATGGATGGAACATGGGTTTAACTGATTTAGTAATATAGAAAAAGAACAAGGTTTAACTCAGTTCAATAATATAGGGATGGAATGGGGGTTTACCCTGTTCATTAATGGAATGTTTCCACTAATATGGCCTTGTAAACAATACCTTGGCTAATATGGAAATCATTTTATATTCTTATGTGTCTTCCACAATTCCATGTTTTATTCCTATTGTATTCTTTCATGGAATATGTTCTTTATTTCTTTACAATTCATATCCTATGAAATACTATGATTTGTTCCATGATCCATGTATAGGATATTTTATATGAAGGGTATGATCTTCTACTTTCATGATCATGTTCTCATACCCTTATTCTCATTATTATTCTTACACATATCCCTTGTTTACCCTTACTGAGCATTTGAGATCATCGCTTCTTATGTTTCATTCCCCATGTTATGAATATTTTTATTATGTTTGTTGTGTCTAATAAGGGTGTTGGTCAAGAAGAACTTAGTGAGAGATAATTTATCTCACATATGTATAAGTGTTTATGTTTCCATGATTCCAAAGGCACTAGACTAGTATAGTCTTTCGGTGTTTATTTGTGTAATGTTTTAAGTATTCCAAAAACGCAATGTAATGTTAATGTATGTCTTGTATGGTTTGTTATATTAGGTATGAAAGGAAAGGTTTTGTAATAAATTGGAAAATATGATGATAAAATCTTAGTGATAACCCTAATGAAATTTCTATGGATAAGTCGAAGGTTAAGTAATAGTATAGGAAAATATCTTGGAATTTTGGTAAAGAATAGTGAGAGTATTTTCCTTAAAATACATCCATATTTAGATATTACATGTTTATGTGTCTCTAGAACAAATTTAATTAGGGTTAACCACTCTAAGAATATTTTTTGGGCCTAACTTGGGGTAATCTGATACACAACAACAGGTCATGTTTCACACCTAGTTTGACACTCCTATAGGATATGCTTTGGGAATTCAAAAACTCTTCCTAAAACATTATAATTTATTTATGTATAAGTTGGTTATGAATAACCTAGAAGAAAAATATGGTGTCATATATTATGGAAGGTTTCATAATTTAGATATCCTGTAAGTGATTTTTCACAATAATGTGGTTCCTGATTATTATAAATATTTCTTATTCTTTGTTTATGGTTTTGGTTAATGTGTGGAACCTGAAGGAACCATGTTAATGGTGATTTTGATGTAAAATTCAATGATTGTCCTCTAGAGAAACCAATTTCTATGGTAGATAGAATTCATAACCTTATTTCTACGATCAGACAACTCTATCAATCTATGAATCATGGTGGACTTACAAATGAGAAAAGGAGGGAACAAAAATATATTGATTATTTCATGAATAAACACACAAATTATTTTAGGTTTCTTCTAGTCCACTTATTTATGAACAATAGATCAGTACAATTGAAATGATATTCTCCATCATCCAGTGTTTAGATCATGGGAAAGTTATTCTATCTTTTTATTATTTATAAGGTGAAGTGGACCAGTGGTGGAATATAATCAAGAATATGGGGAATCAAGATGATATTGAATCCATGGAATGGTATGAGTTCAAGAAATTATTTTTCAAAAATTACATTCCTTGTATTCTTTAAACCAATATTGAGAAAGAGTTTCTTGAGTTGATGTAAAGGGTTGATGAGTCTGTTGGTACCTATGAGGATAATTTCACATGTCTTGTGAGGTATTCTTCTGGAATTATCATCCAACATGAAAGTAAAGTTGATAGGTTCTTTAGTGGATTAAAGAAAAATCTCATAAGAGCATTGGGAATAAGAGAAATTAGTAGCTATAAATATATTTTGAATTGTGAAATCAATTTTGAAATAGAGTATGGAGTAACCTATCAACCTCATGGTTTTGACAAGAATTGGAAGATGGAATTCCATGGAAACTCTAAAAACCATACAGAAAAGAGGATGAGTTTTTATTTAGGCCCTATGTGTGGGAAAAATCATGGAGGAAATTTCTTTAATGGGTCCAATAAATGTTTCATGTGTAGAAGAGAAGGCCATAAGTCACTTGATTTCCGAATTTATGGGAAGAAGTTAGCTAACAATGTAAATAGAGAAAAAGATTCACAAAATACACCTCAAAAGATTCAACGATACAAGTATAAGGAGAACAATAACTATGCTAACAACTACCCAAACCCAAGGGATGGTGATGATGATCAACATCAAAAACCTCTTAAGAAAGTGAAATAGGGAAAATAACTTTCGATTTATATTTCTAATGAAGGGTAAAATAATGAAATAATGAAATTTACACTTATCATGCACTCTAGAAATTCTAATGTCAAATTTGATTCTGGATCTATACACTATTTCATATCTAAATAATTTTCTAAGGGTGTTGTGATTACACAAAAACAATTATATGTGTAACTATAAGTGAATACCCCTAATGGCACAATGATTGGATATCAAGTCTATAATTTCTCTTCAGTTGATGTTTATGGGAATGTTCTTCCTAATAATCTTGTCATTATTCCTTCGGTTTAAGTTGATGTCATCTTTGGAATGGATTGGATTTATCTACATAAATCTCACATCAATTTTCAAGGAAGGGATGTTACATTTGATATTTCAAACCCTCCTATGAACATCCATCAATGTGATTATAAGAATGAAATTCCTAGGGAGATAACATTCAGCGTATCGGTCTTAGTTTCTATTCAAAAGGGTTGTTTATCCCAAATGGTTGGGGAGAAAATCAATATGGATGATATGCATATTTTTCATGTCTTTGTGGATTTATTTTTGGAATAGATTCCAGAACATCCACCAAAATGTGAAGTTGAGTTATAAATAGATCTCATATCTTGTTCCATACTGATTTCAAAGACCACATATAGAATTACCCCAATGGTGTTGCAGGAATTGAAGAAGTAACTCCAAGAAAACCTAGATAGGGGATTTATTTAGCCAAGTATGTCACCTTGGGGTGCACCTATTATTTTTGTGAAAAATAATGATGGATAAAAACATCTTATCATTTATTATCGAGAGTTGAACAAGATCACAATAAAGAACAAGTATCCTCTTCCCCATATTCATGACTTGTTTGATGAACTGTGAAAAAGATCAATACATTTATAAGGATGACCTTCATTCTGGATATCATCAATTGAGGTTAAAGAAGTAGGATATACCCAAGATGAAATTTTTTATAAGGTATAGACACTATTAATATATATTCATGCCTTTCTTTCTTATTAATTACCCTACTATCTTCATGGATTTGATGAATAGAGTCTTTAGATATTACCTCAATAAGTTTGTGGTAGTATTTATAGGTGAAATTATTATCTATTCAAGGAGCAAGGAAGAGCATGAGGGTCACTTAATACTTTTTCTAAATACCCTAAGGGAGGATAATCGATATGAAAAACTTACAAAGTTTGAATTTTGGATGAAAAAGTTTTCGTTTTTGGGTCACATAATCTTAAGATATGGTATATTACTAGATCCTTCAAAAATAGAGGATATTGAAAGCTGTCCTAGACCGACCACAATGATAGATGTCTGTAGATTTTTTCGTTTAGATATATATTATCGATATTTTTTTGGAGAATTTCTCATGACTATCCAATCCTTATACCAAGTAATCCCAGATGTGTTTCAAGTTCCTATAGACTGATGATTTTGAGGAAAAGTTTCAAGGAACTGAAGAGAAGGTTGGTTAGTGAACCTATGCTTACATTACCCTTTAGAGGATAAGGGTTTTTTATCTTTAGTAATTAATCCATTAAGGTATTGGGATGAGTTCTCATGTAGAATGATAGGGTTATCTCTTATGCATCACAATAGTTGAAGGTTCATGAGAAAAATTACCCAACTCATGATTTGGAGTCAGAAGCGATAATTTTTTCATGAAAGATATGGAGGATTTATCTTTATAGGGAAATGTGTGATATATATACAACCATACAATTTTTAAATATATATTCACATAGAAGGAGTTGCACATGTTCCAAAGAATATGGTTGTAGTTGATAAATGATTATGATTTCTCAATGCATTACTATCCTGAGAAAGTGAACAAGGTGGACAATGCTTTGAGTTGAAAGGATTATTCTATCTTATCCATGATAAGGATCAAAAAAGTTCCAATTTTCTTGGATTTTCAATGAGTGGATTGTGAAATCTTGAAGAAGGGGAAATATTTTACCTTCCTCAAATGAATGTTCAACCCTCTATCAATGTGAAGAGTAAAGAGGTTCAGAAGGAAGATGTAGAGTTACAAAAGAGGGTCAAAAATATTCATGAGTTTAACCTTGATCAATATGGAATGATTATTTTTAGGAATTGTTTCTGTGTTTCTTCTATACCATATTTGAAGAAGGAGATTTTAGAAGAATCTCATAGTTATTTATTCTCTATTCATTGTGAATGTATGAAGATGTATAGGGACATGAAATATTACTTATGGTGGGATAGAATCCATAGATATATTGCAGAGTTTGTATCTCAATTCTTGGTATGATAACAAGTTAAGGTGGAATGAAAAAATCCTAAAGGGATGTTTCATCCATTACCCATACCAAAATGGAAATGAGAGAGAATAATTATGGATTTTGTCACTGGACTACCCAAAACCTCTAAAGGGTTTAAATCTATATTGGATATTGTTTATTGCCTTACTAAGTTAGAACACTTCATCGATATCAAAGAAGACTTATATTTGGATTAGAATTATAGGATCTACATTAAAGAAGTGGTAAGGTTTCATTGAGCACTGCATTCTATTGTATTGGATCGGGATCTAAGGTTTACCTCAAAATTCAGGTGAAGTCTTCAGGAAGCGCTTGATATATAATTGTGTTTTAGTAATTCTTTTCATCCTCACACGGATGGTCAATATGAAATAATAATTCAAACCCTAGATAATATGTTGAGATCTCATTTTATGGACTTCAAAGGTGGTTGGGATCAACTCCTTCCTCTAGTTGAGTTTTTTTACAACAATAACTTTCACTCAAGAATTTAGATGGCACCGTATGAATCCCTCTATGGGAAGAAATGTATAGATCCAACATGCTGGGATGATGTCGGGGAAAGAAATTCATTGGGATCGGAGATTTCTAAAGAAATGGTGGAGAAGGTTAGAACCATTCAGCAGTATATCAATGAAGATCAATGTCAGTAGAAACGTTATGCTGATAACCATTGGTGTGATGTCGAATATGAAGTTGGTGAAAAGGTCTTTCTATGAATCTCTCCCTAGAATAAGGTTATGAGATTCATAAAGAACAAGAAACTGAGCTCTAGGTATATCGGTCCTTTTGAGATTCTTGATTATATTTGGATGGTATTCGCGCCCACTTCCTCCAAATCTCTCTCGAGTCCATGATGTGTTCCATTTATTTCTCATGAGAATGTACATACCGCATCCTTCACATATACTGAAATCAGAGTTAATACTGATGGAGCATTATCTTCTTTATGAGGAATAACCTATTGAAATTTTGGACCATACTGAGAAAGTTCTACAAAAAAAGTCCACTCACCTTGTTAATGTTCTATGGAGAAATCACCAGTTAGAGGTAGCTACAAGGTAACTTGAGGATATGATGAAGTTGAATTTTCCTCGTTTTTTTACCTAAGGGATAAATTTTGAGGGTGAAATTCATTTTAATGGGGGTAGAATGTAGTGCCCCTAAGTTTGTATAAACCATTTTTTAAATAAATTAAATTATCATTTATGTCGTTCAATGAACTAATTCAAAAATTTCTTTCATAAAAAATTGACTTATCTTATGTTACATAGAACATTGACTTGGCATATTTTACATGCAACATAAATGTGGAGTATATCACACGCAACACAGATGTTTCAACAAAACATCATTTTACAATTTTAATTATTTAAATTAGATAATTATAAGATAACCATTAAACATAGTTATAATAACTACTTTTAAAATATTTTTTAAAATATTTTTACATGAATAAAACATATTGATAAAGAATGATATAATTTTGTGGTAAATTCTTTTATGTTTTAGAACACCGCTTTCTCAAATAAATCCCTTTTAATGTCCATCTGTGAAAAATAATAAAATTAATTTTATACACTATTATAAATTTAATCTGATAAAATAAACTTCATTTTTGAATTTAGAGTTTTTAAATTACCCTAATGTGAAATTTTGTGATTTTTCTGAGAAACTTCATTTTTTGATGAATAGTGAAAATTAGTTCTTTTTAGTAAAAAGCTGCATTTTTATTTAGATAATAATAATTATTAATTTATATTTTAGTTTTTTTTAAATTAAATAGATATTACATATATTAATACAATTTTTTTCATTAGAATCATCTTTAATTAGAAATTGAATATAAAATCTCAGAAATATTTTGATCATTTTTCTACAAAAAATACCAGTTATTTCATCGTGTCTACAGGATTAGCATTAATATTAATTTTCATACTTATATTTTGAGAATTTTGATAATATTATATAAACCATTTTAATCATTATGTTATTTTTTATCTAATAATAACATCTTAATTTTTTATAAAAACTGATTAGTGAAAGTGATTAAAATTAACCAAAATGATTAAGCTTAATTAGGGACTAAACCTTAACATTAAAGCACCAAATGACCTATACAATTTTACAACACCCATTTTAAGTCCATAGTTCATCCATATATCTACCATTATTTATTTTATGGTTGGTATTACTTTTTTATGTAAGAACATGTGTACACCTAACTTGTTTCAAAAAATTCCATGTGAGTCCTTTTCCCTCCCTATAAAAGGCCACCACCTCAACCTATTACTCACGCCTCAAAAAACTACCATATTAGTCATAGATCTACCCAATACACTTACCATTAATCCTCCCTTATAACATGGAGCCTACCTTTGGGCAGAAATCCTCTCAAGGAATCCTTTTGGCACAATCCAAAAGGAGTCACCCAATTTAGAGGTAACATCTCCTCTCAAGATCCCTTCTTTTTTTTTCTCCACTCCCTCCACTCAATTTATGTCATTGTTTTATAAAAAAAAACTATTATCCTCAATATACTAATATTTTTTTATGATAATTATTCGACCTACACTTACATACACCTCCATCTAATGGGTAATGAGTATATTGTTTACGTGTATGGAGAACTACCGCCTCACTAAATGTGGGATTAATCATTTTTATTTTACAACCTCTCATGGTGGAAATTATGATGGAAAATCTATTTATATATTTGATATATTTTATTTATTATTACTTTAGGATTATTTATTACTTATTTAACACATTTATATTTTACTTTCCAATTGGTCTAAATATGATAATTTCATTTGAGGAAGTGTGGACCACCTCCCCCTTAAAATGATGTGATTAGTTTACATACTATATAGAATGTATTAAAGATCGGTTTAGTAAAATTATATGATATATAAAGAACTATAATTCTAATATAATGTTTTTATATACATATATAGATATATGTAATTTTCTTTCTTTCTTTCAACATGACAATAAAAATGGAAACAACGTTCATGTGCAAGTACGACTTACCGTCTCCATGAACGGTGTATTGTATTTTTTACTTGTTTATGCTATAAATTGTTATAAAATACATATAATGGATATAAATTATACTTAAATTATTATTTAAATTCTTTAATCATGATATATGTATAAGTACCAACTATATAGTAAATTAAGAAGCATGCAAATAACAAAGCATATATTACCCAAAGTGAAACCTTAACAAAAGATTGATAACAAGCAGGTATTATAAGGTCACAATCAAACCATATATGTTATTAGATATAAAAATATTATTTTTTATAATATATTTAGTAAACTTATATTTATTATATAGAAATATTGTATGAGTACGGAGAGAGTCAAGACCCAAGTTAAGGGGAAATTTCATCCCAATTTTATATTCAGGAGATACATGCCTTAATCACAAATCACATATTTTGTGTGGTGTATTTACTAAGAAAGAGTTTATTATATTATTATTACAATTATTTTCATGGGTATTCAAATATCCATTATATTATCTATACCTCATGGATTTTTATGGTTCAAATTTCAATAAATTAAAATAAGCATTTTTGTCTCACTTTTATTTCTTTGAGACATATGTTTTGATGTGAACCTATGTTCTTCTAAGAGGTGTATAGAGCTGTCCATCGTGGATCAGTGACTTACAACCCTATGTGGATAGATGGATTACAACCCTGTGTGGATTGATGACTTACGACCTCGTGTGGATCAGTAGTAGCACGACCCAACAAGGACCAGCCTTAGAGTGGCCCGTCGTGGATCAACAACTTATGACCCTGTGAGGATAGATGACTTACGACCCTATGTGGATCGATGACTTATGACCCTATGTGGATCAGTAGTAGAACAACCTGATGAGTACTATCCTTATAGTGTCCCATCGTGGATCAGCGACTTATGACCTTGTGTGGATCGATGACTTATGACCCTGTGTGGATCGACGACTTACGACCATGTGTGGATCGACCACTTAGGACCATGTGTAGATAGAAAACTTATGACCCTGTGTGGATCGACGACTTATGACCCTGTGTGGATTGATGACATATGACCCTATGTGGATTAGTAATAGAATGACTTCTTTATGGTTTAGCAGTGGAACTTCTCAATGGAATAAGATAATTTATATTTATGACTAATCATCATTATTCATGTTCTATAAGTTATATACCTGGTGTGAGCTGTCTTTTACTTTGTGCTTTGTAATTGAGATCATGATTTGTGTTTTCTTCTTTGTGTAATTTTGGGATCCTTTTGGGGGTCTCAAGGTCCCTAATAATTATTGTTATACTCACCCCCAAATGGGATTCTTCCGCACGTGATGTGTCTGCTACAGACTATCGACATTTTGATAGAGGTACTCAGGGGGGTGGGACTGACAGACACTACGATGGTGGACTTAGTGGCCTAGGACTAGGTGGGGCCTAGTATGGCCGGGCAGGTAGGAAATACTTCTTTGGATTCCAGTATCTTCACTACTCTCACGGTCAGGTGGGGTTTTCCGCAGATGTCCATATGAGTTCCCTTTTGTACTTTACTATTTTCAATTCCTCGTTGGGTTTGTATTCTGGACCAATTACTTTCACTTGTACTTGCACTCAGCCTTATTTTAGTGGTATACATTCTTTCCCCTTTCAGTGTGTGGGGATGTGGTTGGTCGTGTGTGTATAAAGGTTTAAAGGCAATGCCTTCCCTTTTTGGGTTTCGCCTTTTCGGTGCTAGTCACCAGCCCCTGGCATATGAAAGTCGGTCTTGGGGTAGTCATGACACGAGACCCAGAGGATGGGTCGTGACAACCCAAGATCATATTTGGGTCAAGAGGTACATTAAATGGATTAATTGTTGGAAAGTAAATGATGCATTGCCTTCTTTGGGTTGCAATCCGCAGGAACCCTCTTCCGGGTCTCCCCCGCATAGGGTTTTATCAAAATTAATACAGATGTGACTGTTTCAGATAATTATAGGGTTGATGTTGAAATCATTTCCCATAACAATTATGGACAGGTTGTCGAAGCTCACTATAGGGTTGTTCAAGATTCCTGGAATCCTATAGTGGCGAAGGGATCTTCCATCCTCCACGAGATTATTCTTGCTTGTTCAAAAGATTGGTCAATGTGGTGGTGGAATCTGACTGTCTTGAAGTGGTTATCACCTTATTGAAAAATATGGAGGATTATCATCCTTTTGGTATTATTTTGGGGAATATTTGGTCCGTGTTGAGTGAAAATTTTCCTTCATCAAACAAGGGGGTTATATGGATGTTAATCGCTTGGCATGCTATGGAAAGTCGTGGGGTGATCATTCTTGGGTTGACTCTTTCCCTGATTGGATTTGTAAGTCTATTTGGATTGATCAGTAATATATCATCTATTTTATCAAAAAAATAATTGTTTAAAAGAGACTTATTTTCATTTTTGGTGGAGACTAAATTTATTTTCATAGCTTACATTCATATAGATATAATGGTTTTGAAATTTTATTGTTTTTCATATTATGGGTTTATTTATAATTAAATATATGCATATTTTCTTATATTTACTTATAATAAATTAATTATATAAATACATATTTAAACATATTTACATAAAAATATATTTTTAAATATATAAACCAATTAAAATAAATATTTATTACTCATTTTATTTAAAATAAAAAATTATCAATTTTATTTTCCTTATAAAAATGCATGAATATGTATATATATTTATTCCTATATAAGTAATGTTTATGTGTAAACTTGTTTGAGTCAATAAACAAATATATATTTATGTGTGCATTCTAATTTATTTAAAAATAACATATATGTAAATATTTGTGTGTGTATTTGAAAAATATAAATGTATAATTGTTCATGTTAATGTGTGTGTATCAATATTATGTATATACAACATATATAAATGTATTTTTATAATAAAATCATCATCTTTATCATTAAATATAGAATATAAATGTATTTTGTAGTAAATATTTAATAATAAATTATAAACAATTCATATGTCAATATACAATTATATGTGAATATGTATGAATGTATATGTCCTCATATAGACATGTAAATATATTTGTAATGTATATAATTTATATCTAAATATACAATATATAGACATATTTTAAAAATGAATTTAAAACAATATCTAACCATTTTTTACATTATTAAAATATATGAATATATATATACTTATACAAATATATATATAATGATTATATATATGTGTGTGTGTGTGTATTAATAAACAAATATATATTTATATTTATATTCTAATACATGTAAATGAATATTAATACATAATATATTAAAATAAATATAAGTATATATATCTCTCTCACACACACAAATATATATTTTATAAATGTATTTAAAAATAATAATATAACTTTATAAATAAAATATATATGTGTGTATGTATATATATATAGAAATATTGTAAAATAGTCAATAACAAATCTTGGTGTATTGGTAAAGACTTTTCATCTCTAAAGGAGAGGTACCTGGATTGAATCAAGGTGCGTGCACGGGGTAAGAATTTTCAAAAAGTGTTGATAAAGTCCCATTTCAAGTGGTGACATGGGAGGTGGATAGTGGGTGGAAAGTTCTGATAAAGGGGGGAAGGGAACTTAAAAAAATAATTTTGTTCCCTTTTATCATTGTTTTATCTTGGCACTGATAAAGGGGGTCTTTATCACCCACTACCACAAATACAGCCATTAACAGTGCTAAAATAGTCTATTAACAATGCTAAAAAATCATTGTTAATATTAGCGAAGATAAAGGGGTCCTTTATCAGTGCTCAAAATAATGCTGATAAATGTATACCTCCCTGGGATGTGTTGTTTATATAACAGCACACCCAGCAACCTGCAAAAAAATATCCAAACCAGAAAGCACAAAATATCCAAACCAATAAAAACCTGTACAAAAATAACCACCCATAGTATATATAAAAGAACCACATACACGATGAAAATGATGAGAAAAAAAGAAACGTAGATTTTGACAAACAATGCTATATACATTTAATGACATCATGAATACAAAAATATCCACTCGTTCTATATTCAAAAAACACACTTCTATATACATTTTAAACAATGTTTTATATAATTACATTTACCATTATCCAATAAACAATTAAAAACATTAATATTTTCTCTTTTGACATCTGTGGTCACCTCTAAAAATGTACTCTGATGGTATTAGTTTCCAAACAAATCATCCTAACTCGAGAAAAATATTTCACCTATATAAGAAAACAAATATTACATTAGCAATACTATAAAGAAATAAATTAAACATTAATATGAAGAATAAATTAATAAAATGTCAATTTTTAATAAAAAAGACATATTTTGAGTTATACCGGTCACACCGTGCGTCATATTGAGGTGGGGTCTATTCCTACATCCCAAATCGAGAAAAATATTCCACCTATATAAGAAAAAAATATTACGTTAGTAATACTGTGAAGAAATAAATTAAACATTAATATGAAGAATACATTAATAAAATGTCATAGCGGCCGCATCATCTGTTTAATAGATTTAAGACTTATTCATACACATCAGAAAGGACTTATGAATTTATTTCCATGATTTTGAAGACAATCTGAGCGCGTTTTATTGATTTTTAGTGAGTGACACATTTTGAGCTAAAATGTCAATTTTAAACTCATAACAGAAACTTATAGCCATACTTTTCACACCTTATGTTGGATTGAGGTGAGGTTGAGTCCTACACCACACAACTGACTCATGGATCATTTTCATAAATTATCAAAGTAATCTGAATTCATTTTCTCAGTTTTTAGTATGCCAGCTATGTTTTTTTACTTGAATTAATGTCAATTTTTAAAAAGAAGATACATTTGGAGTCATAATGGTGACACCATGTGTTGTATTGAAATGTAGTTGATTTATACACATCACAGATGACTTATAGATCATTTTCCTATATTATCAAGACAATCAGAATGTGTTTTTTTAGTTTTCAATATGCCAAATGTGTTTTTTACTAAAATGTCATTTCAAACTGGAAACATGCAATTTGAGTCAAACTGTATATATCATGCATCCCTTTGATGTGAGAATTCATTATACACATCGAAAAGGACTTATGAATAATTGTCCATAATTTTTAAGGCAATCGGAGCATGTTTTCTTGGTTTTCAGTGAGTGACATGTTTTGAGCTAAAATGACAATTTTAAACTCATAACAGACACTTTTAGTCATACCAGTCACACTGTGCATCAGATTGAGATGAATTTGAGTCCTACATGTAAAAATTAACTCATGGATCATTTTCTTAAATTATCAAAGCAATCTGAATGCATTTTCTTAGTTTTTAGAATGTCAGTTGTGTTTTTTTACTTGAATTAATGTCAATTTTAAATAATAAGACACATTTAGAGTCATACCGGTGACATCGTTCATCGTATTGATGTGAGGTTGATTCCTACACATATAAAATAACTCATGGATCATTTTACTAAAGTATCAAAGAAATTGGAATGTGTTTCCTTGGTTTTAAGTATGCCTGTTGTGGTTTTTTACTAAAATGTCATTTCAAACTCGAAACATGCAATTTGAGTCCTACCAGTCGCATCGTGCATCTGTTTTACATGAGACTACTTCATACATGTCACAAAGGATTTATGAATCATTGTACTTAATTTTAAAGACAATCAAAGTGTGTTTTCTTGGTTTTTAGTTAGTGACACGTTTTGGGCTAAAATATCAATTTTAAACTCACAATGGACACTTTTAGTCATACCAGTCACACAGTGTATCAGAATAAGGTGGGGTTGAGTCCTATACATCAAAACTGACTCATGGTTTGTTTTCCTAAAGTATAAAAGTAATAATAATGTGTTTTCTCAGTTTTTAGTATGTCAGTTGTGTTTTTTAGTTGAATTAATTTCAATTTTAAATAAGAAGATGCATTCAGAGTCATACCAGTAACACCATGTGTCAAATTGAGGTGGGGTTGAAACCTACATGTCACAACTAACTCATGGATTGTTTTCCTAAAGTATCAATGCAATCCAAATGCATTTTCTCAATTTTCAGTATGTTAGTTGTGTTTTTTTACTTGAATTAATGTCAATTTTAAATAAGAAGACACATTTGAAGTCATATCGGTGACACCATGTGTTGGATTGAGTTGGGATTGATTTATACACGTCAAAAATGACTCATAGATCGTTTTTCTAAAGTATCAAAGAAATAATAATATTTTTTTCTTAGTTTTATGTATGAAAGTTGTGTTTTTTTACTTGAATTAATGTCAATTTTAAATAAAAAGACACATTTAGAGTCATACAGGTGACACCGTGCGTCAGATTGTGGTGAGGTTAATTCCTATACATCACAACTAACCCATGGATCATTTTACTAAAGTATCAAAGAAATCAGAATAAGTTTCCTTAGTTTTATATATGACAGTTGTTCTTTTTTACTAAAATGTGATTTCAAACAGAAAACACTCAATTTGAGTCATAACGATCTCATCATGTGTCAATTTGATGTGATACTGCTTCATACACATCAAAAGGACTTACCAATCAGTTTCTTTAATTTTGAATATAATTGGATCATGTTTTCTTGGTTTTTATGAGTTAAACGTTTTAAGATAATGGATTAAAGCATGGCAGTTAAAAATATATAAGTAGTAGGAATTCACCTTTATACATTCCAGACCCATTTCATTGTTGAGACAAATTCATGCTATTTTTTTACATTCCTCCATCAGGTATGCTTCCCATTCATTTCTAAACGTATTTATATAATCTTATGAATATGACTCTTCTTGAAAATCATAGTAGTACTGAAAAAATATAAATACACAAAGGATTAATAAATATTTTAAGTGAAATAGAAATTATCTTTGAAAATAAATCTTCAGCGATGCTAGTTTGCTCGTGAAATATGATCTCTCTCATAAATTTATAAACATAATAACCATAGTCTTTTTTGTTTGTTCATTTTAGACACTATAAAAACATTGATAAAAATAAGTAATTTGTTTTGATATGTGTTTGGATAGTTTAATATTCTTATATATACCCTGATACTTGTTCAGTCATAATATTTGTCATGTTTCTTATCTTTATCCCCTGGCCTCATTCCATGATGTAGATGATATTGATACACTACCCTATCATAATATAATCCTTATTAAAATATTATATAAATTATATAACTGGATTTTTTGTTCTAAAATTTTGGATGTAGTGTATTACAAATTGACAAACACCATCATCTTTGGTCGTTTTGTTGGATATCTGTTCATTGAATCCAGAAAATAAATCTTTGGAGTATCCAAAATTGACCGTAATGAGCATCATATGTTTCCTAAAAACACAAAAAAAAAGTAATGAAAGAAATGAAATTATATTTGATATGATTAAATTGTCGATTTTTACCCTTGCATCGTTGGTATCAAGAAGAGTCTTTCATCTATATTTTTTATTTCAAATTATTTGAGAAGACCTGCTACTATTTCACCCTCTTTCTTGGAATCTATTTTTGTTTGTTATGTAGAGGTGTAGTGAGAACTAACAATTGAAATTTTATGTTCATGAAGAAATACCTTCAATTGTTTTTCATATACACTCCTATGAAATGTATGAAATGTATTTAGTCATAATTAACATAGTATATTAGCTTTTAGAAAATCAAATCATGAAAACATACCTCATGTATACATTTACAACTAAGACACCTAGCCACTCATAGTTGAGGATTTCAGTTTAAATCTCAACACCAATGATGTATGGATATTCCCCTCCATACATATTATCTTCAAAATCAATTATGTGAGTCCCACAATCTTTCAATTTCGTATCCACGTGAGACTTCAATGATAATAAATGTGGATATAGAATGGGAGGTTAAGGTGATTCTGATAGATCATTTTTATCTATTGGTTGATCCTTGAGATGGTTTTGAGTCAGTATTTTTTTAACCCCCTTCCTTTTTTCCATCTATATTAACATCCATCGGTTCATACCTTTTTTCATTAAATGTTAAAGGTTTAGCTTGAAAATTAAATTGGAAATGAATACCACCTTTTCGACATGTTTTTTAAAAGGTTTTACGGCTAGGTGATGAATGTTCTAAGAGCTTGTTTGACTGTATGAACATATACATCATTATTTGGAACAAGTAGCTCACCACTCATCTCATGGGATACAGTAATTGACACTCTGACATGACTTGTCAGAAGTGGTCTATTGTGTATCATGTCATTCTAGATATTTAATACTTTATCCCTCTCTACAAGGCGACGGTTGTGTGTTGATAACTATAAATCACAATCATTTTCACCCTGTGTAATATCAATTCATGAAATTTATCGGTTTCTAGTGTCTATCTAATTCACATTTCGCAAAAATAGTTATTAGAAAATTGAATACCTCAGTTAAGATAGGTTTTTGAGGTGAATATCTCACCTCAAAACTAGTGAGGCTTGGGGAAGGAACTTCATGTGATGATTGGTCTTGAGTTATTTCTTCTCTTTCCATCCTCCCCATAAAAGTTTCCAGCATCTCTCTCTGGGGTTGGAATTATTTTCCATGCATAAGTAATATTTCTATCATCTTTTTAATTTACTCACTTTGATACTTTTCTTATTTTTTTCTCAAAATATGTTTGAGGTGTCACCCCAAAACCCACACCTCTAAAGAGGCCATACTTTTCTGGCTGCTTCAAGGCCACTGAAAGTATGTCTTCATCTAGTGCGGGTGTTTCTAATTATTGTGACTATGTTAGATAGAAAATATAAGAAAATAAGTAATCATTATTATGTAATATAAATTTAAAGCAATTTTTTTTTATTATGTCATACTTACACATTTTCCCACACTTTTTGTGTGTTTTCATCTATTAGTTTGTCATCTTTAATTACACACACCTCCTTCCATATCACATGGTGTGGGATACCAGTGGATTTGGATTTGAACTCTTCAAACTACATATAAACAAAGTAACATAGTTATTGTGTTTTTTTATGTCACATAATAATTTTATGGGAGATTTAAAATACGTACCAACGTTTTTTCAAGTGATGTGTACCCCATCCTTGATTTATGGTAGGGGTACGCTGGTTCTGATGCTCGTTGTTTGTTTTCAACACTCAGTTTCTATTTCATAAATAAAACACTCTCAATCAGAGTGTTGAATACACGCACTATCCAACAACGTATTACCAGACACAATGTACCGAAAAATACTTCTTCACACACCATCCAGTAAACACATCCCACAATGATTGGGTTATCAAATGTGCATAAATTAGAGGTGGGTGCAGTTTTATTTTCCCTTCAGCATCTTTAAGATGAATTTTTGTTAAATTTGTGTGAAAACCCTATGAATTCTTCCTTAAAACCTTAATATATAGTCCTTGAGCGAGTCATCTAATATAAATTCACTCTTCAAGGGATGATGAAGAGTAAGTCAATGTATCATTATTTAATGTTTAGTAAATTAAAAAAAATGATATCATAGTGTTACTGTAATATCTCCCCACATTAGTGTATTAATCTCAGCCACAACATGGTTCCATGAAGTTACATCAACTGCCATGCGTTTTTGAATGACTATTCCAATGTAACTACTAAACATGGCCTTGTTGGGGTAAACATGTTGGACCCCCTTATTCCATCCAATCTCGAATTTGATGCCTTTCTCCTTTTCCTTAATGATTTTTTATAATACTATAAAACTACGAAACTCTTGTTTTTTTATAAACCATCGGTGTTTCATCACCTTTCATTTCCTCAGACCCACCATCATCAATATTTTCCTCTGACTCCAAAGTGCTAGCATCGTCATGTGCAGATGGTGGTTGTACTTCTGCACTGGGAGCAGCAACCAGTTGAGAAACCTATTTTTTCTCTACACTGCTAGCAGTAGGAGGTTGAGAGACCTATTGGGCCTATAGATTGAGATTATAATCATGTACATAAATCATTATCAGAAAAAGTGGTTTAACATTTAATTTACATAACATAAAAGCAGCATTGAAGAGATATTAACATAAGGCAACAGGTTGAGAAACCTGTTGTTCGTCTGTACTGCGAGTAGTAGCAGGTTAAGAAACCTATTGTGCATGGGGATTGAGTGTATCATCACGTGAAAAAGACATTATCTATATAAGTGGTTTAACATTTAATTTAGATAATATAAAATCAGTAGTGAACAGATATTAACATAAGGCAACAGGTTGAGAAACTTGTTGTTCATCTACACTGTGAGTAGTATCAGGTTGAGAAACCTATTGTGCTTTGGGATTGAGAGCATCATCACATTCAGAATATATTATCTGCAAAATTGGATTAACATTTAATTAAGATAACATAAAATTAGTAGTAAATAGATATTAATATAAATTAACATGATTTATATTAGAAAAATATATAAACTGATTATTGAACTCTATTTTTTTAAAGGTTGAAGGGATTTGACCCCTCTATCGACAATCAAAATCCCTTTGTTATGGTCTCTTCTAACATAAAAAATTTCATCTACACTGATACCAATGAAAAATGATTGCGAAATTCCAATGAAAGAGTCATCCTCTATTGAATTTTAATCTGACTATTCAGTGGTTTTGGTCGATAACAGAACAATTGACCAGTTTTGGTCTACGGGATCTAAAACATAAAATACTTGTACTGCCTATGATTCCATTATAAATAGTTCATCTTCATACCCTTAATTACTAAAATCAACTCTCACAAATCCCAACTCATCTATTTTAATAGCACACTTTTTATCAACCCACTTGCATTGAAAAATTGATACTCAAAATGGCGTATAATCAAACTCCCATATTTTTTTGATGATGCCAAAGTATAACATATTCACTTAAATTGGATATCTTTCCCTAGAACTAGAAACATGAATTGCTTCATCTATGAGTGTAACCCCACTATTCTGTCTGGTACTGTCTTCATCATGTTCATTAGTATAGAATGTATAACCATTAATTACATAAGCATTGTAAGATAATACGTACACACTTAGTCCTCCGGCTAGCCATCGAAGTCATTATGAAATTGAGTCTAGATTTTCATATGACTCCTTAAAAATATAGTCCTGAAACCATCCAATAAAATATTTATTATTTTCATTTGATATCCATTTTTCAGATCGTGATGGATTCAAATGCCTAAGAATTTCATTATGGGTTTCAACATATGGGTCAACGTCTAAAATGTTATGCAAAATGTAATGGTGGGTCTGATCCCAATCTGTAATATTGATTGTAACAACATCATTTCTAGAAATTCCTTGACTCTTAAGTTTCCCAGTGTGATGATATTTCGTTAGAACAATGATTTTCACACCGAATAGGTATTCGATATAGAATTCAACGATTTCCTTAATAATATATCACTCTGCAATGAAACCCTCTAGATGACTTCGATTTTTGACATACCCTATCAAAATCTTCATATACCGTTCATTGGGGTACATCCATCTATAGTACAAATGACCACATAGTTTAATGTCTCTCATAAAATGAACCATCAAATGAACCGTCATATCAAATAATTTCAGTGGGAAGAACATTTCCAATTCATATAATATGACGATATTTTCTCTTTACATAGTCAGCAATTTTCTCCAGGTCTATAAATTTTCTACATATAGCTTTGAAGAAGAAACATATCTTCATTAATGTATAATGGACATTCTTGGGAAAAATTATACATAAATCAATAGGAATTAGATCTTGCATCAAAACATGGAAGTCATGTGATTTCAAAACATTTCACTTTAAATCACGTATTGACACGATGTTATTGATATTAGATGAGTACCCCTCTAGAACCTTTACATCATTCAAGAAGTTTCAAAACCAATATCTCTCATACTTGGAAAGAGTTTTATCATCATGAGGAAGAAATTTTCATTTTTCAACCTTCGCTGTGTAGGTTTCGGGAACAGCAGAAGCGTATGGGGACTTGTACCCAACTTTAATTTTATTGTTAATAGTGATCAATTCGAGATCCATCATGATGATAAAACACCGAAACTTTGGAATAAAATGATGAATGGAAAAGATATTAGGTAAATCCTATAACCATGAATTGGATCATCATATGTTGGTTATAATTAATTTAATTAAAAGACAAGAATTGCCTTGATGGATTTCTTTCTCCATTGATGTTTCTGGTCATGATCCAATGTGATTTGTCATTGTTTCATAGAATCAATGTTTATGATTCCTCTAGAAGTGATCCACACATTCTCCATGTATCTCTAGACATAACTGAAGGGATATCTTAATGCTAGCGCAAAAGAGCCCTTGCTTTTGAGGTTCGCCTTTGATTGCCTTGATCTGGTAGAGGAGGATCTATCTCTCGTAACTTGAGAGCATTCTGGGAGGAAAGGAATTATCTCTTGTCTTGAGAGCTTTCTCCAAAAATTTTGTGCACAACTATAAGGAATAGATTGTGATTTTGTGAACCATGTAATAAGGATTTATAGTACATAGAATAACAGAATGAATTAATTACCCAAATTCATTTATTCATTTCATTGAATACCTAGTAATACCCCATGTCTAAGAATAATGTTTTACCATTATTATTACTTGACATGAACCAAGATAATTACACCTATTATTATTTAATTAAACAAATAATATTAATTCTCACAAATCCATATAAAAACTGCACAACATGTATATTAATATACACAGCGTGTTCTTTTGTTTTTCCATTTCCGTTATCTCTTACACCACATTTATTAGACCTTGAGTAATGACTATTTATTTCTTAAATAAATATCACTGCATTACTCGCTAATAAATGCGATATTATTTCGCCCAAAATATATTCTCTCGAATAACTACTGTCGAAATAAATGTGATCAGGCATCCTTGAATAATTATTAAACCACAATCGGGAAGATTCTTTATTTAACATGTTAAATGAATATTTAACAGAGATACTTGGACACACTTAGTGTGTCAGCCTCTAGGCCTCTTTCTCAGTATAATTAGGCAGAGTCTACCTAAAGTACAAGGTCAGCATCTAACAACATGCCAAGGCACCCATAGAGAAAGAAGTTTACATCGCAATGACATGTCACCTCCTACAAACGCTTACCATGTAATGTAATTCCTTTGTCTCGATATATTGAATCAAGTGGGTTGCATGCTAGTGTAATAAACCCATGTGCTCGATATTCTTTCTTTAACTTCACAAAATTGAACTTTCCCATTCCTCACCATGGCCATGGATTTATTTAGGCTATATCAATTCCATCCAAGGGCCCGAGATATCATCTTCTGTTGCAGAACAGAAAGGACAAATACTTTCTCACTTTATCTATTAATGGAGTATTACTCATGACACACCCAAAATATTATACCTCGCCGAAAAGAGCATGTCGTCATAGTTTTCATCAATACATCTAAGTGCACAAGTTGTAATAACCATTAATAAAAATATTAATGTCTAAGTACCAATACACATACATGTAGATAGGAACATGAAATGACACTATGAAATGTGGGTTTCCTACTGGCGGGTCTCATTCTTATAATATCATCCTGGATATTACCAAGGGCACACACCATGAGAAGGTGACTCAAATTTGTATGATTCCATGCCCCTAATGGCCTGGGTTATTTGTGTCCCTCAAATAACATCAACTGACCATAGAACATATATTCAATAATAGTATTATGGCACTTTCAGGTTCTCAACATAGTAGGGATCCTCTATGACCCTTTAATACAACAGCTATCCTTAGGACATTATCATATGCATTTTCATGAATAAGAACAATCAAGATGTGATAAGGTATTTATTAAAACCATGAATAAAGTACAAGGTAGTTTTTTCTAGGACACCAACTCCAACAGAATACCACTTGTACTAGAGCCAACTACTTACAAACTTTAACCCACTAGATCTCACATGATATTAATGATTTTGCTGATATGGGCCTTTAGTCATGGGGTCTGCCATGTTCTCTTCGTTGGAAACTCTGCTCACTGCAAATTCACCCCTTTGATTGAAAATCCCTCAAGAGGTGATACTTCTGGATAATGTGCTTTATCTATTGATGTGACCTTGGCTATTTTTCAAGATCCACCGCTATAGTATTATCACAATACAATGTAATGGGATCTTTACTTCCAGTCATCACATCAAGATCTTGGAAAGCGTTCTGAATCTATATGGATTCCTTCGCTGCATCATAAGCTGTTATATTTTGGACTCTGTTGTAGAATCTGAGATAACTAGCTGCTTTGAACTCTTCCAGCTCACAGCTTCTCCATTGATATAGAAAACATATCCAGATTGCAACTTCAGATCGTTTTGATCTATCTAAAAACCAGCATCAGCATACCCTTTGATGAAAAGCTCCTCATCTCCTCTATACACCAGGAACATATCCTTAGTTCTTCTCAGATACTTAAGGATAGTCTTAACAATAGTTTAATGTTGTTCTCATAGATATTCTTGATATCTGTCTACCATGCTCAATGCATAGGAAACATCAAGCCTGGTACATAACATGTCATACATGATGGATCCTATAGCCGAAATGTATGAGATCTTACTCATCCTATCTTTCACCTATTGTGTTTGAGGACACATTTTCTTAGAAAGATGCAGGTTATGTGACACTGGAACCAATCCCCTCTTGGATTATTCCATACTAAATCTCTTTAGTATTTGGTCAATTTATATACCCTGAGTTAGTCAAACCATCCTCTTGGATATATCACAAATGATCTTGATCCCTAGAATGTAGGCTACTTCACCTAAGTCCTTCATAGAGAAACACTTTTTCAACCAGTCCTTAACTGACTGTAATACTAGTACATCATTTCCAATAAGTAATATGTCGTCAACATATACTATGAGGATAATGACCAAATTCTCATTAAAATTATTATAAATACATGGATCACATTCATTCTTAATGAAACCAAATTCCTTTATGACTTTATCAAATCGAATTTTCCATGTCCTAGATGCTTTATTTAATCCATAAATGGATTTCTGTAGCTTTGGAACTCATTTGTATTCACCTGGTGTCACAAACCATTCTGGTTGTGTCATATAGACATCTTCCTTAAGGTTCCCATTAAGGAATATTGTTTTGAAATCCATCTACCAAATCTCATAGTCATTGTAAGTTGTTATGGAAAGTATGATTCTTATGGATTTAAACATGAAAAATGGAGATAAGGTTTCATCATAGTAAATTCCTTAACGTTTTCTGAATCCTTTAGCCACTAGCCTTGATTTATAGGTGCTAACTTAATCCTACATGTCCATATTTCTCTTCAACACCCATTTTCATTCAACAGGCTTTACATCAATTGGATCATTGGCTAGAACCTAAACTTAGTTCTGATACATGGAGTCTATCTCATAATTCATATCTTATATCCATCTTATAACTTCTATGATCTCTAGTAATTACTTATAGGTGAGAGATTCATTATTATCCAACAATAACGATTCACAATCCTCATTGACTAGGAAACCAAATCTCTCTGGTTCCATTACATCTCTTGAGCTCCTATGTAGTACCAGTGTTTCTAGAACTTCTTCCATGGGGACCTGTGTAACTTGTTCCTATACAAACTTCTGTGTATCTTGATCATCAACTTCGTCGGAGTCAATCTTTCTCACACTATCCTTTTTGAGGATGTGCTCCTTCTCATGAAAGATGGCTTGTCTGGTGACAATCACTTTCTAATCTGAAGGTTTATATAGGTAATATCCTTTCGTTTCCTTGGGATATCCTATAAAAATACACCTCCAGCCCTAGGGTTCTAGTTTTTTTCCTGAAAGGGCCTTAACAAATGCCTCACATCCCCATACATGCATGTGCGAAAAAATGGGTTTCTTTCTATTCCATAACTCAGAGGGAATTCCATTTGCTGCCTTAGTTGGTACTCAGTTTAATATGTATGCTGCAGTTTGTAATGCATATCCCCAAAAGAATATTGGAAGATCCACATGACTCATCATCGACCTCACCATGGCCAAAAAAGTGTGGTTCATCCTCTAACTAACACTATTCCACTATGGTGTATAAGGAGGGGCGAGTTGAGATAGAATCCCAGACTCCCATAAAAGGTCGATGAACTCTTGGTTCAGATATTCTCTACCTCAATCTTATCAAAGCTTCTTTATCTGCTTATAAAGCTGATTCTCCACTTCATTCTTGAATTTCTTAAATTTCTCCAAGTATTCTGACTAATACCTCATTAAGTAGATATATCCATATCTACTCAAATCATCAGTAAAAGTAATTATGTATGAATATCTACCTCTAGATTCTTCTTGAAATGGTCCACACACATCCATGTGTACCAATCCTAGAAGCTCTGTGGCATTTTCACCCTATCCACTGAAAGGCGGCTTGGTTATTTCCCCTCGTAAACAAGCATGACATCTATCAAGTGGTTTTATCTTAGTAGAGTATAAATAACCATCTTGTTAGAGCTTTGTCTAGCGATTCTCGTTTACATGATTGAGATGGTGATTCCACAACTGGGAGTTGTATGAGTCATGTGGGTTTGTTTCATTATCGATTGACAATACTTGGTTTTCATAATTTAATAGATACAAACCATTATTTAAAAGTTCCAGAACATAATTTATGTTATTAATATAAAAAAAACAACCCTTATTTCCAAACATGAAAATAAATCCATCAATATACAAACACGATACCGAAATTATGTTCTTGGTAACATAGGCACATAATAACAGTTATGTAATACCAAAATCATTTCACTTGGCAATGAGAGATCGTAATCACCAATGGCTAACATAGCCATCCTTATTCCATTGGAAGCTCGAAGATCCACCACACCTTTTTAAATCTTTCTAAATCTA
Organism: Viscum album; assembly: GCA_963277665.1. Classification (NCBI taxonomy): domain Eukaryota; kingdom Viridiplantae; phylum Streptophyta; class Magnoliopsida; order Santalales; family Viscaceae; genus Viscum; species Viscum album. The sequence goes on from OY728134.1 coordinate 1,370,728,616, forward strand.
CTTGGATCCTACATTTGAATATAGATGTGAGACCCCCATGCTGTATCTAATACCTAATGTGTAGAAATGGAAAAATTACACTCGATAACAAACTCACCTTTAGTGTCCCGACGCTTCTGGGTGCAGTTCATCTTCTAGTGTCCAGGCTTTCCATGTTCAAACCATACTGCCTCATATTCCTTTCCCTCCATTTGGATCTTCCCCTTCTTGGAGGGACAGTTCTCGGGGGTTTCAGGCTATTTATAAACCCTTGGCCCAGTTTCCTTTCCCTTCCTTTTCTTATTCAGTATAAGTACCATAGGTTTGTCACACCCCATGTCCTTATCTACCTAGAAAATCAAGGTCAGATGTTCTGATAAACTCTTCTCATTATTTATCATGTTTTAGTTGACAATAAATCCAGAGAAGGTCTTGGTAGTGATGAGAGGATGATATTTATACACAACTCATCTGAGAACTTAATCCCTAAGATGTCCAAGCATTCAATATAGCCAATAAGCTTGATTACATGAGGCCCAGCTGGTGCAGACTCTCCAATATTAGTGGTGAACAAAGCATTAGAGATCTCATATCTCTCCTACCTCGCCTTCTCTTAATAGAGATCCTTAAGGTGAGATATCATACCATACACTTCCATGTTTTCATGTTTCTTTAAGAGCACATTAGACATGGTCAATAGCATGAAACATTGGACATATGTGGAATAATTCAAATTTTTCATATAGAGAGATACTTGTTTATCATTGTCCTCATTTCTAGGTGCAACTAAAATAGGCTTCTGCAACACATAAAATTTCATTTCATGGTGAAGGATGACGTGTAAACGCCTCTGCCATTCCTGGAAATTGGTGTCGGTGAGAAGGTTTTCCTTATTGATTATGGTTAATAATGATATGTTTTATTTTATTTTTCATGCCATTTCTACAAATTAAAATGAGAAAATATTTAGTAATTTATAATGATAAAACATATACAAATAAATTAATTAATACTTATTAGTCTCCCTCTATTTTATCGAAATCCAATATCCCTCACCATTAACTTTGGAATATTCTATTGCCTAAATATTCTTGTGGAAAGGATCCATATTTTCCTTAAAATTACCCCAAAAAGGGTTGGTCAAGAAATTTTAAAGGTTTTAGGAAGGAATTCCAAATGCAAACTGCATTAACTCGCAACTCCTTGATTCGCTGAGTGGAATCCCCAATCCTGAAATCCTTTTATTTTGGATTTCCTCAACCTTTGCCTCTGGGTCACACTGAGTCCTACTGTGGAAGTCAACCCCTGATGTGAACCAAGTCAATTCAACCCAAAACCATGAATTGGAATTCCCCTATAATTGAAACCACCCCAACTAGAGTAGATCAAACACTTTGAACTATGGTTCAATTCTAATCAAGATTATGGATGGCTATACTGACTTGATATTTCCTTAAGGGGTTTTATCCTTATACGTATATCTTCATTTTATTATCTTTCTTAAAGGATTCATAATATTAATTGGGATATACTTAGGTTATTAACCATGTTCAATATAATATTTATGCATAAGTTAGTCTTATTTTAGTTCCATCTTACAAGCTTGTTTAATTCATTAATTGTGTGATCATGACAACACACCCACAATAAATAAACCGTGAAACTGACATAAATAAAATAAATGGTATTATCATGATCATTTTATATTGGTTAGTTTATCTAGTAGTTGATAAACTAACCCAAGACATAGGGGATAAAACACCTTGAACCTTTTGGGTTCGTGTTTACAGCTTTCCACTTGTCCACCTTTGTATCTCCATAGGTTTGTTTCGCCTAGGCTCCTAACTTGAACTGCCTCCACTATCTTGGGAGCTCTATCCATTATATATTATTTTATCTCACATGTAGGTGAGGGGTAAAGGGGGTTTTACATAAAATAATCCTTGGGCACACAGGCCCTACATATTAATTAGGAGAAGGCCCGTAGGCCAAAAAATTTAATTAAAATAAATTAATTAAATGAAACCATCCACACACAATGATCTTGGTCTAGATCATGATCATCCATACATGCCACAATATTTACACATAAATAAAAATTGCATTCACGTCTTTAATCATTCTTCTTTAATATAAATTATGCTCGAATCAATTAATTATCATCTTTAATTAATCAATCCTTTTATCTTAAACCCTTTTTATGAATTTCCTTGAGATTCTCATAAATCATAATTTTAAACAAATAAATTCATTTATAATTATCTTTGTATATAACTTGTACCTTGGAGTAAACCTGGTTAATTCCATTTCATAGCTACCCAATGAGTAGAAATGAACATTACACAGATGTTAAATTAAACATATATATATATAAAACACCTATAATGTGTTCTACCAAATATTTACACTTGCATGATGGTACACATCTCAAGGGTTTGTATATAATAATAAATTTTAATAAATCTATGTGATTTGGATGAGTACATGGCATGTAGTTCTGACTACATGGTGTGCACTATCGTTAATCGTCCATCCGAAGTACACACCCGGGGATACGGAATGTGGATGTACTTTAGAAATCTTTGGAGTAAACGGTATGTACAGTGGGCCACAAATTGTGTAGTATCTACATTACATGGTTTCTATCCAGGCCAGCCACGTATGGGGTACACGATCCAACCCTAACCTGAAGGGACTACATCTCATGTCCAATGGGCCACACAGCATGTAATCCAGAAACTGTGAGCCTCCTGTTCCTAGTCAACACATGGAGTCATAAATACTTAGATAAACCCCAATGACACAACTTGGTTTGGAAGACCAGTCCTGATTCATTGAACTTTGATACATGGTTTGTACTTCAGAATACACATCATGTGTCCTTGTGTTGTATGACCAGGAATCTTTGGAACCTCCGGATGACATCCTTTGTTTTATTTTAATCAAAATTAAAAGAAAAGATCATTTATGTGAGGTGAACGATAAATGAAATAGGAGGAATATATCTCACGATTATGATTTATAGAATGATTAACATGAATTGAGACAACAATATTATTAAATGTTTAAATCATCAATGAAAAACTAAATAATTATAACCAATGATAAGACCACCTCTGATACCACTTGTACGTTCCAGGCACAGTGGAAGCGAGTGGGCATATGTACCCAAATTTAATATTATCGTTAACAATGATCAATCTGAGATCCTTCACAATGATAAAATGATGGAACTTCGGAATAGAATAATGAATGAAAAAGAAAAGAGGGAAATATCAGAACCATGAATTGGATCATCATATATTGGTTATAATTAATTTAATTAAAAGATAAGAATTACCTTGATGGATTTCTTTCTCTGTTGATGTTTCTGGTCACGATCCAATGTGATCCTTCATTGTGTCGTAGAATCCAAGGGTAGGTTTCCTCTAGTGGTGATCCACACATTCTCCACATATCTATAGACATTGTCAAAGGGATCTACGAGTGCTATCGTGGAAGAGCCTTTTCTTACAAGGTCCACCTTCGATCGCCTTGATCCGGCGGAGGAGGATTTCTCTCTCATAACTTGAGAGTGTTCTTGGAGGAAAGTAATTCTCTCTTGGCTCAAGAGATTTCTCCAAATATGTTGTATAAAACCATAAGTAATGACTTTAGATTTTTTGAAACTTGTAATCGGGATTTATAGTACTTAGAATAACAAAATGAATTAATTACCCAAATTCATTTATTCATTCCATTTAATTCTTAGTAAGACCCCATGTCTAATAATAATGTTTGACCATTATTATTAATTAACATGTGCCCAGAGAATTACACCTATTATTATTTAATTAAATAAATATTATTAATTCTCAAAAATCCCCAGAAAAATTACACAGTGTGTATATTAATATACACGGTGTGTACTTTTGTTTTTCCATTTCTTTTATCTCCTCCACCACATATATTAGACCTTGAGTAATGACTATTTATTTCATAAATAAATATCATTTCATTACTCTCTAGTAAATATATTATTTTCCCGAAATATATTCTCTCGAATAAATAGTGTCGAAATAAATTTGATTTGGTGTCCTTGAATAATTATTAATCCATAATTAGGAATATTATTTATTCAACTTGTAAAATGAATATTTAACTGAGATACTTTGACTCACATAGTGTGTGACACTATAGGCCTCTTTCTCAGTTGAATTAGGAGGAGCCTTCCTAAAGTCCAAGGTTATCATCTAGAAACACGCAAAATCACCCATAGAAAAAAAAAGTTAACACTGAAATGGCATGTCACCTCCTATAAACGCTTACCGTGTAATGTAATCCATTTGTCTCTATATCTCAAATCAAGCGGGTTGCATGATAGTTCCATTAACCCATGTGCTCAATATTCTTTCTTTGACTTCCCAGAATTGAAGTTTCCTATTCCTCATCATGGCCATGGATTTATTTAGGCTATGTCAATTCCATCAAAGGGATTGATATATCATCTTCTGTTGCGGAACAGAAGGTACAAATCCATTCTCGCATTATCTATTAATGCAGTATTACTCGTGAGGCACCCAACATATCCTACCTCACTGCAAAAAGTGTATCATCACAGTTTTCATCAATACATCTAAGTGAGCTATTTGTAATACCCATTTATAATAATATTAAAGTCTAAAGACCAATATACACATCTGTAGATTGGAACCTCCAATGACACTATGAAATGTGGATTTCCTACTGGTGGGTCTTGTTCTCATAATATCCTCCTATATATTACCAAGGGTGCACACCATGAGAAGGTGCATAAAAGTTTTATGAGTCCTCACCCCTAATGGCATGTGTTATTTGTTTCTCTCAAATAACATCATCCGGCAATAGAACATATATTCAAGAATATTGTTATGGAACTTTCGGGTTCTCATCATAGTAGAGATCCGCTATGACCCTTTAGTACAACGGCTATCCTTAGAACATTATCACATGAATTGTCACATAGAAGAAAAATCAAGATGTGATAAGGTATTTATTTAAACCATGAATAAAGTAAACATTATTTGGTTCTAATCCACCAACTCCAACACAATCATTCCAACTCTTCTCATATTCTCATTCTAACTATGTCCAGCCTAGCCTTAATTTTATCCTTTGTTTTTTTGGGTGCATTTAGCAATGTGTCGATTACACTATCACATACATTTTTTTTCAACATGAGTAACATTATGAAATTTTCTAATGTACAGTCTAATGTAAAGACAATTCTAGTATGGTAATTAAAAAACTGATTTCTTTTTCCAACCGGTTTTAGTAAGGTTTTTTGAAAATGATTTACCAAAAGCAATGTCCACATATTTAACTTTATCAACAGTTGATCACCTATTATTGGAGACAGTGTTTTCTGTTCTTCTGAGCTTCCATCGAATGACATTGTCCAATACTGGTACTTATGTCGTTGGGGTAGAAATCTTTGATGTCCTAGAAACACAATTTTTGATGAATGTTTCAACCTAATTGATTGTGTTCCTTGTTTACTTATGGGACACCCAAGAGTTCCTTTAGTTCCATATCCTGACAAATTTCTATAATTAGGAAATTCATTTATCATCCCATACAACATGGATCTTAACATGAAATCTTCATTTATGTAAGCATCATACATTGTAACACCTGAATCCCACAATAATTTCAAATCCTCGATCAATGGAACCTAATAAACATCAATATCATTACCCTGTTATTTTTTTCCTAATATAAGCATATATAACATAAAGTTTTTTCATTTCATGCATAACCATGGTGGAAAGTTATAATTTACCAACATAATCAGCTATATACTATGATTGCTTCTTTGAAAAGCCAAAGGATTCACTCCATCTGTAGATAACGCAAGACGAAGGTTTCTCAGCTCGTTTCGAAAGTTAGGATACTCATGATCAATTATCTTCCACTGAGGAGAGTCTACTGGGTGCCATTGTTTTCCATATTTATGTTTTCTATCTGCATGCAACGTCAATTGACCTGCAGTCTTCTCACTTCTATATAGTCATATAAACCTTGGAATGATCAGAAAGTACCATGCAACTTTCATAGGACTGGATTCATCTTTCTTGTATCGAGAAACACCACAATTTGGGTATTCTCTAAGTGATTTTTGGTTCTTGCGAAATAGTATACAATCATTCGGGTAGGTGTATATTCTTTCAAAGATCATACCCATCGAGCATAGAATTCATTTGGCATCATATGGTCAAATCGAAAGCTCATTATCTTGTGGGAGAATATCATTCAAGAGAGAAAGTAATTACATAAAACTGGCATCACTCCATCTATTTCCTACATTCAAATTATACAGCTTTAGTACGTCTGACAATGTTATATATTTATTGCAATTTCCGTACAATGACATTTTTTCACAACTCTTTAACCGCTCAAACAATTTTGAGAAATCACAAAGTTCATCTTCAACTATCCTTGTCATTTCTTCAATACGATCTTCATCTTCATTCACATCTATAATGAAGTCGTCGATATAGTCTTCTTCATTGTCCACAATTATAATCATATCAGATGATCCATAAAGTGTGGTGTTATCCCAGCCACTAGCTACATTCTCTTTTTCCCCATGTTTATTCCAACATTTATAACTTCGATTTATTCTGTGACAGATCAAGTGTTCTTCCAACACTTCTGGACTAACTTGTCTTTAATAACAACATTGTAAACATGGAAAAATGATTTTAGAAGGTTCATATACATGATCTTTTGCAAACATGATGAACTGTTTCACTCCATATTCTTACTCTTTTGTCATACAATTGATATCCATCCATTATTTATTCATATCCATCATATTTTATTCAATGATATTAATATTTAACAAACTAAATACACAAAACATTGATATAAAAATTAATAAAGTCTAAAAAAAATTATAGACTTTAAGTCTCATTTGAAAACAATTTATAAAATTAAAGTTGAAATCCCACTGAAAGACCAACAATTTACAAAAAATCATCTTTAAAATAACAAACCCTTTTCAAAATAAACCAATTTGTTCCAAACATCCTTTCTCAAAACCTCAATTACTTTTTTTAAATAATTTTAAAGTAGTTTAAAACCAAAAATGGGTATGTTGAACACATATAATTTTTTAAAGATCATTTCAAAACACATGAATCATTTTTAAAGAGCCACTTAAGCATTTTCACAAAGACATAAATTCCAAGATGGGAACTTTACAAGGGATACATGAATCCAAAATAAAAGTGAACCCCTAACAAAATCACCATAATAAAATTCTCATTTCATGTTCCAAATATTATGGTACAATTATTATTCTTCTCAATGAGTATTCTAAAAACACCTTTATAACATGTTTTTTTTCATATTGTACCACTTTCTTATAGTAAGTATTCATCTTGTTTCACTGTATTCCAAAATTTCATGGAAGTCTCCCCTCTTGAGTGTCCTAGACTGACCAACAATGTGGTTCATCCAAACAGGGATAATTCAAGGACCATGAAACAAGAATGCATTGTACACATAAAACACTTATATGGTCACTTGTTCAAAAAAATTAGATTGACTACATGGAACCTCAATATTTACACCCCTTGTAGAAATAATGAACAAATTACTTTAAAAAACGGAAGAGATCAATGCCTCTATAAGTTATTTTTTCCTAATCTTTATGAATAAAGAGTTACTTTACACAAATAGGGGTGTATCAATTCTACTAAAATTTTATCCATTGATGAAATTAATGATATGCCAATAAGAATACCTCATAGATATGATTCCTATGACTTTACAAAAAAATTCTAGAACACCTCTAATTTATCTAACACTCTCATCTTCCATGATATGTCTTCCCACTTTTGAAAGAGAAAGATATCTCCCACATCTTTAAAAAATTACTATACTTCTATATAGATAGATTAGTAATCTACATTCAATATTATTGGAATTTTTTCAAAATACCTACTCTTTTCAAAGTCAAGACCACCTATTTAATTTCTAGATGTCCCTTCTAAAAGATAAGAAATATAAATATATTGGTCTACTAAATTAACACATTCGTGGTACAAAAATAACCATCGTGGTGTGTGACTTGTATGTCCCAGTTGTCATGGATTGCACCCAAAAATCACATCATGGAGAAAACCTAATGATTATTCTATGACTAAAATACCATGGAATGGGCTTTGTTATCATGTTTTGGTTATTTGTACTTAAAAAATGATAACACTTTCATACCGAGTCTCCATGATTTTTCTGCTCCAACATGCCATGGATAACTACATTTAGACATAACCATTGAAATATTCCTCAACCTCTACATGATGTGGGCATATCCAAAACTATGTGATGAAAGATAGATAAACATAAAATACTTCTAACACCTGGCATGATATAGGGATGTCGGAAAAGAAAGGATGCTGAAAAATATTAGGAGGTTCATAGGGAGTCAATGAAGAAGGTGGATTATTTTCCAAAAGTGTGGAAGTTAAATGATAAAGGTAGGACTATTAAGAAGCTTGATCAAGAACACAAATCAATGTTTCTTGATGTAAAATCTAAATCACCCACACCATGGAAGAAGTTTGATTAGGGAGATTCAGAAAAGACACAAAATTATTTAATGGGAGTACTGATGAAAGACAAAACTATACTAAAAATCTAGTGTTTTTTTAGAAAGACTAGTATGAATAAAGGGATAAACAAATCTTTCATATTCTAATAAAGTGATATACACATGTTTTGGAAAAACCAAAACATTTTAAAAGACACAATGTAGATAAGTTGATATATTCTGATAATCATAAATGGATAGAAACATATTTCTATTCCCACAACCAGCGTAGTTCATCCACATAGTTAGGTATATACTATTGAGTAAGATCATTTCCTTACTCCCATTTAGGAGGATCATTGTCATATTTTGGTGAAGGAAGAGGAGCATAATTAGGTTCATGTTCCCATTCTAACTGGGGTTTTCCAGCACAATCTTGGAATTACCTCAGGACATGCACATATCCCTATCACAAATTAGTGTGCAAATAAAGAACCAACCAACATGCAATTCATTTAGTGCGCAAACAAGGACCACCAATGGCCACGATTTTTAGTGGGGTGTTCATCCCATACAATTCACAACATCACCAACAATATCAAACTATAACAAGTGAAACCGATGATAATGAGGAGTAAACTAACCATGGAGGTGTGGTTCAGTGCACAGTAGAGGTACGTTCATGGCAGAGGAGAGGTGCTGTGGAAGAGAGGCATGATAGAGGAGAGGCATTGGCGGAGGAGAGCCGCAGAAGAGGAGAGCCACACGACGAAGCTCAGTTCGTAACGGCAGAGTAGTCGGTGGGAGAGGAGGAGGAGGAGGAGGAGGCAAGAGAGGAGGCGGCAGCGGCAGGGGCAGGGATCGGACTCAGCAAGAGCTTGAGGGGTGCGAGGAAGGAGGAGAAAGTTATGATTTATTTATAAAACCTGATGAAACTTTTATCAGTGCTAGATAAAAAGCGCTGATAAAAGTATGTTTTATTAGTGATAAAAATGAAAGCACTAATAAAACATGCATTTATCAGCACTTGTTTAGCGCTGATAAAAAAAGGCCTTTATCGTTGCTTTTCTAGCGCTGATAAAGGATGTATTTATCAACACTAAAAAATATAGCGCTGATAAAGAAATTTTTATCAGTGCTTTTTTAGCGCTAATAATGATAGGCCTTTATCTGTGCTAAAAAGCACTGATAAAGATATAATGTTAATAATTTATTTATATTATTTTATATATTTATAAAATTATATATATATATATAATTATAACTATATATATATATATATATATTTGTGTTTATAAAATTATATTTCTAATATTTATAATTTTAATAATATATAATTAATATATTTATTATAATTATGTTATTATTTAAATATATATGTATTTACATATAACTATAAATATAAATATTTGTATTTATTTATCAATATTTCTCTATATTTATAAATTTATTTATTTAATAATATATAACATTATATATGAAAATAATAAATATGTTTTTATAAATTAATAATTATTTAAATTAATAATTAATTATTTATATTTATAATTAATAAATATAAATATATTTATTTGTAATTAAAAAATATAATAAATAAATATTTATTTATAGTTGTAATTATATATATATATATTTAAATAATTATATAATTATAAAAAATATATTTATAATTTTATAAATATATATAATTTATATATTTATTATAAATTTTTAATTATTTAAATATATCTACATTTAATTAGAATTATATTTATAAATATATTTATATAAATATATGTAATTAATATATTTATTATAATATTTTATATATTTAAAAATATCTATTTTTATTTAGGAATTATAATTATAAATATTTGTATTTATTTACAAATATTTGTATATATTTTTAAATATATTTATTTAATTGTATACTTATAACTTTATAAGTAGTATAATAAATATATTTATTATACCAGGAAAGTTCAAGATCCAAGCATGCTCGGTCCTGGGATATCTACCCCTACCCTTTGGATGTCTACCTCTCCACTATGTCTTTTGTGGGGGATCAATGCCCTCATCAGATGATGACTCAGGAGCTTCCTCAAAAATTCTAAATTTCCAAGACAAGTCTCTAAAATATTTGTATATATTTACCAAAATTTTATAATTATTTAACAACTATAAATTTATATATATTTATTTATATTTATAACAAATAAATATATATATATATATATATATTTATTAATTTATTTACTTACTTACTTATTTATTTATTTATTTATTCATTTATTTATTTATTTATTTATTTATTTATTTATTTATTTATTTATTTCAATTATTATAAAATTATAACCAATATATTTTTATTTTATAAATATATATAATTAATATATTTTTTATAATTTCATGATATATTTAAATAAATATCTATTTATATTTAATTATTTATAAATATATATATATATATATATATTTAAATACTATTGAAACTAAAATAAATATATTAATTATAATTTTACAATACATTAAATATAAATATATATTTATTTAAATAATTATGAAATTATAATGAATATATATAATAAATATATTCATTTTAATTTCATAAGTATTTAAATATATATGTGTGAGTGTGTGTTATATTCATTAAAGACATATATTTATAAATAAATATATTTAAAAGGTATTTATAAATATAGTAAATATATTTATCATTTAAAAAAATATTTTAATTTTATAATTATTTATATATATATATATTTAATTAGTTGTATATAATAATTATTATAAATATATTTAAAAAAGTTTTTATATATAGCTAAATATTTATATTTATAAATATAATAAAAACATTTATTATTTAAGTGTATTTATCATGATTTTAAGTATTTATGAACATAATTCATAGGAACATTAATGAATCATATAGATTATAAACGGGTTATATATATATGGCCAACATGATATAATGTAAAAATCAACATATTCATGATAACATATGAACTTCCATTATATTACGCATCAATTGACCATGTTGATTGGAAACATATATACCCAACAATTCGAACCATGGGATGATCCATGGCCCATAAAATTATTATTAAAAAAACATCAATCCAAGTGACATGAGGGATCCAGGTACAAGTGAAAGACACCAAAAAAGAACATAAGCAACCAGATCAACCCTTAGTTCCGCCACCCCTACCATGGTAGCCACCACGTCCTCTTGTGTGTCTTCCTATCCTCCACAGCTTCAGGGTCTGTCGTACACCCTCCTGATCATCCACAGGTTCATCATCCGAGTTATGCTCACCGGGATGATCATTTTTGATCAATAGTAGCTAAATCATTCGTCTCCAAAATATGCTCCTTAGAAGACTGATCGTCCTATTTAGAGAAAACACCTTCTTTGGTAGCCTGTGAAGCCAATAAGGAAGGATAAGAAACATTAGAAACATTATTCTTCAAAATAGAGGTTCCTTTCCTCTCAGGGACCTCCATATAGAGAGTGTCAAACTGTGGAGAATTGATTGATTCAAGCATGGAGAAGAAGTTATTTTCCCCAGCACAAGTGTTGTGCTCTTTCATAGGAGGTTCCACTGCCTTAGTTGCAGCAACAGTAACAACAAGAGACACCTGAGCCTGTGAAACAGGTCCACCAAGCAACAAATTAGATCCATCCTCAACAGAATGCACAACCACATCAGCAGTAGAAGAGAGTGTCGTAGGCAAAGAAGTTGTACAATGATCTGAAACAGAATCCAACGGACTTTCTTTGGAAGTGGGTTGCACTGCTAAAAACATAGGTTCTTAAACATGGGACTTTCCACATTTATCAAGATACATATTTTCTAGTATCCATAGCATCCACACCCATAATAGAAGAAGGATTCAACAATGAATCATGCCTTGAAATATAGGCATCCTCACAATGATCAAGACCTAAAACTATAGAAGATTGATGCAGACTCCCAGTAGAAGTAGGATGTCCTTTTAGAAAGAGAGCTGGATTTCAACTTGCCTTTGGACAAAAATTGATCCTCCAAAGAGACAGCCGAGTCCAGCTCAATCTCACTGCCTGGACTAGCAGAGAAATCATCACCCCATTTGGAAAGAGTGGGTTCTCCCAGGGTGAGAGAGTCATTACAAGTCAAGATATGGGTGCAAGGAGAACGTGAACCTAAGGATTCGGGCAGCACATCCCTGTCACCATTGACCATAAAACCAGTAACCACTTCAGTGAAAGAAATTGATCCAACAATCCCAATCACTGACCTAGAGTTACCCACCAGGGCCCCTTTAAGTGTTGAAGGTGGAGCTTGCACACCAAGGGGTCCATTTTCCCAATTGCAGGCACAACATCACAAGAAATTGGTATTTTAACCTTACATTTCTCAGCTAGATGACCATGCCTTTTGCAATTTATGCATCTCAAACATCTATGGAAATTACTCTTAGCATGCCCAATAGTTAAATAGTTATCAAAAAAGATAGGAACATGCTCAAAATCAATTGAGAGTTCAAACTTAAACTCACCGGCAATCAAGTACACAGTCTCTATAAGAGGAATAAAAAGATCAAATTCAACCAAAATACATATATATTTATTTATTTTAAAATATTATATATAATTATTTACATATTTAATATAATTATAAAAATAAAAATTTAATATAATTATAAATGTACGCATATATATTTAAAAAGTATTTATATAATTATAAACATATAAATATAATAATTAAATATAATAAAGATAATAAATAAACATAATAAACACAAATAAATATAAAACATAAAATATAACAAACATAATAATCATAATAAACATACATAAACACATAATAAACATAATAAACACAATAAACCGAATAAACATAATGAACATAATAAACGCAATAAACACAATAAACGCAATAAACACAATAAAAACAATAAACATAGTAAACATAGTAAACATAATAATTATAATAAAAATATATTTATTATTTAATAAAATTTATATATATATTTGAATTATTAGAAAATATATATTAATTATAAACATGCGATTTTTATTTAATGTAAACAAATAAACATTGTTTTTTATTATAATTAAAATAATTTTATATAAATTAATAATATTTTTGTTAAAATCTTTTATCTGCGCTATTATTAGCGCTGATAGAGTCCACTTTTTATCAGTGCTTTTTGTTAGCGCTGATAAAGGGTGGCGTTTATCAGTATTAATAGTAGCGCTCATAAAGGGTGGATTTATCAGCGCTTTTCGATTAGCGCTAAAGGAGGCGTTTAACTGTGCTTAGATTAACAACGTTTTTATATCAGTGTTAAAGCTCATCTTTAGTGTAGTTAACAACGCGATTTGTTGTAGTGTATATAATAAAAAATAATTACACAGTTATATAATTAACAATGTTTCTTAAATAAAATTAGTTACATTGATATATAATTTTTAACTATTAATGTTTTCTATTTAATTAATAATATATATTTATTTTAAATGATACTGCATTTATTTGGGAGTTCAACTCTCAACTATATATGTTTAAGACGATTCATGTGACCTGTTTTTAGGATATAAAATTTGTAACATAAAGCGGAGGGTTGTGGTGCTCGACGTTGATATGGCTAGCAGAGGACATGCTGGTGGGTGAGCATCACATACTAGAGGCATAATTGTACACACGATGTAGATGGGTTATTATGTTGATGTGGGCCGTACAGCTGGAGTAGGCAGCAATAGCCACTTTAGGAGGGGGGCAGTCATTGTCTGGGAAGGCTTTTTTAGGGTGTCAATGTAAATGCAGGGAGAGGCATGTGGAATGATGTTACACATCAGGAAAAATACTGGATGTATGAGGGGGCCATGCCTACCTTACAATTTCAGGAATTCCAACTAACGGGAAAAAAATTGAAGGTCTGTTGGTCCTTCATTCAAGGAATTCGGTTTATCTCCACAATGAGAGAACTTTGGGCCACTACATATATTAATAAGTGGACTGGTTATGGGTGGTCCAACACTCAGGGTTAGTCTTTGTTCTCACTCAAAGTGTGTGAGTATTTTTATTTTCACTCCTCTCCTAGTAATATATTCATATTTTTTAATTAATATTCCATTTTTTTATCTTTGAAATTTATATTTTTGTAATTATACATATACATATTTTTAATTATAATTCTGCATTTATATAACTAATGAATCATGTTAAAAAATAATTATTCATTATTATAGATTATAATATTTTTAACAATAATTAATAAAATTTAAATTGAGTTAATACTTAATGATATATTTCATATAAAATGAATACAATATATACATCTATGTATTTAATTAGTAATTATAATATATCTATATATTATCAATTATAAATCTATTTAAATATAATTATTAAAATTTTAATTTTAATTTTATATCTTTATAATTAATCATATATTGTGAAAACAAATTATACATTCATATCTGTAATGACCCCGATCCCAGTAGCTCAGAGTCAGTTTATTACTTATTACATTGACATTGAATACAAGATTTAAATCCCAATGAACCTATCAGTTTAGAAGTTTTGGAAAATAAATTACATACATCAACATTACATTATAAATTAAAACATAAAAAACATATAAAATCCTTTGGAAACACATTCATTCTCCTAGCATAACCCTGCGTATCATTCATAATACATATTTTGGCATCCTAGGAAAAAATGAAACATAAAAAATGGATGAGCTCAAATGTTCAGTACAAGTAAAAAATACAGGGAAAGCCATCATAAATAATCATAAAAAAGCAGGCAAGCTTAATAACTAAAACACATTCCATTAAAATAAAATCTTGATCATAATATAGCATAGATATGCGTTTATCAAATAATTCCTTATAAATAATCACAAGAGAAACAAATATAACAATGAATATTCTACTAGTCGAATAATAACATGGAATATCAATAACTAATCTCATAGAGGGAGTGTATAATACGGGACATCATAAACATATCATCAAGGATTCAACGAAGACACCATACATAATTAGGTAAGACGTTAGGAAAAACTCATACATAATTGTCTCATGAGACCTACCGATGCATCGATGACCTATAGAGGGCCCTACCCGACACTTAGAAAGTCTAATGCATCCATCTTATGAAAAAGGTGAAACATAATCAACATAAACATTGGTATTAAAACTAGCGTATGAAATGTTAATACATTAACCATAAACCATGAATGGTAGACAAATAGAACATCCATAGTCAAACATATCATAACTATTCAATAAAATATAGTAGATTATATCACTACTACAAAACATGTCTTTAACAGTGCTGGAATTTATCAGTGCTAGAAAAAAGTGCTGATTAATGACATCTTTATCAGGGCTAAAACAAGCACTGATAAAGGGTTCCTTTATCAGTACTTTAATTTTTTAGCGTTGATAAATGATACCCTTTATCAGCCCTTTATTTTTAGTGTTGATAAAAGTCCGAATAAATAAAATGAAATAATTAAATAAATAAATAATAAAAAATGAGTATATTAAAAAATATATTAAAAATGTTATTAATTAAAAAAAAATTGATAAAAATCAATAAATTGATTATACTATATATAAATTATAAATAATAATAAATATTATGTATTAAAAATATAGATATATGAAAATTGAAAAGTAAATAAATACAAATTAAATATAAGTAAATTGGGAAAAATATTAAACATATTATTAATTAGATAATTATAGATAATATTAATAAATAGTATATATTAAATATTTAGATATATATGAATGTATATAAATATGATTTTTATATTAAAAAATATTTAGGCTCTTTTACATTAAATATTCATATATTTAGTGAACAATGGTCTATAATTAAAAATTAATATGGATTAAAATTACTGACTAATTGCATAGTTTAATGGACATATAATTGAATGTCATTTGATTTTTCAAATTAACGAATTTCAAATGAGTATTATATTAATTTCACATATACATAAATAATTCATTTTTATATACAATGCACCCACACAAAACTTATCAATTTTTTCAACATTGTTAGTGTACTTATTTTTAATTTAATCAATTTCACTCATTTTTAACATGTATGCACTTAAAATTAGATATTCATTAATAATGTTAAAAATATACTTGTAAAAAATATTTATAAATGAATATATTTATAAATGTACATTTACTATATTAATAAAATTATATATTTATAATTATAAAAAAATAAATAATTTTTTAAAAAGTATTTATATAATTATAAATAAATAATTATATATATTTAAATAATTATTAAATTTATAATAAATTTATTTAAATAATGTATATATTTACTATATTTATATTTATATTTATTTATTAAATATATATACATATATATTGATATAAATATATATAATGATATAAATATTATTTTTCAAAAATATTTATATAATTATAAATAAATAATATATCTACTATATTTATATTTATATTTATATTTATTTATTATATATATATATATATAATTTTTTATTTATAATTATAATTATAATTCTTTTATCAGCACTTAAGTAATAAGCACTGATAAAATGATTATTTATCAATGTTTTTTTAGCGCTGATAAAAGTGTCTCGATCTTCTTAAAAACCCTATCCATTTGCTAACCCATCATGATATCAGAAGCTTTCTACAGAAGCCACCCACTGCCAGCACTCCTCCTCGGTGAATCGAAGCTCGAATCGATGCTCAAACAAATCCAATGCTCTAATTCAAGTCTTGAATGATTCAAGGGTCGAAAGAATCCAAGGCTCGAACATAGGCATTTCTCTACTTTATCTCAAATGTAAGTCTTTATCTACTTTCTCTTGTAGAACTCGGTGTGTAAAACACCAATGGTTCTTGTTGTGGTGGAGGCTATTTTGTAACTTTTAGTGTGGTCAGTTATCCATTTTAGAGATTTGGCTGTGGAGATTGTCCATTTTGATGCTTGGAATTTTTAGAGTGTAAAACACCTATATTGCGAGCCTTCCTAGCTTCACTGCAAGACTATACGATCATCTCTTTCCTTTTGTATTATAGCTGTAAATTAATGTATGTGATTTTTGATCTACTCTTTTATCAATGTTAAAGTGTGGATTAATCATGATTTATTTTCATTGGATAAATAGTAGAATTAACCATATAGTAGAATTCCCGTAACATTTTTTATCAACTATATAATTTTTTATGTATCAATTTCTATGATGGTGGTTGGGTTGCCTATGAGACTACTTCCTAGCATATTAAACTAACTAGTTATATTCATATTTCTGTAGTACAGACTTTAGATGGGGAGTGATGTTAAATAGATGTGTTAATTTTATGATTCCACTTAGATTTCGGAGTGAAGTAAGGGTATTTCACTTTGAAAATGTGACCTCACGGGAGTTGTTCCATCTCATTAGAGGCTAGTTTTTATAGTGTAGATGTTGCAAGGGTTAGTGTTTTTTTCTCCCTTTCTTTGTGATATATACTTTTGATGTTTATTATTTATTTTTTTCCAATTTCTTTATAGAGCTTTCTAGAATCTCAAGGATGGTCCAATGTGTATTAGATGGCCTCCCTAGAATCCTTAATATGGTTAGATCTGATGTGACGAACTCCATAGAATCCTTGGGATGGGTCAGTGTGTGGATATGACATCCCAAGAGCCGTGATATGTTTTCAAATATTTGATATACCATTAATTTTAAATGTAATTGTTCCTTAGGTTTCTACATCACTTGTTCCAAAAAACAGAATGGAAGTTATCAAATTCTATATATTAAAAATTATTTTTAGGTATTCATCCTTTTAGGTCTACATGTTCCACCCCTAGGAATCTCTGATTACTATCCATTAAATAACTCTTTATTTATTAAAATGTTTTATCAATTCATTTTTATATCTTCTAGTTGATTGAATGAGAGTTTATTATTCTTGTTTGACATATTTTGGTTTATTATTACTTCTTAATTTCCAATATTATATTTTCATTTGAAACAAATACATGTTGAGTTTCCTTTATTAGAATTGTCTATAACATTCACCTTTTATAATGAATATATTATTTTTATTAATTTATTTATTATAAAAAATTAATCTTTTATGAACCTTATAGGATGGATATGAATCGAAAATGGATGAACACTAATTATTTGACAAAATAGTATAAAGATAGAGTTAAATATATCATGAAGTTTTCAAGAGAGCATGCATATGACCCTTCTCAAATACTATTTCCATGTTTACATTGCTTTTATTCAAGATAAATTAGTTCATAAGAGTTGGGTGAACATTTGATTTTTCACTGAATAGATGAGAGCTATAAATGTTGGACTAAACACATGAAAAAACTGAATGTGGACACCGATTGGGATGATACTGCAGTTTATGGATCATTTGATATGAATACCAGTGTAAATGATGATAGATATCGCATGAAAGAAATGATAATAGCAATTAACGATGACCTTCTTGATTGTCCAAAGTTGTTTGAGGAGTTAAATAGATGTGCCAAGAAACTATTGTATACTGGTTGTACTAGTCACACAACATTTTCAGCTATATTAAAGTTATATAATTTGAAAGCTTGTAGCAGATGGAGTGATGCTAGCTTTAGAGAACTACATGGTCTCCTGAATGATATTCTACTAGAAGTAAATACACTACCATGTTGAACATATGACTCTAAACGAATGTTATGTTCAATGGGTATAATCTCTAAATAAATACATTTTTGTACAAATTATTTCATATTGTTTTTCAAAGACCATGAATCAATCATAAAATTTTCTAAGTGTGGCATAGATCAATACAAGAAAAATGAATCATGTCCTTCGAAATTTGTATGGTACTTTCCTATCATTCCATAGTTTAGAAGACTATATTTATGTTAGGAAACCATGAGAAAATTGACATGGAATACAGATATAATAATTAAATATGGGAACCTACATCATCCATCATATTATCCTGTATGGAAGAAAATTCATTACGAGTATCCTAAATTTGTAAATGAGCTGAGAAACTTTCATCTTGCATTATCTACATATGGAATAAGTTCTTTTGGTGTATAGAGTCGTACTCATAGTACATGTCCTGGCATGTTGGTAAATTATAACTTCCTACCATAGTTATTCATGAAGTGCAAATTCATTATATTGACTTTTCTCATATCTGTACCAAAGAAATCTGGTAATGATATTGATCTCTATTTAGCTCCATTTGTCAAAGATATGAAATTGATGTGGGATACATGTGTTACAATGTATGATTCTCATAGAAGTTCAGAATTCATATTGAGGTCTATGTTGTACTGATTAATAAATTACTTCCCCACTTATGGAAATTTATTAGGATATAGCATTAAAGGAATGTTGGGGTGTCCCCTTTGTGAAAAATTCGCATACTCAGTTTTGTTGAAACATTCCTCGAAGACTATATTTTTAGGATATCATAAATTTTTACCTCAATGACTTAAATACTGATCTTGGATGACAACATTTGATGAGAATATTTCACATGGTACAACACCATCTCTAATAACTGTAGATCAACAAGATAATAAATTAAAATATATTGACACTATTTTTGGTAAAACATTTTTGAAAAACCTTAGAAAAACAGGTTGTAAGAAGAGATCAATTTTCATTGAATTAAGATATTGGAATTGTTTGAATGTCAGGAATTTTATTAATTTTATACATGTATAAAAAAATGTATTTGATAGTGTTATTGGCATGTTACTAAATGTTCTTGAACAAAATGAAAGATGGCATCAAGGCTAGGTTAGACTTGAATAAAATGGGGATAAGGGAAGATTTGGCACTGGTGAAGGGTAAAATGTATAATTTTCTTCCTCCAGTAGTTTACACTCTATCCAGATAAAAAAATTGAAATTTTTACTTATCTTTAATAGTATAAAAGTTCCATAGGTGTATTCATCAAATATCAACAATGTTGTCTCAACGAAAAGTTTGAAGTTACATGGACGAAATTCATATAAATATAATGTTTTGATTCTAGATTTAATGTCTGTTTCTTTTCATTACATTCTGCCTCAAAATTCATGACATACTTTAACCAAACTCTGCTTCCATTTCAAATCCATATGTAGTAAATTTATAGACCCTACATAGTTTCGAATCATGAATAAAGAGGTTACAATTATATTATGTGAATTATAAATGTTCTTCCCACCATCATTCTTTGATATAATGGTCCACCTGATGGTTCACTTGGTTATAGAGGTTCAACTATATTTTATTATCCATTAAAAATGTATGTACCCCATTGAATGATATATGAAGATTTTTAAAGGGTATGTCAAGAAATGAAGTCAGCCAGAAGGTTTTATAGCAGAATGATATATTGTTGAAGAAGCTATTAAATTTTGTACCAATTACCTATTTGATTTTCACAACACCAGTCTCCCAAAGTCTTTTCACGGTGAATGCCTTATGGGAGAAGGGAGTTTTGAAATAGATTTTTTTACAATTACCTTGACAGACCGGGATCAAGTGCACCTTTAAATTTTACATAATAGTTAAGATTTTAATCCATACATCAATGCCTATAAAGAAATTATTAGATATTTTAACCCATCAAGGTTGAAAGGATAGATATTAAATACACATAATAAACAATTTATTGGAAGGTTCTAAGATTAAATTTTTAAGTAGTAATTTAAAAATACAAATTTAATTTCCGAATGAATTCAATGGCTAGAAAGGGGAACAAGTGAAAATTTTACTTCTTACACTGGTTTTTTAATCACTAGTTATATGTTCTATATAAAAGAACATAATGATTGAAATACTATGAAAATAGCGGTGTTATGATTATGGATGAATCAATTCACATATCTATTTTCAAGGATATAAATCCAATTTATGAAAATATGTTATTTTTTGTATTATCCAATAGATATATGAGCTAGATTATACACCATTTCAAGTGATGATTTTCTATTGAAAAATAGTTGAAAATATTAGTGCAATAAAAGTTGATAAAATGGGCTTTGTGAAGGTGAATTTCATTGTGGAAGGGGAAAAATATGAGTAGTTCATAATGGAATCTCAAGAAGTTAAAGTATTTTATATCCTAGATCCAACAAATAAGAATTGTTCGATTTTCCTACTGGAAACTATAACAAATGTTGGGTTAGATAAAAATTCAATCTAGGATGACACTTTCATTAGGAGATCACAATCAGATCATATCAGTCCTAATGTAGAAAATGTATTGTATGTTATAGGAGACCACAAATAGGGGATTTGGAATCTTGATAGAGGAACCAAATCCTTAAACCATTCTAAAAAAGAAATAGATTTCAATGAGAAGGTAAAAGTTTTTTTAATATACTATGTTTTTCCTCATAATATTATATGTTTTCTACTACATTGATATAATCTAAATTAAATATTTTCCTACTCATGCAGACAATTTCTTTTGCACATGATGATGTTAGAAATCCCTCATAAGAACAAACTATAATAAAGGAAACCCTTTGGAAAGATGTAAAGTTAATGTTATGATATACTTTATCTATTTTATTGAAAAAATATATAATGGAGCATTGATTTAGTTTTCATCATTCCTTACAAAGTTGCTTTATTTTAAAATATTTATGTCCATCTATCATGCCTCTACAGGAATAGAAATGACAGTGTCTCTTATCAATCTCAGTTTTAATATTTATGTTTTCATAGTAAAATAATTTTTCATAGAATTAATGTATTGTTTCATATTTATGTTTAATTTATTTCTTTTTAGTATTACTCACATAATAATTGTTTTCTTATACAGTTTGATTCTTTTTTTAGAGTTGGGTAGTTCTATCCATCTTTTATGCCTTTTTGCACAGAAAATTCCATACAATTATTCTCCCTCAAAAACTTTTCACACCTATAGTGTTGCATTTGTCACTTCACTTCATTTTCTCTCTATTGCTTTTGTAAGAAGAGAAACGATGCTACCTCTGATCAATAATAGAGGTAATATTGATGTTTTCAAAGTAAAATCATTATCAATAGAATTAATCTATTGTTTCATATTTATATTTAATTTATTTATTTTTAGTACTAGTCGGGTGATTTATTTTTTATATTGGTGAATTATTTTTTTCGAGTTGGGGTGCTCTATCTATCTTTCATACCTTTATGCACCAAAAAATCCATAGAATTATTCTCCCTCAAAACCTATCACCCTTTTAGTGTTAATATTGATCACTTTCCTTCATTTTCCCTTTACTGCCCAATAACATAGATAATCTTGATTTGTCAAAAGTAAAATCATTGTCCATAGAAATAATTTATTATTTCATATTTATGCTTAATTTATTTATTTTTAGTATTACTCATATAATAATTTATTTCTTATTTTGGTGGATTATTTTTTTCAATTTGATGTGGTTTGTTCGAAGTTTCTCATGCAGTGTTGGCAGTTCGATAAAGAAAGTAAATTGAAATCATGGTAACATTCATAGTTAGGATTTTTTTTGAGACTTTAGGATGTGTAGGTATCATATTGACCTCAATCTAACACATAGTGTGACCGGTATGACTCCAACTACTTCTTTCTATTTAAAATCAACCATAATTTTAGTAAAAAAGTAAAATGACATACTCAAAATCAATAAAAAATATTAATATTGTTTTGATACTTTAAGATAATGATCCATAAGTTATTGTTGATGTGTAGGAATCAGTCACACCTCAATCCAATGCACAGTGTGACCCCTATGACTCTAAGTTTTTATTTATTTAAAATTGATATCAATTTTAGTAAAAAGGACAATTGACCTACTCAAGACACAAAAAAAACACATTAATATTATTTTGATACATTAGGAAAATGATCCATAAGTCATTTGAGACATGTAAGAATCATCCACACCTTAATCTAATGCATAGTCTGACCAGTATGACTCAAATTGCATCTTTTTATTTAAAATTGACATCAATTTCCCTATATTAATGATATGACCACTGAAAATCCATAAGACCACATGATCTATGACCTATATAGGTTACAAGGGATAGAAATTAATCAGTCTCATTACTCATGGATGTGGGACTTATGTATAGGGACTACCCTTTGGATTGTTAATATAGATCTCAAGACATAGAGAGGCATCCTATGTATCCTGGTTATGGAAGGAATCTGATTCATCATAATTATATTTGATCAGGTGTTATACAATTAAATTTCTATTTATTGAAGATGGATAAGGTTATCAAGTCCAGGGATTCCTACCTCACCTAGCATAGTTGTCTGCTTTAATTACTTGACTAAAATCATGACATGCCTTGATTGTTTGACCTGACACATCGAAGGATCTCTGCCTGACATGTCTGAAGACCATTTCATGATCTAGTTGAATTGTACGAGGGAATTAACATAATCTAGATAAAATTTCTGAAGTCTTATCACATGATCAAGTCTGAATTATCTAGAGGAAATCGTGTGACCCGGATGTCTTGTCCTCAAAGCCATCACATGATGCTGGATGACATGCTTAGAGGGTGTCACATGATCTAGTAGACATGTCCTGGTGTCATCAAAAAATATGATTTATTTGATTGTATGGAATCATGAGAGTCATTGTGACATGTTTTGAGGGTGATGAATTATGCAGGCTAACTTGTTTGGAGGGTTCCATGAAATCCAGCAAAAATGTATGAGGGACGTTGCAAGATTTGGCTAGCATACCCGAAGGATGTTGTGAGATCCATTTCAAACACCCTAGTGCTACCACAGGACTTATCTTACATGTACTAGAGCTTCCATATGATTCAAGCAACATGTGTAAGGGACACCGCAAGGTCTGGACGATGAGCTTGGAGGGATTCACGAGACTTGAGTGGCATGCCCAGGGGACATTGTGTAACTTGATTTTGACATGACCAGGGGAATTCCTGTGATCCAAATAATATACCAAAGGAGATTCTTGAGATTTTTGATACATGCCTTGGTGTTGTATCATGACCTAGGTGTTTCATGTTTAGAGAATGAGGATCATATTATACATTCTTCATATAAGACTACAATCATTTTTGTATTTGTTCCAACCTTTTATTGAAAATTCCTTATATTTGTTCAGTGTTATTGTATTTTAATTATCACATGATCTAGATGATATATGGTATGTTCTTATCATGACCCTCCAGAAGACCTTCACTTGATCTATGAGTGTTCACACAAAGTTATTTTGCATGCTTCATGATCTCTCCAGTTGTTCCTCAGATTTTACCTAACGGGAAGCTTTTCCAGTCATTAGATTAACTTCTCTGAGAAATCCGCTCTAATTCTTGGGTGTGCTAGTGTGATGTTCCAAGGAACATTTAGAGTATTATTCATGCTGGGTGTGGGATTTATAGGCCTAGACACCCTGATATATGCTTCTTTTCATGGTGTGTATCAGGAAAATCCATGCTGAAGTTGATGGTGGGATACTATGTCATTCATTTTGTGAAATCCTATTATAGGTCATTTTGGGGTGTTTCTTGATTTTTAGAGACTAGGAGACCAACCCATTGATGCCCCATTTATTGTATTATAGCCTATTAATGGTTTCTTTCCTATTCATGAGGTAATGTGAAGGGACTTCCATATTGTTAATCCAACATTTCCAGAGGCCATCGCGAGATCAGGATGCATGTTGAAAGTTTTTTGTGTGATCTCAGATGCATTGTTTGGGGTCTTTCATGAGACAAGGATATATTTCCATGAGAATAAATCTAGAATTTTGTAAGGTCATATGTGATATCTTTTTGACATGTTGAGAGGACATTTCGAGACCGTGTTGGTGTGTCGCATGAGTTTTACGACCGTAAGAGGCTCCTGTCATTTCCCTTTTTACCTATATATTTTAATAGGACTTTGGAATTATTTTATTTTGTTTGATCATTGTCAAAGACAATAAAATTCCCACTTGTTTATGCATCTCATGACCAATAAAAGGTTCCATAGAGATGTGTCAGCATTTCATAGACAATTCTATCTATTTGTCCTTAGAGCTAGAGATGGAGCAAAAATCCACCTGGAAACATCTGATACCATTCATGTGGAAAGGGTGACATGCTAGTGGGATTTTTCAAGATGAGGTGGAAATGTTTTTGGGGACATGAAATTTCTCACAAACCATGAGGGAATATCTTATAATTTTTCTAATCAAAAGAGGCTCCCATCTTTCCCCTTTTTACTTCCTTTGTTTATTTTACAAAGGTTGGGGATCTTGAAAGGTTGTATGAATATTTTCTAAGACAATCACTATACCTAATGGTGATTCATCATGTGAGAAACAAATGGTTCTGTGGAGATGCATGAGAATTTCATATAAAAACCTTCTTTCTTGTATTTTTAACCAAAAAGGGGACAGCATTACTGGTTAGACATATCTGAAGCCTTTCATGTAACGTGGATGACACCCCTATTTGATTTCATTCATAGAGGTGGAAATTTCATAGGGGATTCTATGGTATATTTCTAGATTCATGGGTGTGTCGCATGATTTTTATGATAACAAGAGGATCCCACATTTTGGGTATGATCCTCCCTATTTTCCAAATATTTTTGGATGGTTTTTCATGCGTCTGCCGGTTGAAAAGTCATGTGATCCGAGGGATCTTATATGACTGCCTCTACATGATTAGTGAGTGTATGGGATGACTTCTCAAGAACACAGAGGCTTTGTCAAATGGCTTCACAGTATCTTCTAGGGGCCACTCCCTACGTGTGACTGCCTTCATGACCTTTTGTAGGTCATGCGATCACATGTCTCCTGTAGGTTCATGCAATATGAATAATCATGTCCACCTTCTTCTTTATTTTCTTTGCGAGGAAAATAATACATGTATTCTAGTATTTCTCCCCTTATAGATTTTATGATTCTCATTTGGAAGGCACCAACAATAATTTTTTATTGAACTTTAAAAAAGTGTACATTTTCGATCAATTTTAAAATTATTGAAAATATTAAAAAGATTCATTATGAATTTTATCATATATTTTAGTCATAATATTTCATAAAAATTTGAGATTAGTAATTAATATATACATTAAAAAATCTTTGATATCTTCTAAATTATGAAATATTGAACTTTCAAAATTATAAACCATAAATTTAAACATTGAAACATTAAATCATAAATTGTCTATCTAAAACCATAAATTATTAACTTAGTCTTTCTTAAACACTAAATCTTTAACTCTTATTCTTAAATCCTAAATCCTTAATCTATAATCATAAATAATAATATGTTAAACCTAAAATGATAAGATTAAATATCTTCCAGCTCTTCCTTGTTGAAACATTATTCTAAAAAACTTTATTTACTAAACCATAAAGCTTATATGTGTTTTTATGGTCCTTTATTAATATTATTTTGTTTTGGGAGGAATTTTTTCTAGTTCCATGTTCTATTTTGGTTTTGGTTGGATTTAGTTAGTAATGGATATATATATATATTTATTTATTTATTTATATTTATATTTATATTTATATTTATATTTATATTTAAAAGGTTAATCTCCATTATAAAGTGAATTAAACTCCAAATTAATGATTTATAAATTTTCTTATTTGAACTACACCACTATTAAATGGTTTTTTGTATGAAAACCAAAAAAAACTTTGGTTTCATTTGTTTTTTAGTCAAAACCAATCAAAAACAATCCTGGCCCACCCTTACTGGACACACATTCTTAAAGACTTTTAGATTTTTTAGGAATGTTCTTATTTATCTATTTTGAGCACACCACATGTCAGATTGATGTTACATCTATTAATACTTGTAAAAAATAATTCAAATATCATCTTTCTATGATTTAATGCAATTTTTTTTCATTTACTAGATTTTTATAATTAAATACATGGTTTGAAGTTTAAAAATATTAAAAGTGCATTTTTTGTCATGCCGATCAAAGTAAAACTCAAATTGATGTGGAGAATCTCAATACATATCAAAAATCAATAAATGGTTTTTTCTGATGATTTCAAAATTATATGAGGTTATTTCCTTGGTTTTGATCCTCTAACATAAGTTTTTAATGACTATAATATCTTTAAAACTACTATATAGTCATTCAAAAAAAACACACATCATATTGACATGTCATTTATTCAAACATGTCACAAATAATTAAAAGATAGTTTTCATATGGTTTCACATCAATCCATAATCATTTGATTGGATTTTCCATTATATACATGTTTTAATGTTTTAAAAAACTAAAATCTCTTTTTTGGTCATCGTAGGAAAATTGAAATTTGGATTGATGTGGAATTTATTCCTATACTCCAAAAATAAATCAATGGTCATTTTCCTAATATTAAAAAAGAAATAAAAGGCTTTTTTATTAATCTTGACCCTTGACACTTGTTTTCAATGACATTGGCATCTTTAAAAACTAATTTTTAGTCAATTTGAGCATATCACATGTCATATTGACATGTTGTCTATTCGAACATGTCACAAAAAAATTAATGATTATTTTTCTATGATTTAAAGTCAATTGTTGGCCATTTTCTAGGTTTTGTATTTTATATGCTTTTTAAAAGTTTTAGAACACTAGAAGATTGTTTTTTCATCCCATGAAAACTTTAACTCGGATTAATGTGGTGTCTATTCTTGTATTTCAAGAATCCATCAAAAATAACTTTACTAAGCTTTCATGATAATATATGGTTTTCTTATTGGTTTTAACCCCCTCACACATGGTTCAAAAGACGTGTATATCTTTGAAAAATTCTTATTCAGTCATTCTCATCACACCACACATCACATTAATAGGTCATCAATTCATAAATCTAAAAAATATTTTAAATATTATTATTTTGAAATTTCATATAGATTCATTGTTATTTAATAGGTTTGACCATTACACTATGTTTTTGAGTCTTAAAACATCAAATGTATGATTTTTGTCATGTTGAAAAATCTGAAACTTGGAATTATGTGGAAACTATTCCTATATTTCATAAATCAATCAATGGCCATTTTCCAGATATTTCATTGTAATCTAAGGCCTTTTACTTGGTTTTTACCCTATAACACATCTTTTTAAAGACTATGATATCATTAAAAAATGCTTATTTAGTCATTCGATGCACAAAACATATCAAGTTGAATTTCCTTATATTAATATATGTCACAAATAATTAAAAGATTATTTTAAAATTATTTAATTTCAACTCCTGATAATTTTCTTGGTTTGAACATTACACACATGATTTATAGTTTTAAATCACTAAAAGTGTGTTTTTGGTCATCTTGAGAAAACCAAAACTTGGATTGACGTAGTTTTTATTCCTATATTTCAAAAATTAACCAGTGGTCATTGTTAAAATATTTTATGTAAATATGAGATTATTTTATTGATTTCTACCCCATAAAATACATTTTTAAAGACATTCATAACTTTAAAAAACTACTTATTTGGTCATTTTAAGAACACAACATGCTATATTTATGTTACATCTATTCATACATCTCATAAACAATTAAAAAGATATTTTTATCATTGTTTATATTTAATTCATGGTAATTTTATTGTTTTTACCTATTCATGGATGTTTTATAGTTTTAAAGGACTAAAATTCTATTTTGTGGTTATCATAAGAAAATCACTACTCGAATCTATATATAATCTATTATTATATTTAAAAAATTAATACACATACTTTTTCCTAATATTTCATTGAAATATGAATTCAATTATTTATATTTGATCCTCTAACATGGGTTTTTAAAGACATTGATATCTCTAAAAACTACTTAATATCTCATTCTAGCACACTTCATTTTGGATTCATCTATTGTCCATTCATACATATAATAAATAAATAAAATATCATTTTAATATTTTCTTTGATAATTTATGATCCTTTTCTATGTTTTGACCATTGTCTGTATGTTTTAGTGATTTAAAACACTAAAACTATGTTTTTAAATAATCTTGAGAAAACCAAAAAATTGATTTATGTAGAATCAATTACTAAATTTGAAAAATAATTTAACGATCATTTATTTAATATTTCACAACAATATGAGGTTTTTTATTTGTTTGGACATTTTGAAAAATGATTTCTAACACTTTAATATCATTAAAATAGATTTTCACACATTTTGACCACACCACAATCCATTGATGTTTAGTATACATGTAAATATAAAAAACAATAAAAAGATCACTATCATATGATTTAAAATCAATTCATGGTTATTTTATGGGTTTTTATTATAGTAGACATGTTTTATAGTTTTAGGAAACTACAAATGTGTTTTTGTTTATCCCATAAAAACAACATCTTAGATTTATTTTTGTGCTAGTTCCTATTTGGGATGTGCATGATCATGTGACCACTAGAAATAGGAACACAATCCACTAGAAGAAAACACACATAAGGTTTATCATAGGAGAAATTAAAACTTTAGTATCCCCCACCCATAACTAATGTTTTGGAAATAGGTGCTCTTTCCACCCAAATAACTATACAAAGATGACTATCTGTCACACAAGCTTACAAATGGAAAATGGAAACAAAAAAGTAAAAAACATAAGGAAATGATAGAAGGTATTAATGTTATTTTTGAAATGATACATAAATGATTGAGAGAACCACACCTGCTTATTTTTCTATTACAATTGAAAATTAAAAGAGGTTACAAAACATATTAGTATGTTTAACTGATTTTATAATCATTCAATCTCTCTCAAATTTAATGGGACCTCCAATAACTAAGGTCTCACTCACTTATATAGAGAGTCTAAGTTAGTCAATCCCATAGTACATACTTTCCTAAAATCATGGAACATAAGGATTGACCCCTAATGATGGAAAATCAAACCATTGACCCCTCAGCGAAAACCAATGGATTTTATGCTATTTTTTTTATTCTAGAAGAATAAACATAGGATAAATGACTCTAGTCCAAAAATACCCAAACACTGAGACCTTGATATTGCTATAAGAATATTCTAACTTGTGATAAATCTATTCTTTACAAGTTATATTTACCTAATGATGTCTGCACACCATACTAGACTATCTTCTAATGAACAAAATTCTGGTGACCTAAATCCACTGAACTAAAAATAAGATTCACATTCTAATAATCTCCCAATTGAAGGAATATTTTATTGAATATTTGAAAATTATACAACACTTTTTAAAACCCCAAAAAAATATTTTCATCGTGAAGAAATGTTATCCAACTTACATTTTTTCACCAAAGTCCCACTAAGGTACATTGTTTCCTTAGACATTCTTAAACTATCACCTTGTAGAGAATATCTAATGAATTATGGTTTTCATATATATTTCATAACTTAAGAACTTTATCCTATAGAATAATTATGTGGCAATGGTTATTTATGTTAATTTTCTTTGACCAAGCATGGAATACTGAATTTTTATACAAGTGGATTACTCTTTGACAATCAGAGAAAAGAAATCCTTCTCAGATTCTCCTAAGTTCCTTTGGCAGTCTCATTAAAAAATAATTTATCCTTTTAATTTAGTTAGAGATATATAATAGAATTACATTATTCTAATATTAAAAATCTTATGAAACCATGAAATACAACTAACTATCTTTCTAATAAAGGTAACCACAAACCAAATTATGCTATTCCAGGTGTTAAATCACCATCAAATTCAATATCAATATATCTACACAAAGGGTTATCTATCTTAAAGCACAAATTTGTATATTCTATTCAATAAAAATTCAAAAATACCCATATTACTTCCTCATATTATACTTTTCAAAGTTTTATTATAAATAAATATAAAAATACCATAACATACTCAATTTCAGAATAAGTTTAAATAATTATTTACACAAAGCTTCTTACCACTCATCCATATAGAACTTTCTCCATATACTTGGCCTTATATTATGTTTATAGAAAATGTTACTTGGGAATATTAAAGTATTTGAAAAGAGGAGTCATGAATGGATTACATTCCACCATTCAAAATCTTCTAATGACCTTATAGATGTAGTCCCTCTGTGATAGAACCGATATTTTATCATTCTTATCCTTTTTGATCTTTATCCCAAAGTTCTCCTTCTCATTATTTGGATCCTTTATTTTGAATCCTCTAGAAAACATAATCTCTAACTCTCAAATTTAGTGTATTTTTTTATACAACAAAATAATGTCATCCACATACAAATATAGTTTAATTAATGTTTCATCATTACACTCCTTATAATAATAACAATGATCTATATTTTACCAATTGAATTCCGAAGTAAATTAATTGAACTTCAAATTATATTTACTCAACACCTGATTTAATCTATAAATACTATTCTTTAATTTACAAATGAAACTTTTTTACCCTATATCTGTGATACCTATTGGTTTATTCATGTAAATGTCATCCTCCAAATGACCATGATGAAAATAATTTTTTTCATTCATTTGTTCCAAGTGAAGATCATATTATGGTACCATGCTTAGAAGTATTTAGATATTTCCATTATTTACTACCAATTATAATATATTAGAGAAATAAACTCCTCCCTTCATTTGAAATTAATTTAATAGTAGTAAATATTTTAACACTTCTTAACAGGCGCTTCTTCCTTTAACCGACAAACTCATTTGTTTTCAAGTTATAGTTTTCCTTCCTATAATTTAATTAGATCCCAAGTTCCATTTAAATTTAAGGAATCCATATTTTCATTCATCATTGAATCCAACCATTTTGAGTCATTTATTTTTACCACTTATTCTATGAAATTGGGTCCCCCTACTTTTTTCAAAAGTAGTAAATTCATGTCATACTTAAACCATTGAACTAATCATTTGAGTTCAGTTGATCTCATTAATTGAGTTGGTAGCTCCACAAAACATGGATCTACTCTTAATCTTGGTACCTTAACCTCTAATACTTCCACACAAGATTCATCTATCCTTGAAATTTTTATAATTTCTTCCACTAACCTCACCACCATACTTATAGTTCTTTGATATGATCTCTTCAAAAAAAACTTAAACATGAAATATTATTACTCAAATCTAATTATACATAAATAATTGATTTATATCATTTAACTTCATTTTCTTAAAAATTTACATCATTCTAGAGAACCTTCTAATTGAAGAGAACATCCCAAATTCTGAAGAATTATCACCTTTCATCATCCCATAGATGTTATCCATGTTTCTCATCTCCATAAACAATAAGAAAATATAGTGCTTATTTTTCCTCAAGATCATCTTGATCCTTAGTGTCAACATGGACACACTCAACGAATATTAAAACATTACGGTGGTAAACTTCCAATAATTTTATGAACCATTGATCCTTCATAAGTTCCTTATCAAATGCTAATCCTGGTCCCTTGCAAACTTGGTATACTGCTACATTGAGTGCCTCCACCCACATTTTTGGGGTTATTCCACAGTAATGTCACATACTCTGAGTATTTTCTGTAAAATTTTAATGTATCAATTTATCCACTCCATTATATTTTCGGGTCTTTGGAACCATATTCATATACCATATTCCTTTCATCCAGAAACAACATGGAATGTTTTATTTGGTGTACTCATCTCAATTTTCAGTATGAAGAAAAATAAACTTCTACGTGATTTCCCTTTCACCTATCCATTTCAATTAACAGAATGACTAAAAAACAAAAAACTTATAATTCAAAAATTAAACCAATACTTTTATAGTAGAATTGTCAATGAAATTTATAAATTAAATTCCACCTTGATGGTACCAGATATGGGTGAGACCCCAATCATCTAAATTCACTAGTACTACCTTTGATCTTTGGGAGTCTATCTATCTTGTTGGAAGGAAGACCTTTTCTATTTCCTTAGAAAAAAATTTCACACTTTCAAATTTTGGTCTGATCAAGATTTAGTATGCCCTTAACAGTTAAAATGTATATATTCCACTCACTGAGGTGTACAAACTATAAATTCCAAACTTCTAAATCATTGGATGTTAAACTTCCAGTGATTAAAATTTTGACTAAATTTACAGTCAATTAAAGATTTTCTTACTTTAATTGAGGTGACCCAGACCCACAGTAATGACCTAAATTTCTTCTTAATCGAAATTCTATTCTTATAATTATGTCATATAGTATAAATCACATAAAATCACATAAAACAGAAAATACAAACTTTTAAAATGAATAATGAATCAAATTAGAGGTATTTCTAGAAGTTAAGGAACATATAACGATGAAATACTAACTTGAAATTATGAATAGTAATATAAACCTTTTGAATAGTAAACCAACCAAAAGAATAGTAACCTCACTTATGAAAGTATTAAAAAATTGGGTATTTTATAAATAAAAATATGATATATCTACATCTTGGAATAACTAAATAAATGTTTTTGAAATGATAATTTAAGTGTTGATATTTTTGTAAGTTATAAATATTTAATTAAAATTTTATAATTGATTTAAAAATTTAAAAGAAAATTTATTTTCAAAAAATGTATTCATAAATTACTATTTTTTTCTTATGATTATAATATAATTTTATGAGACCTTAATTAATTTTTCAATGTGTAAAAAATAGTTAAAATTTTAAAATTGGTATTTTTGAAATAAATGATTATTTTATTTTAAAAATTAATTTATAATATATAAAAAATTATTTTTATAAAATGAAGTTCATTTTTTAATTCTAAATGTTGAAAAATGGTGAGGGTGAGTTTTTTTGTTATTTTTGTAAAAATGTTGGATTTTTGTGAATAGTGAAATACAGTAATTCACGATATAAGATAAATTCATGATTTATTGAGTCATAGATGATGTATGATTGATTTAAGCCCATAATATCAAACTATAATTCATTATTTAAATATATTTACTATAAATTCTCAAACTATTCATAGTCTGGAGCCAATACAATAAACTAATGTCTAAAATAATGAGAAAACACCCCTCTCCTCCACTATAAATATCATCCCTCGCCACCTCTTCTCCTCACACCAATAAAGATTTGATACATGTCCAAATTATTCCCACTACTCTTCCCATACCCTTCTCCATGTCCAGGTTCCCTTGGTATCCTTAAAAGACAAAAACCTTTTCCCTAAGGAGGTTCTCAAGGAGGAGAAACTCAAGAGGTAAAAAGATCTTTCCTTTTATTTTAATTTCTTTCCAGGTTACTTTATTTTCCTATTACATTATCACCTCACATAATACAATTATAATGTTAAATCTACTATATCAAATATACTGGAATGTTATTATGTTAATGTAATAATCAATCATCATCTCTTTCCCCTTCTATTTTTATTTATAAAATGAAAACATCATCTGTGATGTGTTAATTTATCACATTCAAGGACGATGAGTTTTAAATTTACATAACTGCCTTCAAGTATGGTAATAAAACCATTTTTATAGTTAAACCAGGTTATAATATATTTATTACAGACTATTTAATTTTTTGGAACCATTATATATACATGATATTAAATAACAAAACAAAAAATGTTTGTTGTGGGTGAAAACTGCCCAAAATAATACAAAACATTTTCACTAACATTTTCTATAATGATTCATCCTCATACCAAAAAATAGAATGAAATATATAAAATTTTAATTTTATTTATGTTTATTAATAAAATGTAATTTCAATTCTTTACAACTTTTCTCATTTTACATGATTTTCCATTCATGTATACAAGTAAACCGATCAGGAAAATGAAGGAAACAAACACTGCCAAATGATAAAATTGTTTCTTCTAACACATCAAATAGGCTATAAATGAACATAAAAATTATAATAAATCAAATAAATGTATAAAATGTTATTATTTAATTAATTAATGGATTTAATTTAATTATACAAAACATTAAGATCAAGTGAAGAACCCTTTCAGACATAAGGTAAGGGATTCTTTCCGAACCAAAATTTTTCCATTGAGTTATGCTTTCTATCTCTTTACCCCAATGTAATTCTTCTTTGTTTTTTATTTACTTCTTCTAAATTATGTTTATATTTTAAAAACTCGTGTATCCATATAATATAATCCTTATTTTATGGGTAAATACATGTTTAAAAAAGGTTTCCTTCTCAATTCATCCCGATAAGTATGACCGATTCAAGGGAACCTCCCAATTTATTTCCCATTTTAAAGTACCATGCATGATCTATTTTATTCCCCCATTATTTTTATAAAATCACTAATTGTTTTCAAGAAAAACTATATTTTTTCATTTATGGTTTTATAAAAACAGTTATGCCTTTTCCATTTAAAATAATCATTAATATTTTTCTTAAATCGCACTAAAATACTTTATTTATAAATTTTCTCAAATGATATTTTTACATGTTTTAACTTTAGTTTGACATCAAATATCATGATATATTCCAATTTTCCCTTCTAAAATTCCATGTATGATTTATCTCCTTTCTTTAATGTACATCATTATGATATTTCCCTTTGTTATGCCTTTTGACGTGATTACGATACCCAATTCATTACATGGGTAAGCCTTATGATTATGTTTGATTTATTATGTATGATTCTTTATGTGGCACACATATTCATGAACATGTTATGATGGTTGTGCCCAGATATCTCTACAATGCATTGGGTAATGTTTATTCTCATGAGACGTCATGTACAACGATCACAGTTGTTAACCTTAACTTGCGCTTCATGTGAAACGGTGTTGGTAGTTTGCATTGACTCGTGATCCTCCATGTGTAATGATCCTTGACTCATGATTATTTCATTTTTTATGTTTCTTCCAAATTAATATGATTCCATGATTACATGATCCCATGTTTTATATGTTATGATTCCATATGTTTATTCATGTTCCATGCCTTTTTTGTCCTCATGTTATGCCTTCTAACCCATGTGTTATGATTTATTATCATGTTTATTATCTTAATGGGATTTTTGTATCATCCCTTTATTCATATATTCCCTCGGTTATCCAATATAGATGTAAGGGCTCAAAAGGTGTTTGGATCTCATTATGAATATTAAATAGAAGATATTTTTATTTTGGTTTCATGATTTATAATTATGTATCTGATCTTCCAAATACATTATACGTTATGATACTAGGTTTATATTTGAAGAGTAATTATGCTAAAAATAATGTAATAATATGTGTAAAAGGATAGGGTTGTTATATTTGGTATCATAAAGAGGACTAGTTATTTTTTTAAGATTTGTACTAGATTACTTTAGTAATAACCCTAGGGATAATTATATCACTATGTATAACTTGGATGAAAACTTATGGTATCATTAGTTAGGATGTATATTTCATCTACAATTTTATCCTTTTATGCTCAATGTTTCTTTTTTTTTAACTATTAGCTAAGTATTAAATACCCTATAATTGGAATTTCTTTTTTTTATATAATGGTTGGAAATAAAAGAACTCATTCCAACAATCAATGTGATAGGCAATGTGATGATTTCCCTAATGATATGCCAAATATGATGGGAATGGGATCTCAAAACTTCATGACAATACTTTCTCAACTGACTCAAGTTATTAATTATAACTTGGATCATGTGTAACTCCCTCCTTCTCCTAAGAAAGAGAAATTTTCCATCAAATACTTCATGTGGAAATGGACTACCATGTTTAGTGGAAATTTCGATCCCATCCTATCAGAACAATAGATTAACACCATTGAGAAGATATTATTCATCCTACAGTGATCATAAAAAGAGAAATATGTCATGGTTGTCTATCGTTTTGATGGGGAAATTGATCAGGGGAGAAAACTGATCAATAACATGAATCCCAAATAGGAAATTGATTACATGGATTGTGAGGAATTCAAGAAAGTATTTTTCAATAAATAATTTCCCTAAACCATCTATATCAGTATGTAAAGGGAATTCCTAATACTAAAGAAAAAGTAAGAATAGTCTAAAGAGGCGTCGATATGCCTCCAAATTTTTCATGAACACCCAAAGCAAGCTGAATTGATTATTTAGTGGACTAAAACTGAGTCTACAAAAAGTGTTTGTGTTTTGAGACTTTGATATCTATGATGATATTGTCTAAATTTTACTTAAGGTTTAAATGGAGATTAGATATTCCCAGTGGTCTTGTGGTCCTAGAGATAAAAATATGAAAATACGGTCTAATATGGGTGGATCAACTAATAAATCCATGATGGAAATAAAATACAATATCCCATGTGTCAAAATTGTGGGAATAATCATCCTAGGAACCGTATAAAGGGAACCAGGAAGTGCTTCAAATGTGGAAGAATGGGGAATCTATCTAATAATTATTGAAGGGATATAAATAATCCCACAAATGTGGAAGAATAAGGTATGGTTTAGATAAACACTCAACATTTAGTGTATTGTTTCAACTACAAGGAACATGGAAATTATGTGAATGATTTCCATAATCCAAGGGTTGTTGGATGCAATAAATAGCCACAACCACCATGAAATAAAGGAAGGAAATATGAAATCACTACTAATGAGGTGGAACCTAAAAATTATTTAGAGACAAGTATGCATATTATATATTAAAGTGTAACGAACGTGCTATTTGATTCTGATTCTATTCATTCTTTCATATTTTTCAAGTTTAGTAGAACTATTCATTGACCACCTCAAAATTTATAGATTGAGTAATCTGTGAGAATAATAAATGGGAAATTATTTCATCCAAGTTTTATAACACCCATCTAGTTAATGTTTGTGGACTGAACATCCTAGAAATATTATCATACTCTCTTTGGTATAGTTTGATGCTATATTGGCATGAATTGGTTATCTTTATAGAAAGAAAA
Source organism: Viscum album (assembly GCA_963277665.1). Lineage (NCBI taxonomy): Eukaryota > Viridiplantae > Streptophyta > Magnoliopsida > Santalales > Viscaceae > Viscum > Viscum album. Next base: position 1,370,766,937 of record OY728134.1, read on the forward strand.
CAACAACTGTAGGGAATGGGAGATCACTCTTCACATCCTGAAGCATCCTACAATTTTGTACAAGTGTAAGGAGTACGATGAATCTCATTATGAATCATCATCTCAAATGTGGATATTACTGCCTATTGGCCATGAATATATGGCTCAAATGATTTATACAAAGGAGAGAATCATTCTCAAAGGTATGCCCATTGTGAGGGGCTACACTGATGTTTTCCCCAAAGAGTTTTCTAGTCTTCCTCCTGACCGAGAAGTTGAGATCTCAATTGAACTTATTCCTAGATCTCTGCCTATATCATAGACACCTTATATGATGCATTCCATTGAGCAAGAATAACTAATAAAATAGTTACAGGAGAATATTTATAAAGGTTTTATATTCCTAAGTACATCACCGTGGGGTGCACTATTCCTCTTCATCAAGAAGAAGGATGGATCAATGCACCTCTGTATTGATTATCATGATCTCAAAAAACTCATGGTAAAGAAAATGTATCCCCTTACATGGATAGATGTCTTGTTTGATCAGTTACATGGGGATAAGTATTTCTCTACAGTGGACCTTAGATTGGGATATCACCAATTAAAGGTGAGGAATGAATATATTCCCAATACTACCTTTCTAATGAGGTATGGACACTATGAGTTCATAAGTATTCCCTTTAGACTCACTAATGCTCTATCAATTTTCATGAATTTAATTAATAGAATATTTATAAATTACCTCAACAAATTTTTTGTAGTATTTATTGATGATATTTTTATATACTCTAAGAGAAAGGAGGAACATGAGGAGAATTTGAATACTATACTAAATACATTGAAAATGGAGAAGATATATGAAAAGTATAGTAAGTGTGAGTTCTTTATGAAGGAAGTATAATTATTGGGGAATGTAATCACCAATAAAGGGATATTTTTTTACCCTTCCAAGACAAAGGCAATCAAAGAGTTTCCTAGGCCAATATCTGTAAAAGATATTCATAGCTTCCTTAGCCTAGATGGGTACTACCGGCGATTTGTGAGGAACTTCTCATGATTTTCATACCCAATAACTAAGCTGAATTGGAAGAGAGTGAAGTTTGTATAGACTAGTGAGTGTCAAGACAACTTAAAGAGTTGAAAAAGAGTCTTATCATTGCACTAGTGTTCACACTACAAACAAGTGGGTAACTCTTTTTGGTGTACAATGATGCTTCAAAGAAGGTATTAGACTATGTACTGATGCAAAATGATAAAGTGATTTCCTATTCCTCAAGGAAGTTGAAAATTCATGAGAAAAACTATCACATTCATGATCTAGAGTTGGTAGCTGTGATCTTTGTATTGAAAATATGGAAGAATTATCTCTATGGGGAGAAGTTTGAGATATATACTGATTACAAGAGTCTCAAATATGTATTTGCATAGAAGGATCATAATATACAATAGAAAATATGGTATAATATCATTAAGTATTATGAATTCTCAATCCACTAACATCTTTGTAAGGAAAATAAGTTAGAATATACTCTACGTAGAAAGGATCCTACAACATTATGAATGATGAGAATTGAGAAGGATCCAATATTAAAATACCTACAAAGGATGGACGTAGGAATAATTAAGGAAATAAAATCATCAATCCTTTCTCAAATGATTATTCAATCATCCCTTATAAGTAAGATAAAGAATTCTCAAAGTAATGATGTGGGAATTCAGAAAAAAGTTGAAGCTATCAATGATGGAAAATCCTTATATTTCCAAATGGATGAGGATGAATTCATGAAATTTGGGTCACAACTATGTGTACCATCAAATCAAGAGATAAAGAAATATCATCTGAATTACACACATAGCTCAACCTTCTATATTCACCTAGGGAGTAAAATTATGTATCGAGATCTCTGAGAGAACTATTTGTGGGACAATATGAAGAAGGATATTGCTGAGTATACATCAAAGTGCATGGTATGTCAGCAAGTGAAGGCTAAAAGTAGAAAGTATAAATGGAATATGTAACCATTTTCCATTAAAACATAGAAGTGGTAAAACATTACCATGGACTTTGTCATTGGAATTCCAAATACATCCTGATGGAATAATCCTATATGGGTTGTTGTGGATCATCTTACAAATAAATATCAATTTATCAAAATTTGAGAGGAATTATCACTGGATAAAATTTCACAGATATACATTAGAGAAGTGGTAAGGTTGTTTGGTGTACCATTATTAATTGTATCTAATTGGGATCTGATATTTACATCTTTGTTCTGGAAAATCCTCCAACATGCTCCAAAAACTGAGTTGAACTTCATTATAGCCTATCATCCTAAAACTGATGGATAATCTAAGAAAAATATTCATACACTGGAAGATATGTTGATAGCATGTTCTGTGGAATTCAAAGGAGGATGGGACCGACATTTACCTCTAGTTGAGTTCTCTTACAAAAATAGTTTCCAATCGATCATAAAAATGACACCATATGAATCCCTTTATAGGAAAAGATGCAGAACATTATCATTCTAGTGTTAATTTGGTGAATGTAAACTTCTAGGACCTAAAATGGTCAAATAAGTGGTGGAATAGGTGAAAACCATTCAACAACATATCCGGGATACGAAAATTCAATAGAAGATTTTTGCAGACAATCTTTGACAAGACCTAGAGTTTAAGGTTGGAGATATGGTATTCCTCTAAATATCTCCATGGAATAGGATCATAAGATTTTGAAATAAAGGAAAGCTATGTCCTAGGAACATCACTCCCTTCGAGATCCTTGATCATGTTAGAGTTGTGGCCTATCAACTAGTAATTTTACCTACTATGTCTCAAGTACACAATGTATTTAATGTATCACTCTTGAATAAGTATATACGAGATCCATCACATATACTGAATTTATAGGTAAAACAATTTGAAAATGATCTCTCTTACAAGGATAAGCTAGTGAAGATCTTGGATCGTAGATATAAATTTATACTCAGCAAGACTACTCACCTGATCAGGGTACTATAGTGGAACCATAAGTGAAAATAGGAAACATGGGAACCAGAGGAATAGAAGAAGGAAAAGTACCCTCACCCATTTTCAACAAACAATCTCAAATAAAATTTAGAGGGTGAAATTTCATGAGGGGGGAAGAATTTAACAACCCAAAATTTTTATCAATGGAAATTAACTTCTTATAATTATGTAATGTAGTATAAATCACATAAAATAACATAAATAAGAAAATAAAAACTTTATAAATGAATAATTAATGAAATAAGAGGTATTTTTAGATTTTAATAAACATATACCGATGAAATAGCAACTTGACCTTTGGGATAGTAATATGAACCTTGTGAATAGTAAACCGTGAAATTGAATACTAACCTCACTTATGAACGTATAAATAAAATTTTGGTATTTGATAAATAAAAATATTATATATTTATTTCTTTTAATAAGTAAATAAATGTTTTATAAATGATAAATTAAGTATCGTATTTTTGTATGTTATAAATATTTAATTACAATTTTTCAATTAATTTAATAATTTAAAATAAAATGTAATTTCAAAAAATATATTCATAAATTAATATTTTCTTTTATTATGATTATAAGATAATTTTCTGAGATCTTAATTAATTTTTCAAAGTGTTAAAAATAGTTTTAATTTTAAAATTGGTATTTGAATAAATGGTGATTTTAATTAAAAATTAAATTTCTCATATTTATAAAATTATTTTCATAAAATGGAGTTCATTTTCTAATTATACATATTTAAAAATGGTTGGGGGACTTTTTGGTAAATTTTTAAAAATGTGGAATTTTTTGTGAGTAGTGAAATATAATAATTTACGGTATAAACTAAATACATGGTTTATTGATTCAGAGATAATGTATGGTTGATGTAAGCCCATAATCTCAAAATATCCTTCATTATTTTAATATATTTAGTGATAATTCTCAATATACTCAAATTATTGAGCCAAAATAATAAACTAATTAATAAAATAATGAGAGAACACCCCTCTCATCCACTATAAATGCCACCCCTCACCACCTCTTCTCCTAACACCTTTAAAGATTTGATAATTGTACAAATTATACACAATAAACATTACAAGGCCCTACCCAACGTCTATTATTAATTGGTCGCATGAAAATAAAAAAAACCTCTGCCCTATGTAGGTTCTCAAGGATGAGAAATTCAAGAGGTAAAAACCTCTTTCTTTTTCTTTTAATTTCTTTCCAAGTTATTTTCTTTTCATATTCTATACTTACCTACCCTTGTACAAGTGGAATGAAAAATATATTATCTCATGTATAATGGAATTTTATTATGTTAATGGAATAATCCATCATCATTTATTTCACATTCTATTTTCATTCTAAAAATGAAAACAACATCTGTGATGTGTTAAATTATCGCATTCAAGGATGACGAGTTTTGAATTTCCTTTACCACATTCAAGGATTCTAATAAAAACATTTTTATGGTTAAAAAATATTATAATATATTTATTAAATTCTATTTAATGTTCTTTAACCATTATATATACATGATATTAAATAATAAAACAAAACAACTTCATTGTGAGTGAAAACCGCCCAAAATAATCCAAACGATTATCACTAACATTTTATCTAATGGTTCATCCTCATACCATATAAAATAGTGAAATATAAATCCATTTAATATTATTTAATTTAATTAATAAAATATAATTTAAATTCTAATAACTATTCTCATTTTACATTATTTTCTATACATGTATAAAAGTAAACTGATAATGAAAACCATGGAAACGAACACCCCCAAACGATAAAATCGTATCTTATAACACATCAAAAAGGCCACAAATGAACTTAATAAAATTGTAAAAAATAAAATACATGTATAAAAGGTTATTAATTAATTAAATAAATAATTTGATATTATTATCCATGACATTGAGATTAAGTGCTTAACACTTTTGCACATATGGTAAGGGATTCTTTCCAAACCTCAATTTTTTCATCAGTTTATACTTTATCTCTCTTTACCCTAATGTAATTATTATTTTATTTTATGTAATTATTATAAATTATGTTTATGTGTTAAATATTCATGTATCCATATCATATCATCCTTATTTAATGGCTAAATACGTTTTCAAAATGGGTTCATTCTCAATTCTCCCCGCTAAGCAAGCCCAATTCAAGGGAACTTCCCAATTTCTTACCCATTTTTAAGTTCCATACATAATAAATTTTATTCAAAAATTATTTTTATAAAATAACTAATTTTATCATGAAAAACAATCTTGGTTCATTTATGGTTTTATACAAACAATTATTATGTTTCCTTTTAAAAGAATCTTTAATATTTTCATTAAACTGTAATAAAACTTTTTATTTCTGAATTTTATTAAACACTGTTTGACATGTTTTCACTTCATTTTGACATAAAATATCATGATATATGCTAATTTTCCCTTATTAATGTCCATGTATTATTTATATAATTTCTTTCATGGACACTATTATGATATTTCCTTTTGTTATGTCTTTTGACATGATTATGATATCCAATTCTTTCCATGTGTAAACCATATATTTATGTATTATTCTTTATGTATGATTTTTTATATGTAACAAATGTGCATGAAAAAGTTATTATGATTTCACCCAAATATAACTCCAATTAATTGGGTAATGTTTAGTCTCATGAGACATTATGTGCAATGATTATGGTGGTTATCCTTAACTGGTGCTCTATGTATAGTGGTCTTGGTGGTTAGACTTGACTCAAGGTCCTCCATGTGTAATGAGTGTTGAATCGTGATTATTTAATATTTTATGTTAATTACACATCACTATTATTCCATTATTACTTGATCCCATGTTTGATATTTTATGATTCTATACGTTTATTCATGTTCTATTCCCTTTTTATGTCTTCATGTTATGCCTTCTTACCCATTTATTATTCTTTATTCTTATGTTTATTCTCTTAATTTCTTCTAACCCATTTCTATGATTTATTCTTATGTTTATTCTCTTAATGTTATTTGTGGATCATCTCTTTGTTCATGTATTCCCTAGGATTTCCTATGCATTTATAAGGTCTCAAAGGGTGTTAGGAGCTCATTTTGAATATTAAATAAAAATATTTTTATTTTTGTTTCATGCTTTCTAATTATGTGTCTAATATTCCAAATACACTAGACTTTACGATCCTTGGTTTTTATTTGAAGGGAATGTATACTTAAAATCATGTAAGAATATGTGTAAAAGTATAGGTCCATTATACCCACACTCATAGATCAGGTGCTAAAAAATACTTAAATCTATATCTATGATACCAAGTGATATGAATAAAGACAAAATTACATTTATTTCAAAAATATAAAGATTAAAAATAAAAAATTATCTCAAAATATGAGAACCAAAAGGTTTATTTTCATTATAGATTATCTACATAAAATGTTTATTGAAAACATTTCATACCATACAAAATCCACTTCTATAAATCTCCTAGGTTATACTCATCTTCATAACCTAGGGAATAGAAATATAAGAAAGGGTTGAGCTCAAATATTTATTAAGGGAAAAATGTATCAATGACTCATAAACAGTTAGAGAAAAAGAATATGAGAAAAAATGAACATTGGAGAAATATATTATAAAAAGGAAAATATGAAAATAATAGTTGTCCATAATGAATAATAGAAGGAAATATAATCTCATATGATCAAACATATACTTTGGAATAAGATTATAGAAACATGAGACAATAAAAATAATCCCTAAAGCATAAAATAAGTATATAACATAGAAACATGAAATTAGAATATGCATATTAAATAATAAAATAGCAGATGAGGAATCAAATTCTGACATAACCTAACATAATGGATCAAGAATCATGTTCTTGCCTCCCATCACAATGTGAATTGGGAATCACATCCATTTATCCCATCACATAGGGGATCATGAATCATGTACATGACTCCCATTACATAGTGTATTAAGAATCACATTCCCACCTCATGTCTCATAGTAGATCAATAATCACTTCCATGTCTCCCATCCCATAGTGGATCTGGAATCATATCCCTACTTACCATTATATAGTGGATCTATAAAAAGGTCTTTTCCTCACATCACATAGTGTATCAAAAATAAAATCATTTTCACCCATAATACATTATATCATGAATCAAAAACTTCCTTCTCATCCCATGGTGTATCAAGAATAATATCCTGACCTCCCATACTTATCTCATGAGATATCAAATTTTACCCAATGTATTAGAGAGATTTATAATTATTTCCCAACCCATCACCTCATGATAATCCATATGCATGAGTATCATAAAAAATAAATCATATATCATATAATAAATAAATCATTGAAAAAAAATGGTTCCCACAACACCTTTAAAAGGTATCACATAAAATTACCTCAAGAGTTAGACTAGTTTATAACAAAAAATTAATCACCCAAAAGTGGGTATTTCATAAGGAAATTTAAAGGGTATTTCAAAAAACATAAATTCAAATGAGATATATATTTTTTGTGATAAAGAGGAAAATGGATGTAAAATTTTTAAAATTAAATTCATTAAAAATGTTTTATATTGTTGTAAAATTAGGATGTTATGGGTCACTTTCATAAATCACTTTCAAGAAGATGATTTGAAGTATCATTTTCAAAAAACTTTTAAAAATAATTCCCAATAATATATACTTAAAATGGGGATTTATGTCAAGGAAATATAGAGTGGAATAAAAAACATATGAACATGAAATGAAAATCATTTTTATTGTTGTAAAATACCATTATTAAAACCCACATCATAAAAAAAGGATAATAAATCTTTTTTGGAAAGGATTTAAATAAAAATAAAGAGCAAATATGAGATAATCCATATTTTTGTTTCAAAATAAAAAAGGAACTATTTTATAGAAATATACAACACTGAAATTTTAAAGAAACAACCATAAAAATGGATTTAGATTAATCATAATAAAATTTATTTTATTATAAATAAATAAATATCTCAACAAAAAAGAATTGAGGTAATAACCCCCAGAAAAATATTTCATAAAAATGAAATAAAAATCCCTATAAACATGATATAAATTTCAATATAATTAAATCATAAGATAAAATTTAACCAACTTATAATAGTGATTTTATTAATGAATGGTCATAACTAAATTAATAAAAATTTAGTTTATAAAAACTATTATTGATTCGGTAACATTTGAATCAAATTCCCATGAAAAAAGAACCTGATATGGATTTTGAAATTAATTTATTTTCATGAAATATATGATAAAATTAATACATATGGTAGTATATAAAATTTGTAAAATAAAACAAGTGGTGGATATGGAATATGTCTCAAAGAATAATAATTTAGATGAGAAAATCCTTATGTTAAATCTTAACTTTCACAGAAGTGAGTTAAAATTCTATAAAATAAATATAACCATATTAATAGCCTACATTATAACCTTATATATATATATATATATACTCTCTAATTATAATCATTTATTATACATTTATTAGTTTTTTATTGTTTATTTTTACCATTGTATGTTAGTTATTTTGATTTCTTTTCAACATCAATGTTTATCCATATACTTTGATACCAAGTATATCATTCATATATTATTTAAGTAACTTGAGTAAATTTTCCTTAATGATAAGTAAATTTCTATTTTCATTATGAGGGAATTTTAGTCATGATTCATGAAGATTAAATTGGTGTTGAGCATGTTTCAGGTAATTTACCAATATCAACATATTACTTTATAATGATCATTACTTTTTTCTATATATTAAGAATAATATTAATAAAATATATTACTTCTTAATATCATATTTATTAATAAAATAAATTTTATAACTATCTATCCAAGGTAGTGATGAAAAATGAAACACATCATTCACAGAGGTAGTAATTTGCACGTACTCACGAGTGAAATTTTCATTTTCAAATGACTGAAATAAAGGAAGGTAAATAATGATTTATTTATATATAATTATAATTACATTATAGATATAATATTTATTCATTAAATTTATTCTTATAACCATCCATGTAAGGTGGTGATGAAAAAATAAAAAAAGTCATGCATTGAGGTGAGAGTCTGTACTTACAAAAGAGCGGAATTTTCATTTTCCCAAAGGATGATAGGTGAATAGATAATGGTTGTACAATAAATACAATAAAATTTAATTATACCAATTATAATGATTTTATTATATTAATATGGTTATAATATTTTTGGTGTAGTAAGGATGAAAAATATAAAGAAGAAAATACTAGTGGGTAGATACTACTCACATTGAGGATTTGAGTCTTATCCTAAATTACTTATTATAATTGGAGGAAATGGGACACATTATTATAAATAGGGGCTATAACATATCTAAATGGATTTCATTAGTATAAAATTGGGTTGGATTTTAAGGAAATTTAAATGTATATGCATGGATTGAAGTGGTTGAAAGTGAGCTCCTTTTATAGGTGAAAAGAGGGAATTTTTCTTGGAATTTATTAGTAGGTGAGGGGTAAGAGTGTAATTTCATGAGAATTAGGTGATGAAATGATTTTGAGACATATAGATATGAATTTACTACTGAAAAAAATAACTCCATTCAAGTCAATTTAGTAAAATTAAATCCAAATTATATATTTAATTTTTACCCTTATTAACCTCCATTAAAAATTAACCATGCTAATTATTTTTTGACTAAAAGTATAAGATGTACCCTCCTATCTCATTTAAATATTTTGATCCTAATTTTAGAATCATTATAATATGTCTCAATATTTAAATTTGAGAAAAATTAACTTTTAAATTAATGAATATGGTATATATATTAAATGAGTGTTAATATATTTGTTTTTTTTAAATGATATTAGAGTAATTTTATAACTGTAAATATATAATATATCAAGGTAAAATTTACATTTCTTTTATAAAAAAGTCTTTTAAAATAACTCTTTTAACCTTACCATTTTAATTAACATCAACCATGGAAACTTATTTCTTTTCCCATAAATGAAATTTCCATTTTACCAAATTTCAATTTTTTAATCCCATATCAAAAAAATATATAATTAGATTCAATTTATTTAGGTGATAAAAAATTATTTTAATATTAGTGTGCTTAAAAACAATTTTCAGAAAAAATGTATTTTTAGTCCCAAAATGAATTTATTCTTACTAACTGTCAATAAATAACTATAGAATGTTTCTTAATTAAATTATTTATGTATACTATTAATAAATTTTAAAAAGATAATTATTTTTAACACATGAATAAGGGACTTAGTGTAAGATTACCCTGATAGGGGGAGTGAAACAAGCTATGCACTATCAATAACAATTAAAACACTTTTTTCTTTAACTATCTCACTTACTCTATAGGATGTTGAACTCTGAACCTTGAGGGTAACTTGGATTTCTCTTTAACTTGATGTACTTTAGGCTTCTTGATCTATTTTTATGTGCATGTATAAAGTAAATATGGACATGATTATTTACTTGGTTCACTCTCACTCGGGTATTTCCAAGGAACATACATTAGTTTTATGTCACACACCAAAATAAATATTCATATTGTTTATTACAATTGATTAGGAAAAATCAATTATATTCCAATTCTTACCACCTTAAAATGTTTTGGGATAGCTCACTACTTCCAAAGGTCCACTCCATCTAACATTCCTTTATTTTCTCATTATTGGTGGAATATATCAACTTCAAAAAGTTTATGGACAAGTATGTCCCTAATATAGTATATATTAATACATATTCAAACTATGTATATGATCTGATATAGTTGTTAGTTAATTTTTATTATGATGAAGACACAATAAGGGGTGAATTTTGATTCTTTTAACTTCTTTCAATAGATTTAAAATAATCCTCTTGATATGAAGAATATATTTTCTTCTCTATTAAAGATGAGTGGGGAGTGGAAATAAGAAAAGGACACAGTGATATATAGTGGTTCAGGGAACAAAGATCCTTAAGTATACATCAATAATTATCTCTCTATGAGGTTGGTGATTTTCACTAGTAAGTCCTTTTACTACGAACTTCTACAACTGAGTACATGAAATTGATACAATTACAAAAAGTCTTTTACAAGGAATTATGGTTTTCTATAGGGAACCATAAATCTATATCTTAGTATGAAAATATGATACTCCTTCACCACCATGACAATGTTTTAGTTGCTGATAAGCTAATTAATCAAAATAGATTTATTTTATTGAGAAAATATGTATCACTCATAGTTGCATCATGAAAATGATAAAATTGTAGATATTAAATAATTCACATAAGAAACAAAAATAATATTCAAAATTTACATTGTATTTATTCAAATAACAATAGATAAAATACCAGATAAATGAATAATAATGTATATATCCAAAGTGTAACTCTGAAAAAATGATTTTTCAAAATTGCAGTAGAAGATGTAACAATAAGATACAATAGCAACGATATCAACAACTACAAGTTGATTAGATAGATAAAAACATGTATGTCTCCAAAGTGAAGCTCTAAAACTAAGCACTCGCTATAATTTTACAAAAATGAAAATTTTTATTTTCTATTAATAGATTCTTCTATTCAAGAAGTAAATATCTCACTATTCATAGTGATGGATGAAAAAATCCATGTCAAACTATCTTCAGAAATACCACATAATAAAACAAAAATATTTGAATTCAAATCATTCAGATAGATTCATAAATTCAATTAGAAATAGGAACAATTTAACATTTTGAGTATGGACCTTTGAATCAGTTATAAAAATAGTTTTAAAGTTATATTTACTTCTAGAGACACAATTATAGAAAAGGCAGATAATATCTTTACTTCAATATTGTCTTGTTGACTAGTCAAATATAGGGTTCCTTCAAATGATAAAAAACTCCAAAATTAGGGTTGATAATGTATGCTTGTTTACAAATGTATGGTTAATTTACTATACATTTATTTCTCAAACCTAGGGTTTCCTCCAAATATAGGATTATTGATCCAAAATTTTTCAATACCATAGGGTATATGATCCATATGTTTTCTTCCCAATATAAGGTTTCCAAACTATACATTGTGCTTATAAACATAAGGTATTAATAGTGTTTCTATAATACTTTAAAAAATTATAAAATACTTAAGAAAATATTTTCCCCTCGATTAATGACTTTTCAATGCTTCTGGAATAAAAATAAATATTCTAATGAATATCATCTTCCTAAAGTTAACTTGAAAAAAAATTCTCAGTACCAAATTTTATGTTTTTATGAGAATCAAAATGAAAAATAAATTAATGAAATTACATGATCAATACATTCTCAAAAATATCCCCCTTTTGATGGTAAAAAACCCATAAAATAAATAATAAAATGAAAAAAATTTCAATAAAATTTCACAAATATAAATAAATTATAATCACATGTTTTAACCCTTATCCCCTTTATTATAAATTTATTTCTCCTAAATTTCTCCTCTAAATTTATCCCTTTTTTTATGAAATCATAAAGATTATTTTCTAGAAATGATATGTAAAATATATTCGGGAAATATGTAGAAATAGAATATACCCCTAAATTCATTCTTCCTTAAAAAATAATATAATCAAAAGCCATGAAAACGTACCAAATATTATTCAATGAATAATAAAGTTTTTAATGACTGTTTTAAATCATTCAATTCATGCCATTATATAAAAATATTTAGAATAACTCCCCCTAATACATAACATAATTGTAAAATATATTTAAGGAATAAAATATTTTCACCGAGAGATAGAGAGAGAAAAACTTTTACACATTTAATAAGTTAGAATAACATTTTAATATATTTATAGAATTATTTATTACATATAATAATATACTATATTTCCTTGAGTAAAAAAGTCAAACATTAAGCACATGTTTACTTATAAGATAAATTTTTGATAATTAAAAAAAATAAAATAAATTATAACACATAATATTACTAATAATATAATTTAAACAAAAAAAAGATATATAATATATTAAATTTAAATAATCTAAAAATATATAGAAAATTCAAGGTTTTAGGAAATATTAGACTAATCGTATGAAATTTCCAAATTTTTAAATTTTTTGCTTAAATATTTTAAAATTTTTGATAGTTTTTCTACTTTGCTTCAAACATCTAAAGATATTTGATACAAAAAAGAGGGTAAAACTATTTGGGTAGAAACTCCTTCAGTTCACCAAGATCCATCTTAGTAATTGCTTCACTTATGAGTAACTCCATCTATCTTAACATTTCTATTTTAAACACTTCAATGCCTTCTTTTGAGATCAAAATTTCTTTCACATCCTGATACTTCCTTTATAATGTATCAAAAACTATTTTTGAAATTAACACTTTATATAGCACTTAATAAAACTTTATAAACACATTCAGATCAATATGTGTAACACCCCAAGCTTTCACAGTACGCTTCTCTTTGAATAATATAGTAGCGTGTGTTGTACGCAACTTCGAGTTCTAACGCACAACAACCAATCCAACTAGTCATTATGAATAGTCATACCAAATTTTTGAAATTTTCTAAATATTATTTTTTTAAATGGACTTCATTTTTGGATTCGGAATATCAAAATTATCCTGGGTTAATTTTGGGTATTTTTCTATAAAACTTCAATTTTTGATGAATAGTGAAACCATTTAGTAGTAGTTAAGAAAACTGACATTTTCATTTAAATGAAATTTTACCGATTCTGTAAATTGAATTTCAAAAATCAGACATACATGGTTGTTATTTATAAGTAAAATTCAGTTCAATGAGATGAAAATAATTTTTGGTGAATAGTAACTTTTTTCTTTTATTTACCACGGTTATAAGTAAATCGGGTAATTAAGGGTAAAATGATATTATTATTACCCTAAAACATGTCCTAATTCGATTGTCTAAGTATACTTAGACCAAAAAAACTTTAGGAAAATAATATGAACCTATTTGGTCCACTTGGATTAGATTAGGACATTTAATATTATTAAACTCAAAGAAGAGTTAAAAGAGTTAAAATCAATGTTTAATAACTAAAACATTTTTAATATAGGGTTAAACATAAAATAAATTCGATTATAAATATTAATTAGAAAGATAAAAATATTTCTTACATAATGGTATTTTATTTATATTTTTTAGACATTAAATAATTTAATTTATTTATGACACAATGATGATGCAGTAATTACCTTAATAATGAAATATTAAAATAATTGATATTATAAATACCCAAATAAATATAATTTGATACTTTTTATTAATTCCACTAATTTTTTAGGTTAATATGACATGTTATTATTTATTTAATTAACTTTTTTCGAAGTAATCATGCTGTTATGATTTTCACAAAAAAACAATTCTCAAATAGTGTCAAAATTGACATAAAAGAGTTTCCAAAAAAAATATTATATTATTAATTGATATACTATTTTTTAAAATATAAGGTTCAGAAAAAAAGACATATATGATGATTTTTGTATCATTAATGAACCACTTGGGATTCTCTTGGATGTATATAGTATGTTTATTAACCATATAATATAAAAATACAAAGAGACATTGTAAATGTCAAACTAGTTAACTAAGAGTTAAATAATATGCTAAGTTTAAAATAGTGACCCAAACATATCTAAAATCTCTTGGTTGAGTGGAATTCGACCCATCCCCACCTAATACTATAAATAAATCAGTTTTGAGCCATTAGAAACAGAATTTTAATTTATTATAAAATAATATTTCTAGCTCTTCCTAAAGTGACCCTCACCCCTCTTATAAAAGGGAACTCCCCCTTCTCTCAATTTCACACCTTCAAAGCCATTTGGCTCGGCCAACCTCTACCCAAATATCCTCCCAACTTCCATCACTTCAACCTTGGGGCCTTAGTTATATCATAAATCTAACCTAAGGATCCCTTTTGATCAACTCAAAAGGAAACACTCGAAGAAGAGGTAATAATTTCACCACCCTCTTTCAAGTTCCTTTCTTCTTCCACTTCTTCTTTATTTGTTATTTAAATTATAAAATAATAACTCCAGTGTATTCTATATACTGTGATGTTATTATAAATATGGTATAACCATATTTATTATTCTATCCATCCTTTGAATGGCATGTCGCCATACCTGCGTACGTATGGCTTACCGTCTCCACGTCGTGGTGTAATTGTTATTCAAAACATTATTATTTGGATGGGTATGATAATGATGTGTAATTGATGTAAATAATAAATATAACATGATAATTATTCTGTATATATTATATACCATCCAATTATATATTATTTTAATATCAAAAGAATGATATTGTCGCTCATTCGTAACGGACTACCGTCTCCACAAACACGATAAGATTCATTCCCCATCGTATCCATTCAATTATAATTATCATTTGATGATTAAAAATAATGCTTAAGGACTTGATATAATTATGGATATTAATAAGATACAACCTATCCATAACAAACAAGGCTTATGTAGCAAAGCATATAAAGGAAAAGGAGTAATTTAACACCCGAAACGATGATAATACTAAAATATTATTAACAAAGAAATATTAAAAGATCATATATGATATCATATTTATGTATATGATTATTATATAATTTAATAACAATTATTTAACTATTATACATGAGGTTAACCTACCCTCAACCAAGTAAAAGTACAAGGTAAGGGTTAATTCTACAACCTCTTCTTTATTCAAGGTTGTTTATATGTAATTATCTACTATGACCTCTTTATCATCCACATCCAGGTTTCTCAAAAATGTCTTTCAAAAATTTTTTAATATTTAATAAAAAATGTGTTAAATTAATTTATACCCTTATACATTTTTTAATGGAATCTTTTCATCGTTTTCCAAACAAGGTACTTTTTGACCTTTTCGACAAATTTAAGGTAAGAATGTTTTTTTTACTTATACGGTGGGTGCGGCTATATTCCACCATTATAACATTGTCGAAGCTTCCCTTACAAGATTATAAGAATATTTTCAAAATAAAGGTTTTATATTATAATTAAATGACTTCTAAATGATTTCAAAATAGAAAGAGATATTTCTCAAAAAAAAGGTTTTGATTTCATCTATGTCAACATCCTTTGATGGATTTTAAGTTTATTTGAAGTTGATTTATTATTATACAAAACTTCCATATTGTATTGAATGTTTTGTGATATGTTTTGACTGTGGATGTGTTATTTTTATACCATTCATGTTTTATGGATAAAGTATTGACATTTTGTATTCTAGTTTTAATACGAATGTTTATGTTATTTTTAAACCTTTTCATATGAGGAATGCATTAGACTTAGTAAGTGACGGGTGGAGCCCGCTATAGCTCCTTGATGCATCAGTAGGTCTCATGAGACAAACTAGTGTCTTGGCACAAGGCCTTGAAAAAATCATATTTGTAGTCTTGGCACAAGGTCTTGACTATGTGGTTATGATAGTCTGGAATTATGCATTCCATCATTATGAAAGCGTTTATTTGATATTGCATGTGATTATTCGAATAGTAGAATATCCATGTGGGTAGGTAAATGGAATTATTTTGATTTTATCTTTAACATATTATACTGATGTTCAAGTTTAAAAGTCTTTTGTTTTAGTTATACATTACCTTAAATGTTTATGTTTATTTGTGAAAGTTTCTGCTATATTGTTATCCTTACTGAGCATCTGAGCTTACCCCTTTCAATGTTTTATTTTTCCCAGGATGTGAAGAAGTATTTTACGAATGACCTGTAGGGATATTGTGAGGGGATGTGGAGAAAATATGTTTTTTTAGTTTTTCACTTTATGATGTAATTTAAACTTTATGAATGTATCTAGTGATTTCAAGGCTACTAAACTAAATATGTCTTTCGAGACTTGATCATTTGTGATCATGCCTATGTTACGTAATAATGCACTGACTCTGGGTAACTGGGGTTGGGGCGTTACAGTTGGTATCAGAGGCAGTTTAGTACTAACCTTGGAAACTAGATTTAGTTAAACTCTGATTAGAGCACATAGCCTTAAGATAGTCTTTAGGGATTAGTATAGAAGAACATCCTAGAATTTTGGTAAATTAGAGATTTTGTGTATTTTCTGAGAAATACATCCCTTTCTGGATACGAGCAGGTAGAGGTGGCTCTGGCACAGATGTACCTAGGAGTGAAAACTCTAACAAGGAGTTTCGGGCTTGACCTGAGGTATCCTGGTACACGACAATGGGTCTTACTGCACTCTTGGTTACGGCACTCCTGGGGGATATGCTTAGGATAATTCATGATTTCTTTACAAACCATTATGAAGGATTTATGAGTATATATCTCCTCAAAGAAAACCTTTTTATAATTATGGATTATATCCATAAACTGTTCAATTTATGTTAAGTGTTTTGAAAGTTTAGAAATATGTATTTCTATTCATAAACTAATCTAGTTTATGACATTGTTTAGAAATGGCACCTAGTGTAAGGAATGGAAATCATATCAATGCATGCACTCTATGTATGGATTTGACTCCTGCTCAAGATAATTATTGTGGAGCTGGTGATACAACTGGTTCTGATCAGCTTATCACTATACTGGGACAACTCACTCAGGTTATGAATAATAAACTTACTCATATGGAGCACCCTGATCAGCAACATGGAGGATCAATGTTAGATTGCTTCATGAGGAAAACACTGTCAACATTTAATGGGGGTACAAATCCATTAGTAGTTGATCAAAGGGTAAACTCCTTAGAGAAAATATTCCACACCTTGGGGAGTAGCGAAAGGTAGAAAGTTTTCATGGCAGTTTACCGCCTCACTGGAGATGCCGATCAATGGTGGTCGCTAATTCAAAACACAAAAGAAGATGATAAAGTATAAAATATGGACTGGAGATAGTTTAAATAAATCTTCTTAGAAAAATCTTTCCTCATGACCATCGAGCAGATATGGAAAGGCAATTTCTCAGTCTGAGGAAAAAGGAAGATGAGAATGTCACAAAGTATGAAGCTAACTTTACAAGGTTAGCGAGGCATGTGGCAGATTATATACATAACCCAAGGAGTAATATTGATCGTTTCTTTTATGGGTTAAAACCATTTCTCCATCAAGCATTAGTATCACAATCCTTCTCATCATATGAAGACATTGTCTTATGTGATATCAAGACGGAAAAGGAATTCTCTAAGTCTTACGACATTAAAGAAAGCAAGAGAAGAAGAGATCTGCTAATAACTCTGGAAGTGGAAATAAGGGGAAGAAGGGAAAAGTTGAATATCCATCCTATAGTAAATGTGGGAAGAAACACCCTGGTACTTGTCTGAATAGAATGGGAGTCTGTTACAAGTGTGGTGAAAAGGCCACCAAGCTCGCGATTTCAAGGGGAAGAAAGAGGTCGTCAATGTAGAATGATACAATTCAAGAGAAAGGGGGCATTATGCAAATGAATTTCCTAAGCATCAAGGGAACTTACCTCAGAAGAGGCCAAGGGATCAAGGGCAGGATTATGCTATCACTACTGCTGAGGTTGAAGCTCCTAAAGATGTGGTGGTAGGTAATTTAATGGTTTCCTCAAGTTTATCCAATACTTTATTTGATTCTGGATCATTGCATTGTTTTATATCATCCCAGTTTTCTATGAAAATTAGATATTTCCAATATGATTTAACAAGGTAGTTGTCAGTAAAAACCCCTAAAGGAAGTATCATTACTACAAAGTTTTGTCAATCAGTTCCCATTAAGGCATATAAATGTTCTTTATCTGCTAATCTCATTGTCATACCTATGATTGAATTTGATATAATCCTCAGTAAGGATTGGCTATCGGACCATGATGCAAAAATTTATTGTAAGAAGAAGGAGTTTACTATTTTTTATGATGATGATAAAGAACACCTTATCTTTAGAGCCGAATCGTCACCACCTAATTCTTATCTAGATCCACCCCAAGTAGCTCAACTAAATTCAATTATTGGGGAGGAAGAGAATAAAATAACTATGGGTGAGGAAAGGAATGTTTGAATAGAGTATGTACCTATTGTGCAAGAATATGTTGATGTTTTTCTATAGGATTTACCTGGACATCCTCCAGAATGAGAAATTTAGTTTTCCATTGACCTAATTCTTAGTTCAAGGCCCATATCGAAGACCCCTTATAGAATGGCCACTGTGGAACTAGTGGAACTAAAGAAACAACTAGATGAATTGAGTAATAAGGGATTTATTCACCCTAGTTTTTCTCCATGGGGAGCCCCTATTCTTTTTGTTAAGAAGAAAGATGGATCTATGAGGTTGTGCATTGACTACAGGGAGATCAATGCTATAACAATAAAGAACAAGTATCCCCTACCTCGCATTGATGATTTATTCGACCAACTGCATGGAGCTCAATACTTTTCAAAGATTGACCTTCAATATAGATATCTTCCTTTGTGTGTGAAGAAGGAAGACATTCCAAAGATGGCATTCCGAACCAGGTACGGGCATTATGAGTTTACAGTAATGCCTTTTGGATTGACTAATGCACCCTCTGTCTTTATGGATCTAATGAATAGAGTTTTCAAGGAATATCTTGATGAATTCGTAGTGGTATTTATTGACGATATATTGTTATATTAAAAAATCTATGAAGATCATGAAAATCACTTACGCATTATCCTGAAGACTCTTAGAAGACACGAATAATATGGGAATTTTATCAAGTGTGAATTCTGGCTTCAGGAAATTTCTTTTCTTGGTCATATTTTCTCTAAGGATGGAATCCTTGTTGATCCTTCTAAGACAAGAGGGATCCAAGAATGGATAGCACTGACGAGTATAACTGAGGTACGTAGTTTTATTAGTTTAATAGGTTATTATCGACGCTTTGTCCAGAATTTTTCCCGATTGGCTAACCCATTAACGAAGCTCACACGTAAAGGGGTTAAATTTGTTTGGATAAAAGAGTGTGAAAAATGTTTTGAAGAATTGCAGAGAAGATTAATCAATGCTCTTATATTGAATCTACCATCGGGAAGTGATGGGTTTGTTATTTATAGTGATCCTTCAAAGAAAAGACTTGGTTGTGTCCTTATGCAGAATGATAGGGTTATTGCATATGCATCACGACAGCTAAAAATTCATGAGAAAAACTATCCCACTTATGATCTTGAGTTAGCGGATGTAATATTTTCTTTGAAGATTTGGAGACACTATCTCTATGGTGAAAAATGTGAGATATATACTGATCACAAGAGTTTGAAGTATATTTTCTCATAGAAAGAACTCAACATGAGGCAAAGGAGATGGCTTGAAATACTCAAGGATTATGATTGCACGATACACTACCACCCAGGGAAGGCAAATAAGGTAGCAGATGCTTTGAGTAGAAAAGATCATGGAGTTTTAAACAAGATGAGAGTTGAAAGGGATCCTATTTTCATGGATTTAGTAAAGATGGATATGGGAATATCCATGGAAGGTGAAACATCAATGCTTTTTAAAATGGTTGCCAAACCATCTTTACTAAAAAGGATTAAGAGTTCTCATACCGGGGATGAATAATTTCAAAAGAAGATTAAAGCTGTGAATGATGGGAGATTGATTGAATTTTTGTATGAAGATGGAATTTTGATATTTGGGAAGAGACGTTGTGTTCCCGATGTACCTAATCTAAAAAGGGAATTGTTGGATGATGCTCATAGTTCCAATTTCCTTATACACCCTGGTAGCACCATGATGTATAGGGATTTGAAGGAACATTTTTGGTGGGACAACATGAAGAGGGAGATTACTAATTTTGTGTCAAGATTTATGGTTTGTCAATAAGTGAAAGCTGGAAGGCAACATCCTGGAGGAGTGATGCAACCTCTTCCCATACCTGAGTGGAAATGGGATAATATCACGATGGACTTTGTCATGGGACTACCAAAGACTCCTATAAGGAACGATACAATATTGGTCATTGTTTATCGTCTTACCAAGTCAGCACATTTTCTTGCTATAAGGGAAGATCTACCACTGGAGTGTCTAGAAAGACTATATATTAATGAATTTGTGAGACTTCATAGAGTACCCCTATCGATTGTTTCTGATCTTGATCCCTGTTTCATATCAAAATTTTGGAAAAGTCTTCAAAAGGCCCTGGATACTGAAATTCATTTGAGTACTGCTTACCACCCTCAAACAGATGGACAATCAGAAAGAACTATTAAAACCTTAGAAGACATGTTGAGATCCTGATCACTTGACTTTCAGGGTATGTGGGATCAATATTTACCTCTGGTAGAATTTTCCTATAACAATAGCTTTCATTCATGTATTCAGATGGCACCATATGAAGCATTATACGGAAAGAGATGTCGCACACCAACTTGTTGGGATGATGTTGGTGAAAGAAAACTTATAGGCCCAAAACTTGTGGAGGAAATGATGGAAAAGGTGAAGGTAATCTAGACCCACATAAAAGCAGCTCAAAGTAGGAAGAAGAGTTATATCGATAACCGATGGAAGGATTTGGAATTTTAAGTTGGTGATCATGTTTTCCTGAAGGTATCTCCATGGAAGAGAGTTATACATTTTGGTAAGAAAGGTAAATTGAGTCCCAGATACATTGGACCTTTTGAAATCCTATAATGAATTGGGGTTGTAGCTTACCATTTGGCAATGCCGCCAAATCTCTCCAAAGTTCACGATGTTTTCCACGTATCACTATTGAGAAAATACATGCCTGACCCAACGCATGTACTCACCTATGAGGAATTAGAACTAGAACCCGATATATCTTATTGCGAAGATCCTATCAGAATTCTTGATACAAGAGAACAAGTGCTGATAAACCGGATGACTCGTCTGGTAAAAGTTGTATGGAGAAACCATAAGATGGAAGAGGCAACGTGGGAACCCGAGGAACTTATGATGAAGAACCACCTGAGTCTTTTTATACAGTAATATTCTAGAAATTTTGAGGATGAAATTATTTGAATGAGTGGAGAATGTAACACCCCAAGCTTCCACGGTACGCTTCTCTTTGAATAATACAGTAGTGTGTGTTGTACGTAACTTCGAGTTCTAACGCACCGCAACCAATCAAACTAGCCGTTATGAATAGTAATAACAACTTTTTGAAATTTTATAAATTTTATTTTCCAAAATGGACTTCATTTTTGGATTCGGAATATCGAAATTATCCTAGGGTGAATTTTTGGTATTTTTCTGAAAAACTTCAATTTTTGATGAATAGTGAAACCACTTAGTAGTAGTTAAGAAAACTGACTTTTTCATTTAAATGAAATTTTACCGCTTCTATGAATTGAATTTTGAAAATATGACATACATGGTTGTTATTTATAAGTAAAATGTGGTTCAATGAGATGAAAATAATTTTTGGTGAATAGTAACTTTTTTACTTTTATTTACCACGGTTAGAAGTAAATATGGTGATTAAGGGTAAAAATGATTTTATTATTACCCTAACACATGTCCTAATTCTATTGGATAAGTATACTTTGACCAAAAAAACCTTAGGAATATAATATGAACCTATTTGGTCCACTTGGATTAGATTAGAACATTTAATATTATTAAATTCAAAGAAGAGTTAAAAGAGTTAAAATCAATGTTTAATAAATAAAACATTTTTCATATAGGGTTACACATAAGATAAATTCGATTATAAATATTCATTATAAATTTAAAAAGATTTCCTACACAATGGTATTTTATTTATATTTTTTAGACATTAAATAATTTAATTTATTTATGACACAATGATGATGTAGTAATTACATTAATAATGAAATATTAAAATAATTGATATTATAATTACCCAAATAAATATAATTTTATACTTTTTATTAATTACAATAATTTTATAGGTTAATATGACATGTTAGTATTGATTTAATTATCTTTTTTTGAAGTAATCATGCTGTTATGATTTTCAAAAAAAAATTCTCAAATAGTGTCAAAATTGACATAAAAGAGGTTTTAAAACAAATATTATATTATTAATTGATATACTATTCTCAAAAATCTAAGGTTTGGAAAAAATACTTATATGATTATGGGTGTATCATTAATGAACCACTTGGGGTTCTCTTGGATGTATATAGTAAGTTTATTAACCATATAATATAAAAATACAAAGAGACATTGTAAATGTCAAACTAGTTAACTAAGAGTTAAATATAAATGATAAGGTTAAAATAGTGACCCAAACCTCTCTAAAATCTATTGGTTGAGTGGAATGAGACCCAGAACCACCTTATCCTCCAAAGAAATCAGTTTTAATCCATTAGAAACCGAATTTGAATTTATTATAAAATAATATTTCTAGCTTTTCCTAAAGTGACCCTCACCCCTCTTATAAAAAGGCACTCCCACTTCTCTCAATTTCACACCTTCAAAGCCATTTGGCTCAGCCAAACCTTGCCCAAATATCCTTCCAAATTCCCTCACTTCAACCTGGAGTCATTAGTTTTATCAGAAATCTAACCTATGGATTCCTTTTGATCAACTCAAAAGGAAACACCCGAAGAAGAGGTAATAATTTCACCACCCTCTTTCAAGTTCCTTTATTCTTCCACTTCTTCTTTACTTGTTATTTTAATTCTAAAATAATAAATCCAGTATCTTCTTTATACTGTGATGTTATTATAAATATGGTACAACCATATTCAGTATTCTATCCATCCTTTTAATGGCATGTCACCATACATGCGTATGTATGGCTTACCGTCTCCACGCCGTGGTGTAATTGTTATTCAAAACATTATTATTTGGATGCGTATGATAATGATGTGTAATTGATGTAAATAATAAATATAATATGATAATTATTCTTTATATATGATATAACATCCAATTATATATTATTTTAATATCAAAAGAATGATATTGTCGCTCATGCGTATGTACGGACTACCGTCTCCACGAACGCGATGAGATTCATTCCCCATCATATCCATTCAAGTATAATTATCATTTTATGATTAAAAATAATGTTTAATGACTTGATATCATTCTATATATGAATAAGATACAACCTATTCATAATAAACAAGGCTTACGTAACAAAGCATATAAAGGAAAAGGAGTAAGTTAACACCCGAAACGAGGATAATACTAAAATATTATTAACAAAGAAATATGAAAAGATCATATATGATATCATATTTATGTATATGATTCTTATATAATTTAATAACAATTATTTAACTATTATACCAGAGTTTAACCTACCCTCGACCAAGGAAAAGTATAAGGTAAGGGTTAATTCTACAACCTCTTCATTATTCAAGGTTGTTTATATGTAATTATCTACTAGGACCTCTTTATCATCCACATCCATATTTCACAAAAATTTCTTTCAAAAAATTTTTACTATTTAATAAAAAATGGGTTAAAGTAATTTATACCCTTATAAGTTTTTGAAAAGAATCTTTTCTTCATTTTCCAAACAAGTTACTTTTTGACCTTTTCGACAAATTTAAGGTAAGAATGTTTTTTTTACTTATACGGTGGGTGTGGCTATATTCCACCGTTGTAACATCGCCGAAGATTCCCTTACAAGATTATAAGAATATTTTCAAAATAAAGGTTTTATATTATAATTACATGACTTCTAAATGATTTCAAAATAGAAAGAGATATTTCTCAAAAAAAAGGTTTTGATTTCATCTATGTCAACATCCTTTGATGGATTTTAAGTTTATTTGAAGTTGATTTATTATGATACAAAACTTCCGTATTGTATTTAATTTTTTGTGATATGTTTTGAATGTGGATGTGTTATTTTTATACCATTCATGGTTTATGGATAAAGTATTGACATTTCATATGCTAGTTTTAATATGAATGTTTATTTTATGTTTAAACCTTTTCGTATGAGGAATGTATTGGACTTAGTAAGTGACAGGTGGAGCCCGATATAGCTCCTCTATACATCGGTAGGTCTCATGAGACAAACTAGTTTCTTGGCACAAGGTCTTGACGAAATATTATTTGTAGTCTTGGCAAAAGGCCTTGACTATGTGGTTATGATAGTCTCGCATTATGCATTCCATCATTATGAAAGTGATTATTTGATATTACATGTGATTATTCGACTAGTATAATATCCATGTGAGTAAGTAAATGGAATTATTTTGATTTTATCTTTACCATATTATTCTGAAGTTCAAGTTTAAAAGGGTTTTTTTTAGTTATACATTGCCTTAAATGTTTATGTTTATTTGTGAAAGTTTCCGCTATATTTTTATCCTTACTGAGCATCTGAGCTCACCCCTTTCAATGTTTTATTTTTCCTAGGATGTGAAGAAGTATTTTATGAATGATTTGCAGGGATAGTATGAGGGGATATGGAGACAAGATGTTGTTTTAGTTTTTCACTTTATGGTGTAATTTAAACTTTATGAATGTATCTAGTGATTTTAAGGCTACTAAACTAAATCAGTCTTTCGAGACTTGATCATTTGTGATCATGCCTATGTTATGTAATAATGCACCGAATCTGGGTAACTGGGGTCGGGGCATTACTATATGCAACTTCACTATTTCTCTATTCAAAGTATCAACCTTAAATAGAAGTTCTTCAAAAGACATTTCACCTTTAATAATTTGAGATGAAAAAACTTATGTTTCTATATAACCATGAACTTCCGTATCTTTTTTTGAATACTTTTCAAATGAATCCTTCACATCAAAAACCACATTTTCTCCAAACATATTATACGAAGGATTACCTTCTGTATTATTTTGAAAATTAATATTTCTAAACAAGAAGTTCTTGACTACTTCATCTTTGTCAAACAGATTTCAGAAGTCTTTGAACAGATATTCTGAAGAAGAATAATAAATAAGAGGTCTTAAGAAGAATACTCTAGGGTTTAAATGAACAATAAAATTAATTATTTTCTAATAACCTGTAGATGGTGCTAGATATTCTAGTGCTGAAGATATAGAATAATAATTTCATTCTTTCAGTTTTGAAAATTCATTTTACATAAGAAAACTATTCTCTAAAAAGAGTTATCTAACACAAAATCTAAGTATAACGGTAGGTTTAAATGATTAAATAAAGAATATAGTTTTTCATATAATTATTTTCAAATTATTTACTATATTTTAAAAATAGTCTTTTATTAAAAAATTATTTATTGACATTTTTATTTTATTTTTCAATTCAATTCTTCAATTATATAGACTATGTTTTAAAAACTTGATTCAAAAATGAATTAAATAATTAAAAATTATAAAAGATATATATCCCAATATATAAAATAATTAATGTAATAAAAAGTATATATAAAAATAGTAATTAAATACTTCCTGGATTATTGGTTCCAATTCTAAGGATTTTTTGATAATTAACTACTTCAGAGTTGATCACTCCTTTATGAAGATCTATATTTCCATATACTACCAATATGACCCCTCATTGATTTGACGATGTAGTTCATTAGTGTATTCATAAAAAATATCAAATACAGGTACCTTTTATTAACCATGTGCTTTTTTATATGGCTTTATTAGCAACTAATGTTTTGAGTAACCAAATCAATTTATTTTGTGTAGATACTCTACTATTAAAATTAAATAATTAGTTTGAACAGTAAATATTTTTAACACCAAAAAATTATGTTTTTATAAAAAAAAGTAATTTTCCTAATGTCCATTAATACCATAATAAAAAAATTTAACAGTAGACATTATTTTTTTATTCTAACGAGGAAAAAAATAATTCCTATATAATTTTGGTCTTTCACCATTACTACTTATACCAAGTTTTCCTTTGTGAATTTTATTTTTAACAATAATTTGATTAAAATAATTGTCTCCATTGATAATAATAATAGAGGATTATTTTAAAGTATTAACTTCAACTAAAATTCTTTAATTTTAGTTTCATATAGATCGCAAATTGTTTTGGAAGAATTAGATTTTTAATCTCCAATTTGGTTTGACAAACATTCTTTATCTAATAATCTAGCATCATAATATTTTCTCTGTTTTTTATGATATTTCTTTAAAGATTAAAATTTATATTGAATTATAAAAGAATACTTATTAAACCCATAATAATAATGTTTTTCATAATTATATTTTTTAGAGTAAGAAGTTTGTACCTCTTTTGTATGAGTCATAATACACACCAATCAATTTTTATGTTTAGCTTTATATATTATAGAGAATTCATTATTTTAACCATAAGAATCACTCCAAGACGCCTTCACAATTTTCTTTATTTTTATTATATAATCTTCTTTCCTTTGAGAATTAATTAAAGTAAAATTAACCATTGTATAACTATTTTCTTTTCATTTACAACATCTAATATTTTCATTAACTTTATTAATTTTGTTGTATAGTTTTAAAACAATTTGAAACAATTTGATAAATCTTTACCTGAATCTATATGAATTGAATCAGATGATTTATCCATAGTAGTTTAAAGAGAATATTCTTCATATTTGATATTATTTTTAGCTTCGGATTGTAATGTAGCTTTATACATCATCAAGGTTCCAATTAGATCATTCATTTTTAATTCCTTAACAGGATTGGATTGATGTATATAAGTAGATATTACAGTACAGTTAGAGTGTAAGAATCTATGTAATTTTACTGATGATCTGATTTCTTAATTGGATATCCTAAATCAATAAAATATTAACATTATTTTATTAATCTCTTATTCATCTCAGTGAAATTTTTATCTTTATACATTATAAAAATATCAAACATTAACTTTGAAGTATTGTATCTCAGTTTTTTGATATTTTAGGTTCCTTCATTGGAAACAAAAATATCATTCCACATCTCAAATACATAAGTACATTGAGAAACTAAATTAAACTCATTAGTTCCTCAACCATAGACAATAGTATTCATTTCTTTTTAATTGAGGTCATATTATTTTTATTGATCATCATCCCCATTTCTACATATCATACTTTGGCATTTTTTATGTCTTGAAAACCTTTAAATAAACTATTATTCCATGAATTTTTAGGTAAATAATCAGGCGGCCTTTCTTTTATCCATAGTTGTCACCATTAAAGTAAGGATCATGGATCATCGACATACCTTCTTTGAGATCATCCATAATAATATTTTTTTTCATCTAAATCATTAACTTAAGATTCATGGAGTTAAAGGATACCTTTGATATTACACATGATTCCAAAATTTTGATACACTTGGTACTGTTGAATAGAATAATCAAGGGATTTAGAAAAATAGAATAACCTCTTATATTACTTTTAACTATCAGATAGAAACAGAATAATTTTCAAGGATTTCCAAAAGAAAAATATATCAATAGAGCCCTTCCTTTGATACCACTTATTGATATCAAAATAGAAAAAATGGAATATTCAAGAATTTTCAACAAGATAAATATACCAATAGATCCCTTACTTTGATTCCACTTGTTGGTATCAAAATAGAAACAACATAATATTCAAGGATTCACAACAAGAGAAATATGCCAATAAATCCCTTCCTATGATACTACTTTTTGTTTTAGTTTGATAATGAAGAATACATAATAGTGCATGTGAATTTTGACTCTATTAAAATATTTAAATATATTCAAAATAATCATCTTGATATACTGTATTTCTTTTATTCTCTCTTAAAGATGAGTGAGTACTGGAAATAAATAAATAAACATCGATATATTGTGGTTCAGGGAACAAAGATCCCCTAATACACTTCACCAATGCTCTCTCATTCAAATTGGTGATTTTCACTAGTAATTCCTTTTGTTGTGGACTTATCCAACTGAGTACAGGTAGTGATTACCTTTATAATAAGGATTTTACAAGGCCTTCTAGTTATTTTATATGGAACTAAAATTCTAGAAACTTTGTCCGAGAAGATGATACTCCTTCACCAACATGACTAGGTTCAAGCATTTAATACTCTAATAAATCAACAGATATGGATTTTATTGATAAAACATGTTCCACTCACAGTTTCAGCAAGAAATTAATAGATGTGTAGATATTCAATAATTCACATTAGTAGTAAAAATAATTTTCAATATTTTTGTTTGGAAAAAATCCCTCTAGTTAGCATTATAGCATTTTTAGGGTTAGTTGTGTTTGTTGACAAATCAAGTTTTCATGGGGGGATTGATGAGTTCTAGAGATTTTGTTGATAATATATGTTGAAAAAAGAACCATAAAAAGGAATGGAAGATCTGGAGGTGGTACAAAAGAATAGACATAGGGTGGCACCATTTCCCAGTGTTTGGAAAATGTTTGGGGTCCAAAATTTGGAGTTTGGTTTTCATCACGGAAAGTGGATTTCTTCAAAGATCTCATGAAAACATGTCCAAGGAATAAATTTTGTGAATATGGGATTTGCGAGTTGTATTTCGCAGAGGAGAAAATAATTATAGAAAAAGTCTTCATGAAATAAACGAGAATCGTGATTCTGAGAAAAATTGAGCTTCGTGATTAGTGATGGAGTTATTTGTGGTCTTTGACAGAAGGCTTCACGATTTTGATGTGCGCTGTGAATATAGAGTGCTCTGCGATTATGACGGGTTTCATGAATGTAAAATTACAAGGGATCTTTGAAAATGGAGGTGCACCGTGAAGATGGATCCAGAAAACGCGCTGGAGGCAGTGGAGATTCGGAAGTGCCAAGCCTATAAATATAAGGCCACCCCACTTCAATAGCAGGAAGATAGAGAATAAATAAACTCAATGAAAATTCTAAGTCTCTGAGTATGCAAAGTAGCTCCATGAAGGTGTTATGCATAGTCATTCATGAAGGCTATAAGCCAACCAAATTCTCTGAGCATCGCAAAAGCAAGGATTTCATGAAGGCCCTAAAAAGCCAACTGAAATGTGTGTACATCGCAAAGGCTAGTTTGAACTTCGTGAAAGGAGGAACATCATTAAGACCAGTTTAAGATTTGCAAAAGGTGATTCGTGAAGACCAGTTTGACCTTCATGAAAGGAGTGCTTCACGAAGGTTGTATGCTTTTCGAAAAGAGGTGAAAAGGTATTTCCCAGATTTTAGTGGAAAAGAGGTATTCATCTGTGGATGAATGTCAGACATCAATAGAGAATCTACATATAGTGGGGGATGAATTCATTAGAGTTAATTAAAGGACCTACAAGTCTTTAAACTGTGATTGGATCTTCTAAAGTGGCAGTTATCTCACTTCAGTTGAGAGAGTAGTGAGTTCTCAAATTGTGAATAGTTGTAAACTAGGAGGGATAATGAGTCCACTTAGAACTTTGTAAACAACAATGAACTTTTTAGTAGATTTGGTACATCGGCACATTGCTGGTGTATGCTCCTTGGACGTAGCCCAGTGAGGGTGAACCAAGTAAATTTGATGTGTCATTTGCATGCTTTAATATTTGTTTATACTCTACAATGGGAATGAGAGATAAGTTACTTTCGTCTAATGACAAAACAAGATCAGAAGGGAAGTTTTTTTAATTTATCATACCCTGATTCACCACCCTCTCAGGGTATCTAGCCTAGTGGACCTAACAATTTTCACTATCTTTCTTCAAATAGTCGTAGAGAAAAAACCAAACAGATGAATAAACATGAGTTTCTACAATGTGTGACTCTGAAAAATTCATTTTTTGATCTTTCAAAATAATATGTAATAATAAGATACATTAATAAAAAGATTAACAACAAAAAGTCAATCATATAGATTAAAAAACATGCATTTCTCCAAAATGTATCTATAAAGGTAACGACACATTGTTATTTTACATGCACACAACCTTTTATTTTCTCTGATTATATTTTTATATTCAAGAAATGAATATATCAGTATTTATACTGATGATAAAATATCTCCAGTTCAACCTAGATCCATAAATACCATATAATAAATAAAATATATTTGAATTCAAATCATTTAGAGAGATTCATAACAACTTTTATAAATATTAATGACTTAGCCTGTTTATTACAAGACTTTGAATAGGTCATAAAAATAGCTTTGAAAATATATTCACTTCTTAAGTGACCATTTTAGAAAATGTGGATAATATCTTTAATTTAAAACTTCATCATTGACTAGTCAAACATAGAGTTCCTTCATGTAATGAAAAACACCAAAATTAGGATTAATAATGTATGATTGTTTACAAACATAGGGTTGATGAACCATACATTTATTCCTCAAACGTAGGGTTTCATAAAAATGTAGGGTTGTTAATCCGTACTTTTCCACAATGTAGGGTATATGATCCATAATTTTTATTTGGATAATAGGCTTTCCAAACTATACATTATGCTTACAAATGTTTGGTATGAACAATATTTCAAAAATACTTTTAAACACATCCATAATTCTTAAAAAAATATTTTCCCATGGGTTAACATCTTTTGAATGCTTCAAAAATAAAAATAAAAATTCTAATGAATATAATATTCCAAAAATTCACTTAAAAAAATTATTAGTCACAAAAAATATAGGAGTTTGTGAGCATCAAAATCAAAAATAAGTTAATGAAATTTTTGAATCAACATATACTCAATGGTATTTATACGAGGATAATTCTTCATATCTATTAAAAATCCATGAGGTGGCACCTTCTTCTTTCCAAAACACCTATAGAACTAGTTCAATTTTTTTTAGTCATAATAAATACCTTATTCTACTTTTGAAGGATCTTTAGTAGATGCCAATTCTTCAGTACTTCCAATACCACAACTAAAAAACTATCATTTCTCTATAAGAATCAGATATGGAAATTTATTCCTAGTACATGGCTCTTTAATTCTTTGGAACTACTACAGGTATCTTTATGTAGAATTTATCTCTCTACATTCAATAAAATGGTTAGTATTGAATTTTATTTTCCTAGGATCATTCCAACTTTCTCATGTATTTAATAGGATCATAATGTGACTTTGAATCTGATTTGGGAACCTTATATTTAATAAATAACTCATTTTTTAGTGATACTACCACATAGATGAAAACATCATGGTTATAGAATGGTCATATATATTACACTGTATTATTACCCATTTTGTAAATAGTATGTCATAGACATATTCACTCTAGAACATCCATAAATACTTCAAACAAAAATGTGGCATAGGAAAGTACACTATGTCATGGACACCAGTTTTTAACTAGATCCACTCTTCTCGCAATGTTTCTCCTCTATTTATCTAGTATGATTTTTTCTAATAACTTCTCACACTACACTATTTGTGGTGTTTACACATAACTACAATATGATCTCCTATGGAAATTGAAACCTTTGAATTCTGTACTTATATATAATTTACACCCTCCATAATAGATGTTATAATTATAAAATGGACGTCTTCTTCTCAAAGGGGACATTGGTATATCCTTCTCTATTGTGGTGTGGACACCTTGAAATTTCTAGTGGATGATACCCTAATGTAGAAGGTTATCTTCCCTTACATAGAGGGTATGTATCTATCATTGTTTTGATGAAATTTAGACTATAAAACTTGTATCACACATCAAAAAATCCTTTGGATTTATCATAAAATATAATAAATCACCTTCCATGACTCATCGATTATGATTAACGAGGTATGATTCTGGACTCCTCTATGCTAATTCCCTATAGAATAGACCACTACATTCATGTTATTCCCTTGTTAATGGACCAATTCCTCCATCCAAATGCATATATATGTTTTTGTTCTCTCATGCCTCATGGTTTTATCATGGATGTATGACCTGTATGGTTCCCTTGTGTGGTTGATCATTCTCTGACATGTGCACGGTCGAGCTGGATTGGATGGTTAGAAAAGGTTGGAATTAATTTTTCACTCTAACATACATCCATACAACATAGGCACCGACCTGGTGGTATATCCATGGGGACTATGTCATAGAAAAACTTTTGTGTTATCCACAAATATATCCTCCACGGTGTTACTGGATGCACTATGACATAGTTCACTCTCTAACATCTCCTTTACAATGTAGATATTCATATCTGTGGAATATCTAGAAGAAATACCTTCATAAAAAATCCATTATAGCCATGACTATTTCATGTTCTTTCCCATTTTTTCCATATTTTAATCTTGTGAAATACACCACAAACTTCACTTTTGGAATACCTTTAAAAATCTCCACTTGGGAAATCATCACTTGGTAATTCTTTAACATGTATATCAATGGATTTTTTATCAACAACAAATCTTTTCCATCATCTTTGGGATAACAAAATATCCCAAGCCACACATTATCACTTTATTCTTCTTCAATATGTGTTATCAAAAATATTATTCTAAAAAATACAAATTTATTCATTGAGATGCCAACCCACATATTGGTCATCAACCTTTACCATCCTTAATGTAAAAAAATTGACCAACCTTATTATCAACAACCTTGACCGAACTTATTGCCAAAAAAATCAAACATGAGCCCTTTGGGATTTATAACAATCTTTCCCTTGGTATGTGTTAACAATATACAAAAAAAATTTCTCTCCCTTATTCAATGCTCCCTTAGAATTAACTTCCCTCCCTTAATGATATCTTCTTATCCAATAAGAAGATATCTTTTTATCCCCATATTGTCAATTATATACAAAGGACTTTCAAATAAAAAGGGTATTTCTAAATACCCTTCTATAGATTTTGGGATGCCCTTTTATTCCTTCTCATCCTTATTTAAGGGATCATCATATTCACATAATATACCCTTAATATGGAAAAATATTATAATAAATATAAAATCCTCTATGGAGTTATCTTCTCTTCCTGAGGATATTTTATCACCAGTTTCAAAACAACTTCATTTTTTTGCATCAACCAGATGTTGATTAGCCAAATCATTTGAAGCCACATGTTACACATTAAAATCTCTTGTATTGATATATTTTTTCAAGATATTCATAAAGTGAATTTACAAATTTTCACTTGAGATGTCAATAAATCATATAATCTAACTAAGTTTATGCTCTTTGTAGGAAACAAGAGTTTATATAAACAAAATAATGTTGTCCATGACACTCATGAATATCAAGGAACACACAATACAATTTTGGATTTTCCAATTACAAAATACTACTTATAATCTCCATCACATCACAAAAAACCATTAGTACATAATATTAAAACACTTGTTTTTGAGAAAAATACCACATGATGAAGTAATAGATAGAACATGATAAAAATTTGAAACCAATTATTTCAATTTTTGTTCAAGTTGAAAAAAATATATCATTTGAATAATAATCCTTTTAGATATTCACTGTCTTCAAAAAGTTCTAATGAAAAATAATTTCTTTTGATTATTGGGAAAAATCTCTTTTAGACTTTTCTTATTAATACAATTTTTCTCATCACTTATTGGGGGTACAAAATGGGGACACATATTCAGCTTTACCATATTTTAAATAAACTCCATCCACTTGTGCTTTTGTAGCATAAAAAGTTATGTTAATTTCAAGAAAAATCACCACATGGATCATATCCCCCCTCTATTTTTTCACTTATTTACAAAAATTTAGAAATAATAAATCATATAGGGAGATATTTACCTCGATGTTAATCAAGTTGATGAATAGAGAGGTTCAAGAAAAACTAACCCATTACATTACATCATCCCTTTTCCCTTTTTCAAATTTTGGGAATGGAATTCAATCACTTATTCATGTTCATCATCATCACTTATAGATAGAAAAATCAACATCTTTATGAAGGAACTACTTTTAATTCCACCACTTGTATACATATTTTCATGGATATGAACATTATTATCCTTCCTCAGCTTGGGTTTTTCCACAATTATGGAATCGGTCACACATTAACAAGTACCTTATTGGGTTTCATCACTAGTGGAACTCACCTCTATATTTCTTCTTTATTTCATCTTTCCATTTTTCTTCTTAGTAGTTTGTGTAGGACCACTTTATTAAATTTCTTCCTTAATGTAAAAAACATGAATCTCAGAATGCATCTTCCTTGGTGGAGTCAGCTTCGCATTCTATTCCACCTTTTTCACAACTGGAACAACTTTTTAATTTTTTATTTCAGATTTTCATTCTTTTAGTTCAATTTTTTTTGAATTAATGAATTTTTTTTTCTTGATATACCCTTCATTGAGGATCTGTTTCAACCTCTAAAACATTGAACCTTTTTTATAGCTTAATATCCCTTCTTCTAGAATAATATATATTATTAGAAGTCCATGGAGTGGAGTGAATCTATATAGATTCAATAACCTTACATGAATTAAAAAAATTATAACCCCTTACAATATAAACAAGGATATAACTAATGAAACATTTACAATAATAATCATACCACACTTGGTCTCTTCTTCATTGAGATGTTGGCACTTTTCAAGCTCTTCTAACATATTTTCACTTATTAGATTTGAAACATCCACTAAAAATGTTCCCAAATAATCCATAATAAATTAAATTTTTTGATTTCATCTTTTTTGGAAACCCAATTTAATATTATGAATGGAATAAAAATATACATCCAGATTTTAGATATGGATTCTTCTTAATTGATGCACAAGTTGAGGTATCTTTCAGAGGGATCTTCATCTTCTCAATTGATGTGTTTATTCTCTACTCAAGGTCAATTATTTTAATATAATTATTTATAAATTTAGTATATATTAAGTTTATATTAGAATTATAATCCATACATGATTGTATCCTTTCTTCAAGTTGGGTTTTGAGATGCATGATACTAGCCATCAACTCCTTCTCCATAGCATTTGTTTTCTGACCTCCTAAGAAATATCTTAAAGTGTATTTCTTTGTTCTTTCATATTCATTATAATTTTCTTCATGTTTAACTTAAACACCACTTATTAATCCTTTAATCTCATATTTTATAATGATAAATCTTAAATATTTGATCAGTATAATCCATTCATGATACTCTATTGATCCACATTATCATTTCATGAGTACTCCTTGGAATAGAAACTTGATGTTGTTTACATTTATTTTTCATAATCCTATATATTTTTCAGAAACAAAAGAGATTATAAAATTTTTAATCCTTTCTCCACATAAATTTTAGAATCATAATTATCAGGTTTAGTTTTTACATCAGCTAGAGAACACAAATTCTGGGACAACTTCTTATTAATCTTAATCTTATTTCCTTTTTTTCATAAGTTACTAATCATATAGACTTTATTCATTGAAAAAAATACATCAATTATATCCACATTTATATGGATAATATTCCATGATTCACTTGTTTTTTAATACTTCCTTGATAGACACCTTTAATTCCTCTTTGAATGAAGTTTAAATAGAAAATTTTCTTTACCCTATTTCAAATATAACTTTGTTTCTACTCAACAGATTAGTACCATATTCTAAAACTTCTAGATAGACTCTAAGAGAAACTTCCATTAACTAGATCAACTCCTTTTTACAAATTATTTCCAATAAAAAAGGAGGCTTCACTATAGATTCCATCTTTAAACCAACATTAGATAGAGTTAATATTTTAAAAAATCCAAAGTTGAACCTAATGCTTTGATACCACTTGTCAGACTTGAAAAATGTGCTTAACATGAGATTACCATGAGAGTGGGGGTGAATTATGGTGTGAACTATCAATAATAACTAAAACTCTTTATCCTTTAACTTTATCACATGACCTATAGGATATTAACCTCTCAAACATGAGGGTAACTGAGATTTCTATTTAACTGAATGGACTTTATATTTCTTGATCAATTTTGATGTTCTTGTGTAAAGTAAATATAGTCATTATTATTTACTTGCTTTAAATTCATAGGGAAATGTACTAGGAGAATGCATAACCATAATTTCCAAAACCAAAAATAACTATGAATATTAGTAATTTCAAAGGTTCAAGCTAGTCCACTCCTATACCCATGTTCAATGCCTTACAATGATTTAGGATAACCCAGTACTTCTTAAGGGTCACTCCATGGAACATTACTTCATTATCTCAGTACCAATAGAAAGGATCACCTTAACATATTTTATAGACATGTAGGAACCTTATCTAGTGTATCTAAATGTATCTTCAAACTATTTATATGCCCTTGTGTAGTTCTACTAGGTTTGTTCTTCGTCTATATGAAAACACCTTGATGAAATACCTTTTCATTCAAAAATACCTCTAAAACAACTTCATTTTTATATGAATAATAAAAAATTTATTATAATTTGTATTGATCTTTAATAGATGCTAATTCTTCAATAATTCTAGCTGCTAATGGGAAAAATATATTTTCTCTCTATGATAATTGGATACAGAAATGTATTCTCTATGTGGAGAACTCAATTTCTCTATAAATTCTACATGAATAATTATAGAGAATTCATATCTATCTACTCAATCTAATAGATGGGATTTAATATCCTTTTCCAAGGATCTTTATAGGTATCCCATGTAGTCAATAGGATCATAATGTTCTATTGAATATGAGTTGGAAGCCCTGTAGTCAAGATACGACGTCCCTTCATTCAGTTTCCGGATAGACTTCCAATGGAAAGAAAACTACATGTTTATAGAAAGGTCATATATAATGCGGTGTAAAATTACCCATTTTGAATATCATATGGAATGTACACATTTTATATGGTACATCCATAAATACTTCAATCTTCACTATGGAATGGGAAAGTACATTGTGGCATGGACACCTTTAGTTGACCATATTCACTCTTCTCATGCAGTAAATCCTCCATTACTCTCGCATGATCTCTATAATGATATCATCTAACTAATTCTCACACTAAACTAACTATGGTGAAGATACATCACTGTAATGTGTAATTCTATGGAAATGAAAAAAAATTAATTATGTACTTCTATAGAATTCATTCCCTCCAAAGTATAAGTCATAGATTTGGTGTGGAAATTTTCATCTCCAGGTGAACTATGGAATAGACTTATATAATGTGGAAAAGACAAATCAAAATCTATATTGGATGATAACCTATAATAGTGTTTGATATACCCTTATGTAGGTAGTCCTATGTCATTTTTGTTTTGGATATAACATATAATATAAACCTTGTATCTGATATCGAATACTCCCAGCAATTTCTTGTGAAATATAAGAAATTTTCTCCCATGGATAATCAATTGTGAGTAATGGGGTCTACTCCTAGCCTCATACATGCTACTTCCCTATGTCATAGACCACTCCCTCTGTTTTTTATCCCTGTAGTTTAGACCACCGCTTCCATGTAAATGCATGTGCCCATGCACACTCTCATGCCTCCTGGTATTGCTAGGGATATCTAGAATTTATGGTTCCCCACTATGGTCAATCTTACTCCAAAATGTGCAGGTTCAATCAATATTTGTTAGAAAAAAAAGGTTGGAATTGTTTTTTAACCCTTCCATGAAACCTTACCGCATATCCAACACCATTGTGGCATATCCCTGGTGACTACAGCATGGATAAACATTGTAGTTATCCTCCAACTTAAGTAACTAGATGTACTACGGTGCAGTTTACTCTTTGATAGATCCTCTATGACATGGACCATGATCTCTATAGTGTATATTCATGAACACCCTTTACAAAATACCCACTATGACCACCACTATGGTGTGGTCTTTCTAGTTTTTTCCAATTTTTACTCTTTTGAAACACACTCTATGAAATTCACTTCTGTAATTCCTTCAAACATTTCCACTTGGCCAATCATACCTTCAAAATGCTTAAACATGTATAACTATAAATTTTGCTGTCAACAACATACCTTGGACATCATATTTATGATCAAAAAATCTCCCAATCAACACTTCAACACTCTAGTTATCTTCCACATCTACTACCAATAATGTTATTTTCAATAAATCCAACTTGATTTATTGAGATGCCAACATACATCTTTTTCATCAATCTTGACTATACTTATTATAAACAACATTGACCATCCATATTGTCAACTAACTTTAATAGACTTACTATTAAAAAATCAAACATCAGTCCTTTGGAATTGCTAACATTATTTAACCAAATATAAAAAAATCATAGTTCATAAAATTTATATTTTTAGTAAAATATTTTTAATGTTTATAATGATTTAAATAATTATTTATAAACACTAATTGAATTTTATAAATGCATTATTATTAAAAATTATGCATATTTTTCATTGTACATATATTTTATAATATGATTACCTCTATTTATAACCTTCATATTAACAGATGTATTATAACTATTATAATTAGAACTCAAGATTTTTCTTAAAAAATATATTAGAATTTATTTTGGTAGTGTTTTATATACAAAAATCTATTCAACTTAGTATTTATTTCAATTGAAATGGATACTAAAATATTTGTTGTTACATTAGCCCCCCTCTTAAATAAATTGCATCCGGTCAAGGTTAAGTTTAATTTAATAAAAAATTAAACATAGGGATCTATAAAAAACTCAAGATATATTTTAAATTGAGATATAAACCAAAAAGTATTAAAAAATAGGATATGGATCATTTCCAGCATAATAATCATGTATTAAGATATAAATTTCTCTTAATAATTTATAAAAAATATGATTCCCCAGTATATTATAGGAGTTTTAGGGTCATACATTTTATAACTTCATTTTCATTATTCTATTTCTAGATAAATACTAAATCCAAAATGGTTATTATGATATCTAATAAAATTAGAAAATGATAATATGAATATGGAAACTAAATCTAGATATTACATCTCCTATGACACATTCACCTAAAACCATGATAATTTTAGTTCAAATATGATATAATTGGATCAAACTATAAATCATTCAGTTTAACATAGGTTTTCTATAGTTGTAACGAACTAGCCTAGGTTGCCTTCCACTTGGAATCGAACATGGATCTCCACAAGGTACAAAGGTAATTACTAATACCCATGGGTGGTTAACTAGTTCCTAATAATAACAAGAAACACCTTTGGCAACATTTTCTCCCTCAAATAAAAGTTAAAATAAAGTGGATAATTTTATATGATTCTGGTATAGACCATCCTTGCATTGTATTTCCATGAATCATCAAGCATATATATAAACAAAATAAATAGACATGTTGAATCATTCATAACAAAAAACACTAATTTAACCGATTTTTTAAATATAACACATAATCCATCTAGTAAAAAATACAACAAGGAATAACTATATACAATAAAAATAACTAAAAGTGGCTAACAATATGGTAATCACAACCATTACCGTGATAACAAAAAATAAAGAAATCTTGAGCCAAGATTGAATCCAACCCTATGAAACCTATGGTTTCTCCCCATTTCTTGACTCACTCAATGATGATCACAAGAAAAAGAACTAATTATAGCTTTGATGTGGAATACTCAATATGTAAGAGTGAGATAAAGTTCCCAGTACGAATCCACCCATTAAATCTAGGAAATTCATTTCATAAGGAAATTTAAAAACTCTAGTTTTAAAATATAAATGGAAAGTATGATTTTTAAACATAAACATGTGAAAAATGAATATCAAGTTCATAATATCTTAAAATTTTCAATTGGTTTTATTTAATTAAATATAATGAATTTATAAAAAATGTAACCATCCAAATTTTTTTAAAGTCAAAGCATCTATTTTGAAATCCACATTAAAATCCAAACACAGGAGTCTTTTAATTCAAAATGGGTTTTTTTAAAAATATTTGAAGCCATTTAAAGTAAATGAACCAAAAACAACAGGTCAATCATTGAAAATATAGGCAACACAAGTCCAATGATAGGAAATGGAGATAAAAAAAGGTTCCACCATAATATAAATAAGACGAATAGGGAAATCAAGTACATGATAGATATCCCATATGCAATCCTCTTATCAAGTTGTGAGTGTGGAATGTGATCTACCCTAGGACATAATGTTTGATGCTTAAAAGTTTATCAATTTCCTATAGACCAATTGTTAACATATGTTGAGTCCAAACATGAAAAATCCATCTAATTAGCCCACACCAGCCTCATTAAAAATGGAACCCACTTAACCCCTATTCCTGGAATGACGGGAGGGATACTAGAAACATGTGAACCAATTAGTGTCATGTTTGTGTATATCTCTGACTTGGTTCTTCAGTTCCCATGACCAATAAAAATTATATATGAGTGGACAATAAATTCAAGATCAACTCACAAGGAATAGGAAATAACTCTCCCTTAACTTTATTACCCACACAAATAATATTCCCTTACAGTTCATATATTCATGACATAAATAATCACATTCCATAAAAAGGTATCAATAAGAATAGCCTAGTGATAAATGACCCACACAAAGGGAAAAAAGACCATGAGAAATCAAGTGGGCCTTATAATTTTTTAAAAAAACTCTATAAATTAATAATTGGGCCGTTACCATAAAAATATTTCTCTAAATTCAAATCCATTTAAATTTTAGAAAACATGCCTTTAGGTTTCTCTAGAAATCCATTAAAACAATACAAAACATTTACATTTCAAATACTCCCATTATGAAATGGGGTTTCCCCTTTGAAATCCAAAATAAGTCCAAGGGAATTCCACTTATATAAAATGAATTTTAAATAGTAATTAAGGAATTTTCCCAAGTCGTAACAACAAACACATTTCAAGAATAATTTTAAATTCATTAAAGAACCCACTAATCATTTTCAGTTAAACGTCACATTATCAAAAATATATCACATTAAAACATTTTTTTCACTCATTGAATACCAAAATGGGATCCAAATCCTACAATAGCCGTAAAAACCATTTCAAAAATCCTCATTGTAATTTGAAAAATTCTATTTATATGGAAAAAAATCTATTTTATAAGTGAAATAATTAAATATGAATAAGAATTATTTTATTCCAAGATCAATATTTAAATAAATTATTTACATAAATCGCATGGATATTACATATATTCATATTTTCAATTACAAAATATTTATAAATCTTAAGAACACATGTAATTCTAAAATGAAACAATTTCATAAAAAAGTCTACTTGGAAGAAGAATAAACCAATCTAAAATGTTTCACATTTTAATGAAATCCACCCCAAAAAGAAATAAGATCAACTATACCATCTATAAGAGATCAAAACCCAAAGATAAGAACATCCTAGTCTAAATCCCTAACTTAAATAGAAAATAATGGCCCAATGAGAAGAGGAAACATAACAAAGATGTAAGTAAGAAGTATGGAGGAGAATTTGAAATCACTGAGATAAAACCAATAAATTAAGGGTGGGGGGAAAAGATTGGAGCTCCACATTGGGATCCTAGGGTCAGCTAAGTCATATAGGATAAGATAGGGATGAATGCCGTTTTTTATTTGAAAGGGTTAAAATTAAAAAAAAACATATAAAACTGGGTTGATCATATGGTTTTCCAAACCATGCGATAACCATGTCGGTGTTCCCCTTTTCCCAAAACAATTCACATGGTTTATTATGAATCTCCAAACTATTTGGAAATCATTGAAGTGTCATTGGAAAACCATATTGTTCCCATGATATAACCCTCCTTACGACAAATAAATGGTTACTACTAACCATGCTGGTAAACTGCGAAACACCCAAAAAACCTCCAAAACACTAAATTTCTAACCCATAAATTTCTGGGACTCAAAGTGACCCATGATAAGATAAAATAATAAAAATTTTACACTATGGTGACATGTGGGTGTCAAAATTCTCCCCACAATGCCAATTTATTTTCCTAGGAAGTCTCTATTCACAAACTAGAAGAATATTTTAAACAAAATATCTATATGAGAAAAAACCAAATAGAACAACTCAAAATTAACCAACATCCTCAAAACATTCAAATAGATCATCCATAAAGATTTATAAATTCCACAAAGAATAAAAAAATAAAAACCCCTAACAAGAATTCCTAATAATGAAAGGAGATCTAAAATGGTCTCCCCACCATTTATAATTTCTCTAAGATGGTACAATCAATGAAAACTATAGAGATACACATACTTAAAAAAAACTGAGAAACCACAAGATAAACTCACCCCCCAAATTACATGCACTTCCAAACTAAAAGGAGGAAGATCAAGCCATAAGAAGCCACAAAGAATTAAAAGAGATATTACCTTATACTATAACACACAAAGATAACCAAGGGTAACAAACAAGAAAACCACCTCATGGGGAATCCATAAAATTCCAATCCAAACACCATTAAGTGCATAATATCAACTGGTGAGTCACACACCATAGCCATCTAATAATGAAACGAAATTAATTACTCATGTAAAACTAGATATCATCCAAAAATATCAAGATCACCAAGAATGATAAACCATAACTCTTAAAAGATAGATATCAAAAGAATAAGTCAAAACCAAAAAAAACTCTCATAATTATACACAAAATATGAGGTAATGTTATAATAACAATATTTATAACAATCCATAGGGAATATTCAATTAAATAACCATCAACTAGATTCCAAAAAAACAATAGATGAAGCTCCAAAATATGAACCTAGATTACGACAATCAAATAAATGTCCCAAAACAAGAAAAAAATTTACAACATATCAAACCTGATACCACTTTTGGAAACCCGTCTTACAGAACTTCTGAAGATGACCTAAAAAGATATAGTGGAGAAAAAATATTGGATCTTTATGGTTCAATGGCATATAATTCCCTAGATCCACATAATAGAAGCACTTGACAGGTCTTATGTTCACACAATAATGAACCTTCACTTCTAACACAGGATCATCCCACTCCCACTCATCACCCATTGGGTTACCTTTATTCTAATTAGATGGAACCAAGGATTCACACAACACTAGTTACATAGGATATTAATTTTTTACGTGAATAGCCTCCTAGATGATCTCATTAAAGGATAAAAGGATAGATGCAAGCATGGTTGAACCCATATCTTAATGAAGTCCACCTTAGAAAAAATGATCTTTTACAAAATATTTGATAGCTAGTGCTGGAGTGAACAAGACTATCTCTGAAAATTTATCAACATACTTTGTCCCTGATCACACACCCAGATGATGGCTCAAAATCTCAAAATCTCACTCCACTTTCAAAACCTCTGGAAAGAACCACTGGATAAACACTATCCTAAAAAATTCCCAAGATATACCTTCATGAAGATGATAAGGTACAATAGACTCCCTCAATAATCAACTAGATCTGAAAAACAAGCTAACTATATCTCTCTCATGTGAAGATTCGGGTGTCTTGATAGATTTTAGATTCACCTCAATCCTTTATAATCATATTACCACTTTTTTCTAACCACAATCACTATAAAAATAAGGTGTACATTGAGGCAAGAAGTATATAATGGTTATTTAGAGTAAATAAGTTTCTATATACACCAATATATTCAGATTCTAGAAATGAAGGAACTATTTCCATTTTATGAGGGAATTCACCAAGAGGATCATACACAAAGATAATCCTTCCACTCTTTCTTCTAACCATTATGGGAGGACTATCACGAACCAACCCATGTACCCTGGAAACCCGATAACTGATCCAGCCCTAACATAGCCCTAATGGAATTCTCGATCCCCATGGGCTGGAGACAAGCACCCGATATCATACAATATGAATGTGGGAATGTTTTTTACAATGATCATAATAGAAGTAGATAAAAAAATCAGTATACATAACAAAAGAAACTCCACTATGAGTAATGTACCAGAATACAAAAAGGAATAAACAATCCCAAAGTACTACAACCCAAGTACCAAATTAGGTAAAAATACCCTAATTCCCTAAGGACACAACTCACCAAAAACAATATTCAACAGCTGGATCCACCTCTATGAGATCCTTTCCCCTTACTCAAACCTAGAAGGAGATAATCTAAAAACACATGAAGGAACAAGTAAGGTGTGATCTAAAAATACTAGTAGGGTATCACTAAGTATTC
This sequence comes from Viscum album, assembly GCA_963277665.1. NCBI lineage: Eukaryota > Viridiplantae > Streptophyta > Magnoliopsida > Santalales > Viscaceae > Viscum > Viscum album. Next base: position 1,370,811,825 of record OY728134.1, read on the forward strand.
CATAATAGATGCTAATAAAATATTAACCAAATGAATTATTTAAAATTTTAAAATAAACTAGTTTGGAATTTTAATGAATATTTAAACTAATCATGCTACATAGTTCAAATAATGGAAAATACTTTAAGAAAAGGTTTTAAAAGTGATGGAATATTTCTAAAATAGTGTCTTAAATAAAGCAGTTACATAAAATAGTTTATGTATATTAATCATGCATATAAATAATCTCAAACAACATTGGAATAAATTTATATCTCAAGTATAAAACAAGTGATCAACATAGTCATCATCCAAATAGGTATGAATGTTCTAGGATATAGGACTCTATAATATCTAAGTGATCTTAGAAATATGTGTATACACACATACCTATAACACTAGCCAAAGGAGACTTACCAATATTCCATAGAGGATGTGATTCGCTACATGTATGCTTTAAAACGTTGTAATAGCTTAGAGTGTGTTCAAATAACTTACAAATAACCCAGGCTTGCATGTGCTCTTATACAATCAATGATGGGAAATTTATTGTAGACTTCATAAAATAAAATAAAATTATTTACCTCCATTTTAATTCCAATTTTACATTTAAAACCAAAATAGGTTTTAATAAAAAAACATGTATTTTTAATAAGATAAAACCATTAGGTTTCTATAAAAACATTTTAATCAATTTTCACCTATTTGAAATCAATTAAAAACCAATTCAATCAATTTCAAAATTCATTTCCAAAATTAAATTCTATAATTTAATTAAAATAGTTTCCATCAAATCTAAAATTTAAATTAAACAATTTAAATCTACCAATTTCTATAAACACACCCAATTTCAATGAAGTTAGGGGTTTTCCCATTTTCATTCCAAACCATTTCAAATCTCCCAATTCACTGGAATTGGGTTTTAATAAATAAATTGAAAAAAAGTTTGCAAAATTAAATTTAAATAAATAATTGAAATAAATCATGAAATTCAAGGTTAATCAATTTGTCCATGTTGGTTGGAATCACTAACTTTTTTCCTGAAAAAGAACACTCGTAACGACACCCGTCAACGAGATCGAAGATGTGGAAGACCTCGAAAAACAAGCTAGAAGAGAGATATAACCCTATAGAGCATAGATCTATAAATTATAGGATGATATATTGAAATACCAAAGGATTAGAAATAGATAAAGAAAAATAATAAAGTATAATGCTTACTTGGGAATCACTCCACAAGCGTAGCGATGATCAAATGTCGAACAAAAGGTTCTGGAAGGGTTGGAGAGCTTCAAGATTGATTGGGGAAGGCTTTGGGTTGAGAGAAACTAAACTAAAGAGTATGAAAAAGGGATAGTTCATCCACACTACCTATTTTAAAACATAAGTCGGGGTATTACATGATTTCTAACCCCATTAAACACCATGAACGAGTTAAATTCTGTAACCATTGAAAAACATGTTTCCTTGACTTAAAAAATGATGCTTCAAATTAAAAACCAATATTTAATTCATTCATGATGCGTATCAAATCACCCTATCATGTACCTTTCATTGTGTGAATATTCTAATGGCATGAACCTTCTCACGGAATTCCCCCAATAACCATTACACGATGTGTAACGTATTTACACAACATGTAATCCTCCCCCAACCTATAGAAATGACTAGTTAATGATGAGATTCCAAAAAATCTATGACTTCAACATCATTGGTATCCTCCCAATTTAATATAAACCCTACCCAATCAATGAAAATTAAAAAACAAAACATGGTTAAAGATGTACCTATCAGATTGATAACGGGATGTTACAAGGACTACTATAAAGAGCATAAGACATGAATAACATCAATTCATGCCTTAACACTTTAACCAAGTTATCATATCAAAAAATAGGGATAAAATCTAAAATCATATACCACTAAATCAAGTCACATAAACCTCAATCAAGTAAAATATATGTTTCTTTTAAAATAACTAACTTCTACTAAGGAATTTTGAAAACACACACCAAAAGGAATGCACTTGAAAACTAATCCAAAACCCTTTTAAAAAAAACCAACCTTGGTGGAACATAAATCACAAAAAATACCATTGAAATTGGAAAAAATTTCTAAATTCCTAATATATTTTTTCTTTAAAACAGAAGCATCCAATAAATACTCATAAAAAACTCACTCCCCTTTCATTAAACCATCTAAATTTGCTTCAAAAAATCCCCTTTTTATCATGAAACATTATCAAAACTTCATTTTAAACAAATCAATTTTGGGAACACCACTAAAGGATGAATTTAAAACATCCCACTTTATAAAAATTTGATATAAAAAAAAGAAATTTCTATTTAGAAAACTCCATGAAAACCAAATTTTGAAATTAATCATTTTACAAAATACCATCATTTTCCAAAAACAAAGCTTTAAAACCATGTATCATAAAATCTACACAAAACCATCAATAAATTCCATTAGGACCTCATATAAAAGGCATTGAAATCACCCTTATTTAATCTCTAATAAGTGATAATCACTCTTGGGAAATATGAAATCGATAGGACTAAAAGAAACTCAACTAAGGAAGAAATAGGTTTGTGTGTAGTTTAGTTTTATGGGTTAGTAAATTGTGTTCCAGCTATAAAAAATGCTTTATAAAGGTGAAAAACCCAAACCGTATGGTCACTGTGTGGGTTTTTAAGCCATTAAAGCTAAATTTGGAGCTAAATGCTTTTTATTTTTACTTTGAAACAAAAGAGTGACCCCTTAAAATCATTTAAATATTAAAGTGAATAAAAACAAAATCATTCTGCATCAAAATTGATCATAAATATATAAAAAAACTCAAATTGACAATTTGAATCCCATCTTCTACTTATTTCTTGAGGCTCAGAATAAGAAAGAGATAGATAGACTCTCCTTGCATTTACCTTTCAAGATTTTCAATCTTCCCCTTCCTACCATGTCATCCCAAAATAACAAGAGGGATAATGAATAAACATTGGCTCCTTTCAAATAACCTGGGATTTGATACTATTTTATGATGAAATGTCATAGGTTTCCATGCACTTGGCACCTGTACCAACTCCCCATAAGGCTTTATGGGAATTCTTGATCCCAATGAGTTGAAAACTAGTGCTTGGAATTCATAGAAAACTCCTTTGGGATTAATTTCTCAATCAAATCAGAGATACAAGATAGTGGATCATCTAACTAGTGTTTAGTATGGACCATACATTCATTGCACATCCACACAATATCCAGCATATATATAACCAAAAATAAACTTGTCAAATGGGTCATAACCAGCAACACCAATTTAACCCATTTTTATATATATAATGCATCATCCATAAAGGAAACAACACAACATGTCTTTACTAAATATAATAAGAAATAGCTAAAAATAGCTAAAAATATTTTTTTATTAGTTGTTACAATGATAAAAAAATAAAAAAAATATTAATAAAAGACTTAAGCCAACTCCAATGCAACCTACGGTCTCTCACCACCTCCCGACTGACTCAATACCATACACAAGAACAAAACCCAAGTCCAACTGAGACCTGTAACCTACAATATATAGGTGTGGTAAAAATATCATATTATGTCACCACCCACTAAATCTATGAAATTCATTTCATAAGGCAATTTATAAATGATAGTTTGAATGTATAACTACCAAATAGGCATTTTAAACATAAAAATGTGAAAACCCTACATGAATTTCATGATCTCTTCATAATTTTCCCATCAATTTTGGTCAAATGAAAATAAAAACTTTTTAAACATTTCACCAAATTAATCCAATTCATATTAAAAAAACCATTCTAAAATCCACTTTAGTAACCCAACATGATGATATTTAAATTCAAAATTGGGTTTCAACCATATTTAAAAACATTTAAAATGAAATTTCCCAAATACAACAAGTCAAACATACACAAAGTAAGAATATCTAGTACAAATATTAAAAATGGGTATAAAAAAATAATTGTTCCACCATAACATAAGGGGAAGAATACAATCAAACACAAGGTATATATCCCCTTTTTAATCCACTAATTAATAAATAAAATTGTTATGGGATTTACCTTAGTAATTCATGTTGGACACATTTATCTTTATCAATTTCCCATAGACCAACTGCCCATATATGTTTATTCTAAACATCAATACATCATCCAACTATCCCACACTAGCCTCCTTAAAAATGGAAACCCCTTATAGTCCTAGTTCCTGGAATGGGTAGAGGAACACTAGCACCATGTGAAGAAACTAGGGTATCATAAGAGTAAATCTCTCATTTAGTGTATATGTTGACATGACAAAAGTAATGTATAAATGATTGGACAGGAAATCCAATATCAACTCACAAGTAATCAGAAATAAATCTCTCTTTCCTATATCACCCTCATAATGAATATCCCTATACACTTCATACATTCATGAAATAAATAATAACATTCCAAAAAATAGGACCAATAAGAATCAAATAGTGATAAAAACCCAAAAATGATAAACAAACACAAAGGGGAAATCATGATGCTATCAAAATCTTTAAAAATTAATGTTTATAAAGTATAAATCAGGTCTTTACCTTAAAATATATCTTGGAATTCCAATCCCATTCAATTTCATAATTATGCATTTAACTTCCTTTTTAAGTCCAATTAAACCACACAAACCATTTATATTTCAAGGACACCCTTTAAAACCATGGTTTTCACCTTTAAAATCCAAAAAAGGCTAAGGGACTTCTATTTCCATAAATCACATTTTAAATATCCATTAAGAAATTTCCCCATGGCATAAAAACAAACTAATTTTAAGAAGAAATATAAATTCATTAAATAATTCCCTTATAATTAATTTCAATTTCAAAACCTCATTATAAAACAATTCTCTCTTAAAAACATACTTTTGAGTCATTGAAAACTAAAACAGGATCAAAATCCCACAATTACTATGGCATCCTGCCTTTTTTGAGAAGAAAGAAGGATAAAATTAATGATGAAGATCATCAGTTGTACATACGCATATTCATGAAGGGAAATTGTCCAGCCATAGCTGGTTGACATCGAAGGGGCCTGAGGCTGCCAGCTGATGAGCCTTGGCCTGAGGCTGCCTTGGAATCCTACCTTTTTATTACATAACTTTGCATTACATTTTACAAACAAAGGATCTTTAAGGTCTAGTGTCTTGGAAATAAGGTACATAAAACATGAAAACATAAGAAAATATGATAATACACTTGTAAGGATTCATCATAGGTTCACCCTAAGTATAATTACTACATCTCATAACCTGGGTACATACATCAAAGGAAAGGGCAGAAGGCCCGGTAAGGGAAAACAAGGAAAGCAGTTTACTTGATATCAATAAGAACATGATGAAATACATTAATACATGAGTAATGAATGAAGATCCATATCATAATTAAAATAAATTGAATCATAAATTGAATATGTGGCTAAAAAATTTCATTTAGACATTCATGAACATATCACCAAGGTTCATCCCCGTGGTGTCATAAAAATTACCAAGGTTATTCACCAAGGTATCGTGAAACTTGTCATCTCTAGAGATTAATTCTTTACCCAATGCATTAGAGAGATATTAGGGTGCACCCTTAATATGTCTTTATTTTCATGTGAACCACATATATCAGAATCAAACATTTCATAAATAACACATAGAGAATAAATGAAGTGGGTTTCATTTCAAATTCGTGACGTTTTAAAAGTTCTTAAAAACTTGATCATTGTGTCATTTATAACCCATGAAAGGGGAGTGAGGGTTATATGTATGTCAATTCCAGAATAAAATAGATCAATTTTTTTTATTGATGAATACCCATGGAAAATAAAGTAGATTTTGGTATTCACATAAATAATACAAGAGAATTTCTTGAGAAAAAGAGAGAGATTTTGAGACGAAAATTTTGCATCATAACGGCTATATAACATGGTTTTAGAAAAGAATAAAAAGAGAAGGGACAAAATTAAACCACTCATAAACAATTCATAATATATTATAAAGATATAATAACTTGAAGATATGAATATGGTATGGATATTTGAATGACATACCACATGAAAAGAAAACTAGAAAGGAAATAGAAGATGTGATTTATTTTACAAAAAATTCGGTAGCCTAATGGCGTCACTTAAAAATTATGAAATTCAGATGATGAGAGAAGAAAGGGGTATCTCATCATTTGGACATGAAATGGACAGTAACAAGAATATATAATAACTTACCCCCACATATGAAAAAGGAAACTAGAAGACATAACATAAAGGAATTCATGACTTAAAAGAGGAGGGTGAAAGGATCCCTTACCATGAAGAGTAACTTCAAAATCTTGAAGTTCGGGACCTTGGGAGGCTTGAGGGAACCTTGGTAGGACTACTTGGGAGGTAAAAAGACTAGAAATATATTTAGGATGATTTTGGAATGAAATGTATGAGGTAATGGCTTGGTATTTATAGGAAACGTGAGGGAATAAATTATTAATTTCCAAGGGACACCTCATCGGTGGTATTGGAAAAACCATGGGCTTGCCCATGGTATTTTCTCATGGTATTGGCCACATGGTACACCTCATAGCATATCTTACTATTCATAAGTTGGCCAAAATTATTACATCATTAATGATGTCATTAAACAACCGAAACTCAAAACTATATTTTTACTATTCATTGAAAATTCAACTATTTCAGAAAAATCCCAAAACTTGACCCTAACCTAATATCGATGCTCTGAATTAAAAAATGAACTAAATTTTACAAATATAATTTTCTAAATATTTTTAATTTAATTTTTAAATAAAATCATTATTTATTCCAAAAATATGACCTTAAAACTATAACTCATTTTGTAACACCTTATGAAAGTAATTAAGGTCCCATAAAATTATCGTATAACCATAATAAAATAAAGTAACAATTTATGATTAAATTTTATGAAAATAAATTTCCATTTTAAATTATTAAATTAATTATAAAATTGTAAATAAAATATTTATGACAAACAAAAATACCAAAACATATACTATGATCATTTTTTCATTTTTAAGATGTCCAAATTGTATTTATACATTCATGGGTGAATTTTATATTTTTTTGGCCAATTACTATTCATTATTATTCAATACTATTCATACGGGTATGTTACTATTCATACTTTACTATTCACTAAAAATTAAGTTGATCTTATTAGACTCTAAATTTCTTACTGAACAACATTGTAGAGGACTATTTTTTGAAAATCATTTAATATTATTAATTATTTAAAGAATAACAAAAATATTTTAAAATTCCCTTTTCTCCTAAATTCATCAATAAAATACATCCTATATTTATCCGGACATTTTCGATTCACAAACTTTACCATAAGAAGAAATAACAATTTTATTTATATAAAAGGATTACACAAAGTAGATAAGGTCTCGTTACATAGCCCCTTATAACACCTGCATAGGACCTAAGTGTAATTTGTGCTATGGTGACAGAATCTTGGGGCGGCTCAGACAACATTGCCCAAGTGGTGATTTCTATCAGCTTGAACTTCTCCCTTGAGTGATTCCGTTCAATTTTCACATGTATAAGTTCGGCTTGGGCTTGGTCTAGAGAAAATCCCAGTGATGCTACCTCCTTCCCAAGCTCTGATAGATGGGCTTTGTACGGCCCGAGTCTACCGGATGAGGCCATCGACTCTTCTTTTTGTATTAACCATATAGTTTTATTAATTATAAAATAAAATAACACATAAATTTAGGAAACAAATATAATTAAAAAGTTCGGGTCATTACAATAACCATAAAAAAATTTAAAAATCACTATATGAATTTCATAAGTTCTTGGAACATGAAAGAATTACATTTCAAAAGTGAAAAAATGAAATACACATAATAATCCAATTATTCAAAGCTAAAACTTCTTATAAAAAATTTACTAGAAACACATGGATATCAAATATATTCATAGTTCAAATATAAATAATTTTAAAAATGTCATGAAAAAATTGAACCCCAAAATTAATCAATTGCATAGAAACATATATTTGGAAGAAGTGGAAACCAAGATAACACATGTCACCATTGAAAATAGACACCTAAATACGCAATGATATCACCTCAACAAACCATAATAGACTAAAAATCTAGGATAATTCCATCCCAAACACAATCCCTAACATACATAGTGAATAAGAGTTCTAGTATAAATAAAAAACCTAGTAAATATGGAAGGCAAAATAATATAGCAGAATGGAGGAGGTATTTACCTTGGAATAACATATAAATCACTAATAACACTCTGATAATCAAATGTGGGAGATGGTTGGAGTTGCCCCTTTGGATCCTAGGGTCTGATTAGTCCAATGGGAGAAGAGAGGGTTGAATACCCCTTTAATTCTATAGGTGTAAAATTGGAAAACACAAAACATAAAAACCTGAGCAGAAAACGTGGTTTGGTTGTATACTTTTCTAAATCATGTTCCAACAATGAAGGAGTACCCTTACACAAAAAAATATGCATAGTTCCCTAGGAATCTCTGTATGTTTTGAAAAAATTGTGTAGATACCATGAAAACCTTCATTGTCTCCATGAAAGCACCCTTCTCATGGGTTAAAAATGGGTACTACTAACCATGTGTTTAAATCATATAACACTAAGAAACCCATAAAACTAAAAATTTACAAAACAAAAATTATGAAGACTCGAGGTGTCCCATGATAAGATAAAATAAGGAAAATTAAATACTATAATGACATGTGGATGCCCCAATTTTCATTTTATTATTAGGTTCTCCAACATGACTAGTTATATATTACATCTTCAAATTCCATTTATATACTTTGTAATGGTTTGTAAATATAAATTTAATTTACCATATAATATCGATTGAGATTTTCAAACTAGGTGTAAAATAATCCCTCTTTGTTATGCACTTGGTGAAGGTTGGGTTAATACCTAACCAATCCTTTTTAAGGCAATTACCCCTAGCTATATCGATTTTAGAGATTGTAGCAACTTATATATATCCAGAAATGAATGTTATTTATATGAAACCATGCAATTTACACTTTACTAAAATTTAAGGATGTTTTATTATATTTTGGATTATCCTTAGGGGTTTCACTGATGTTCACTCATCATATTCAGTAAAAAATAACTAATCTAATCCAAAAAATAAATAAATTCTCCTCTAATACCAACTGAGGTTACCTAACTCACACCCCAAGATCTAGTGCTAAAATAAAATAAATTAACTATGGATTTTATACCAAGTGAGATTACATAATCCAAACATACATATATCTCCATAGTATAACGATTAAATCTCAAAAACTATCACAAAATCCCATAACCCAAAGGGTTTGTGTATTTTTGATTAGATATATAAACATTTTATTGTGAATTATCCTCTAAAATCACTCTATACTGGATCCCATTATAGAAATATCATAGTTTATACTCATCTTTATAACTTGTGGAATGGGAAACATAAGAATGGGGTGAGTAGAAAATCTTAGTGATGGAAAACATATCAATGAGTCATAAACAGTATGAGCATAAGCATGTGAGAAAACAAGAACATGGGAGACCTATCTGAACAAAAAATTAATGTAGAAAAAAAATATTTTTCTATTAAGAATAATAAAAGGACATTTAATATAAAATAATCAAACATATACCATGGAATAAGAATGTGGAAAAATGAGACAGTAAACATGATACATGGAGCATAACATAATTATATAATATAGAAATGTGGAATAAGAATTATCATGGGAAATCATAGTATATTTGATATGGAATTGTGTGCCTACCTATCCAAACATAGTAGATCTATAATCACTTCCCTTCCTCCCATCAGATAGTGGATCAAGAATCATGTCCATGCCTTTCATCACATACTAGATTATCAATCAAATCACTTCATCTTATAACATAGTGCATTAGAAATCATGTCTATTAATATCATCACATTGTGGATTAATAATCACATCCCTTTCCCTCATTACATAGTGGATCATGAATCATGTCCCTATATACCATCACATAGATGATTCAGAATCATGTTCTTTCTTTCTATCATATAGTTGATGAGGAATCATGTTTCTACCTTCCATATATTTCTCATGAGATATCAAACACTACCCAATTAATTATAGGGATGTATAATTTTGGTCCCACCCATTGCATAATTATAATCCATAAATATGTGTGATATAAAATAAATCAGTCATATATCATTTCATGAAGAACCCAAGTAAATAAAATGGGTTTCTTAACACTTATGAGATGTATTGCATAAAATGACATCAAGAGTTTGATTGGTTGATAAAAAAAATTAAATCACCTAATAAGGGATATTCCATGAGGAATTTTAGAGGATATTTCAATAAAAATGACAACATAAGATATATATATTTTATAAATATGGAGTAAAATGGACATAAAACCACAAAAAAAGTGATTTTATAAATCATTTTTAAACATTTCGTAAAAAGATGAAGTTACATGTCACTTTTAAAAATTATTTCTAAGAAGATTATTAGAATAGTCTTTCCAAAAATTATTTAGAAAGAAGTCCAAATATTGGATCCATGAAAAATACATTATGTATATTTAGAGTAAATTTCAATTGGAAGATAAAACAAATCAATGTGAAAGGTAAATCCTTTTTAATGTTTAAAAATACCTCTATTGAAACTTGCATCATAAAAATGTTAATAAACCTTTTTTTAAAGAGAAAAAGTAAAATAAGGAGAGAAAAATGGATAATACATATTTGGGCTTCAAAATAAAAACTATTTTTTTTTAGAAATAAAGGATAAAGACATGGATAATAAACATCTATCAAAGCGGATGAGGATTATTAATAAAATTATTAGGTTTTATGAAGATATAAGTTCATCAGTGAAGAATATTTGATGTAAAAAAAACCCATAAAAATTATTTCATTTGAAGGAAATGTAAATACCTTAAAAATTGATATTAAGTACTAAAAAATCAATAATAAGTTATATTTTACCCATCTTATAAGAAATATTTTCTATAATAACGTGCATAAATCAATGAACAGAAATTGAGTTTACAAAATACCTTACAAATTTTGTAACATTTGAATAGAAATCCATTAAAAAGAAGAACGTGAGATGGATTTTTAAATCCATTTAATTTCATGAAAATTAAGATAAAATTAATTTAAAGGGTAGTATATGAACCACAAAAAAAAAATAAAACAAGTGGTGAATATGACATATGTCTCAAAGAATAAAAACTAAGACAAGAAAACCATTACATTAACTCTCAACTTCCACAAAAGTGAATTAGCCTCTAGTATAATATAAATCACCATACTAATAACCTATTTAATGGCCTTATTAATATATAATAATTTTTATTATATTTAATTATAATAAGTTACTATACATTTATTAGTTAGTTAATTTTTATTTTCATCATTAGATGTGAATGATTTTGATTTCTTCACACATTCTTTGTAATGTCATTGTCGATCCTCATACTTTGATACCAAGTTAATAATTCCTATATTATTTATGTTATTTTAATAGATGTTAATTAATTATTTATAAATTTATAATTTCATTTAGTGAGAGTTTATTCAAGCTTCATGATGATGAAATTAGTGACAAGCTAGTTTCGAGTAATTTACAGATGTCAATGGATTATTTTATAATAATCCTTGATTTTTGTGCCATACATTCAGAATCATATTCATGAAATATAATTCTCTATATTATCATATATATTAATGTAATACATTTTTATGACTATACATTTGATTCAATGTTGAAAAATGATACTTATCATCTATGGAGGTAGTAGTCTACACGTACACATGAGTGAAGATTTCATTTTTCAAATAATGGAATGAAAATAAGGTAAATAATGATTTAATTTTATATAATAATACTTATTATATATATATAATAATTATTCATTAAATTCATTATTATATCGATCCATGTAAGGTGGTGATGAAAAATGAAACATATCATCCATGGAGGTGGTAGTCTGCACGTATGCATGAGACTCATTTCTATTATTCAAATGGATGAGAGGGGAATAGATAATTGTTATACCATGAATATAATAAAATTTAATTATACCAATTATAATAATTTCAATATATTAATATTTTTAGAATAGTTTTTTTGGAGTATGGATAAGAAATACAAAGAAGAAAAATCTATGGGTGGATATTACTTACATTGAGGACTTCAGTCTTCTCTTGAAAGTCTTATGGGAATTAATGGACTTTGGACACATTATTTTAATAAATGGATGAGAAATTTTAAATGGGTTATATGATAAATAATATAGGTATTTATTTAAGGAAATTTTTAATGAGAGGTGTGTCTTTATGTGGGTGGAAGTGATATACTTTTATAGGTTAAAATCCAGACTTCTCCTTGGAATTGAGTAGTGGTTGAGGTTTAAGAATGTAATTTCATGAGAGTTAGGTGATAAAATTTTGGTGAGAAAAGTAGGTATTAATTCAGAACTGAAATAATATTAACTGTGGTGATTATTTTTTTAACAAAAAATATAAGATAATACCACATACATAATTTTGATGCAATAAATATAAATTTATACTTCTTTTAATCTAATTAAATTTATAAATATATAAAATTTAACCTCTAAATTAATACATATGATATATAGAAAACTATATTAAGAAAAAATAATTATACATTAAGTTTTTTCCTTATTTACTATTAATTTCTAATTAAATGAGTTTCAATATATTTGTTCATATGTTTATAAATTATATTAGAATCATTTTATAAAATTTATCATTTTAATTTATTTGGATAAATATTACACAACGTTTAGAAAAACAATACTCTAAAAATAACCCATTTATCTTGGTAATTAACATTGACCTTGGTAACTTATTTTTATGTCAAGAAATAAAATTACCCTTATTACATAATTTAAATATATTGATCCTAAATATGAAAACAATTTTTTTCAGGATCAATTTCAAGATGTGATAAAATTTAATTGTAATATTATCACACATAAAAATAATGTTTAGAAAAAATGTATATTTTAAATATAATTTATTAAAATAATTATTTAAACATTAGGTTGGACTCCTCGTGAGTTAATCATGTTTTAATGATCTCAAATCCTATTCATTCTATAGAACTGTTTAAATCTTGTTTAATCTGTTTAAAGTTATGTACAGATGATTAGTGTCCTTATGCTTTAAGTAAAGCTACTCAAGATCTAAATTGCTATACATTAAGTTGGATTACTATACACTCTATTCATTTCATTGTGACAAGAAATCGTGACCCAGACACCATGACCAAACACCGTGACCAGACACCATGAACCAGAAAACATAAACCAGACACCGTGAACCAGACACTATAACATCTAGACACCGTGAAATCCAAACATCGTGACCATTCAGACACCATCTCAAGAAGAAACTTCTTCCAGATAGACTATGACACCATTTCTTAATCAATTTTATTGTTTTTCAATTTAATCTCTAACGGTCATATTTGAAGTCTTTTTATGCACTGACATAATTAATATTTCTTTGTAGACAAGTTGTCTGATAGTACGAGGTACGAGGTGCAGACAACATGCATCTTGTCGAATCTAGCACATGCAATTTAAGATAAAAGAGAAGTGCAGCCTGAAAAAAGAAAAGGGGGAGATTCATTGATGAAATAAAACATGAACAAAAAAACAAAAAACACCAAGAGAAATCTAGAGACAAGAAATGATACATGCAAATCTACACTATTGAAGAACAAGAAGCATAGAAATCATGGACATCTTTTCACTGTCAATCACCGTGAAGAACAAGAGCTAGATCTAGTAGACTTGCAACACTCTGTTCTCCACACAATGACTTGATCCATACATATGCTTCATCCTAGAAGTCTAGAACTGAATAGACGAACACTCAGAGCACTTCTAACCTTATCTCGTCATTTTTTCTCTGTTGTGTATTATTTTTTTAACCTTCGAGCAGTGTGTGTGTATCTGTATAAACACGCACTCTGTATCCTGCACTAAACTGAAGGATACAAGATATCCTTTCTCAAAAATCTTTTTACACTTGTGTATACCCACGGATAAGTGTGGAAGAGGTCCTTGTGAGGCCTGGTAAACTGCTCCCATGAAAAACTGTGGAAGAGGTCTTGTGACCTGGATAGTCTTGTGTACTATTGTGTACCCCGATCCAGGGTGCGGATCTATCTTATTTATATAAACTACTTGGTGGAAGGTGATCAGAAAGTGGAGTGGATTAGGTCTCGGCTTGATACTGAACCACTTGTTTTATTTCTGCTATATTGTTTAATTTAGTTTTCTCTGTTTTACTGACTAACTCAAAAATCACTAAATTTACTTTGATAGTTAATCTTGGAAAGAAGTTATAATTGTTTTGCCTTATTAGAATAGCTTAAAAAGTAATACTAATAACCAATATTAAGATTACTGAGAATAAATCAATCTTCTAAGAAGTTATTTAAACAGTCAAACTTTTATAACCTTATTACTTTGATTAACTGGGTTGTATTAAAATTTATTGGTGAACCCTTTAAACATAAATTTTTATAGATACTCAATTTACCCCCCCCCCCCCTCTTGAGTAATCTACTTCGACCAACATTTGGTATCAGAGGGAGGTTGTTATTTGGTTATTATTTATTTATTTGGTTATTTATTGTTTATTTATTATGTTTTTTTTGTTATTAAACTATGATTTTAGTTGTATCTTAAAGATCTTAAAATTTCTGTCATATCTAAATTTTTAATTCATTAAATTAACAATAGTTATGGATAACCAATTTGAGTGTGCGACTACAAATATTCCACCTTTATTTAATGGTAATAATTATGCTCAATGGAAAATTAAAATGAAAATACATCTCGAAAGTATGGGATTTGAAATTTGGTCTTCAGTAGAAGATGAATATAAAATCTCTATTACTTCTAGGAAAACCTGGGATAACCCAACTAAGACTTCTTATAACAATAACTGTAAATAAATGAATACTCTCTATTTCTCTTTATGGTGTGAGGAATTTAATCACATTTCTTCTTGTAAAACTGCTTTTGAAATTTGGGATACTTTATCTAATTTACATAAAGGAATAACTAATGTTAAGGAAATGAGACTTAACACTTATACTATTAAATATGATAACTTTAAAATGAAACCTGATGAGACTATTTCTAACATGTATCTTAGGTTCAATGAAATTGTCAACACGATGATTTCACTTGGAAGAGAATTCACTTCCAAGGAACAGATCATGAGAATTCTCATATGTCTACCTGATAGATAGAGTGGAACCTCTATCTCTATTAGAGAATAATGCGATATCAGCAAGATACCTGTAAAAGAACTCATTGTGAAATTTATGATGTATGAAGAGAAGATAAAAGTAAACAAGGAAGAGTAGGATGAACCAAAAAGAAAATCAGTTGCATTCAAAACCACTACCTCTAAGCACAAAGAAAAATGGAAGTTAGAAACCTATGTAGAAAGTTCAAATAGTGAACAGTCATAACCTGAAAGTGATGAATAGATGGATCAACTAGCAATAAGATTCAAGAGATTTTACAAGAAGAATAACTTTTTCAGAAATCCTAACTTCAAGGGAAAATATGATAGAAAAGGAAGCAAGAAGAAAGATTGGAAAAGAAGTGACAAGTCTGATGAGATTGTCTGCTATGAATGTAAGCATAAAGGACATATCAAGGATGACTTTCCCAAGATCAAGTATAAAAATAAATATGAGAACAAGGACACAAAATATAAAAAGGAAATGAAAGTAACATAGAGTGATTCTGAGGATAGTTCAAGTGACTCAGAATCATCACACTATGAACAGGCTAACAAAGCAAATATGTGTTTTATGAAAAACACATATAAGGTAACATTGGAATTCCCTGTACATAATTTATACTATTCTGGAGATGAGAGTGACTCTGAAAATATGTCTAATGAAGAAATGTTTGAACACTATAATATGCTTGAAGAAACATGCAATGAACTAAAAGATAAGTACAAATATTTAAAGAAACAACTTGATCTTACTGTGACCGTTAAATCTGAACTAATAATTGAAAAAGATAAGAATTATCAACTACTGAAGGAGAATAATGGATTAAAATTATCTAATGATAAATTGAAAAGGGATCTTGAAAGATTCACTAATGGTAAGGATACCTTAGTACAGATGCTAGGTAAACAGGTTGCTCCTAATATATACTACTAGCATTGGATATCAGCCTCGTAAAAGAAATTTTGGTAAAACAAACTTTGTTTCTAAATCTAGTACATACGGCTTTACTCCAAATTATCAAAACAAACAACTATTTTTAGTTATGATACACTCTCACTATTTTAATTTTTTCTGGACCTAATAGAATTTACTTTTCAATTAATTTACATAATGCTTATAGGAAACCTATGAGACAGATATGGGTTCCTAAAGCACTTATCACTAATATTACTAGACCCAAACAAGTGTGGGTACCAAAATCTATTTTTATTTGACTATTTTCTAGGAAATATGCTTAAAGAGTTCCTATAATAACTTGTGGTATTTGGACAGTGGGTGTTCAAGACACGTGATAGGAGACTGCTCATACTTCAAGAACCTAATAAAGATTTATGGTAGACATGTCACCTTTGGTGACAATGCCAGATGAAAAATCATTGGCCTTGGCCAAATCGGTAACTCTAAATCAGTTTTAATTTCCAAAGTACTTTTTATTGATGGTTTGAAATATAATCTGCTTAGTATTTCACAATTATGTGATGATGGATTTCATGTTAAATTTGAGAATGATGCTTGTAATGTTTTTTCTAAGAGTGAATTAGTATTTTCTACATTGAGAAACAAAAATGTATACTATATTAACTTAGATTCGTTGGTTTCTCAAAATGCTTCATTCTTAAGTGCATTTCATAAAGAATCTTGGATTTGGCATAGGATACTAGGAAATTGTAATATTTACTCCCTTAGAAAGCTAACTAGAAAAAGGTTAGTCAAAGATCTACCCAAACTTGAGTTTTCAAGTGATAAAGTGTGTAATCCCTGTCAAAAGGGAAAACAACACAAAGTTTCCTTCAAACAAAAGAAAGAAGTGTCAACCTATCAACCTCTCGAATTGGTTCACATGGATTTTCTTGGACCATCAAGAGTTTCTAGATTAAATGGGAAGAACTATGTTTATGTTCTTGTAGATGATTTTTCTAGATAAACTTGGGTATACTTCCTAGATTACAAAATTGAAGCATATTCTTACTTCATCAAATACTCCAAGTCTATAGAAAACCTTAGTGGACTTAAAATAAAATCCTTAAGAAGTGATCATGGATGTGAGTTTGAAAATAAAGAATTTGAATCTCTTTGCTCACAAAATGGCTATTATCATAATTTCTCTTCCCCTAGAACACCTCAACAAAATGGAGTTGTAGAAAGAAGAAATAGAACCCTGCAAGAGATTGCTAGAACCATGATTAGTGAATATGAACTACCAGTTTATTTTTGGGCTGAAACTGTAAATACAACATGCTGCATAATCAATAGAGTGCTGGTTAGACCTATTCTTAAAATAACTCCTTATGAGTTGTTGAACAATAGAAAACCCAAAGTCAGCTATTTCAAAGTTTTTGGCTATAAATTCTATATCCTTAATACTAAGGACAACCTTGATAAGTTTTCATCCAAGAGTGATGAAGGAATATTTTTAGGATATTCAATTTCTAGTAAAGCCTATAGAGTATTCAATAAAAGAACTAAATGTGTGGAAGAATCTGTCCATGTAAAATTTGATGAAACAGATCCACATGAGCCTAGGACCACTCTAGAGAATCTGGAGGATGATGTATCAAATCTGAACATTAATTCAAAATCCCCAAACTATCCTGTGAAAGAATCTGTGAAAAATTCTAGTTTTGGAAATTCCTTAGACACAAGTCATAAGGAACCTGAATCTAGTGATAAACCTGAAATCACTAGTCCTTATTTTTCTAGAGCTGTTAGAACTCTTAAGAACCATTCTTTAAATGTTGTTATAGGAGACTTAGAAAAAGGGACTCAAACTAGAGCTTCTCTCAGAAATCAGGTTGAACATCATGTTTTCTTGTCACAACTTGAACCTAAAAACATTAATGATTATATCAATGATGAATTTTGGGTGATGGATATTCAAGAAGAACTCAATCATTTTGAAGGGAACAAAGTTTGGAAACTTGTTGAAAGACCCAAAGACACATTCACCATAGGCACTAAGTGGGTGTTTAGAGATAAAGTAGATGAAGCTGATAACATAGCTAGAAACAAGTCTAGATTGGTTGCACAAGGTTATAGTCAAGAAGAGGGAATTGATTATGAAGAGACCTTTTCACCAGTAGCCAGACTTGAAGCCATAAAAATTCTTCTTGCTTATGCATCACATCTAAATTTCAAACTATATCAAATGGATGTAAAAAGAGCATTTCTAAATGGGTATATAGCTGAGGATGTCTTTGTTGAGCAGCCTCTTGGTCTTACAAACCCTCATTTTCCAAATCATGTCTTTAAATTATTAAAATATTTGTATGGTTTAAAACAAGCTCTAAGAGCTTGGTATGATAAATTAAGTACATTTCTTATTTCTAAAGGTTTTAGAAAAGTAATAGTTTATCCTAATCTTTTTATAAAATGAATTTCCAATGATGTTTTAGTAGTTCAAATCTATATTGATGACATTATCTTTGGATCTTCATGAAATTCTTTATGTATTGATTTTTCTAAAATGATGCAAAACGAATTTGAAATGAGTTTAATGGATGAACTAAAAATCTTTCTTGGATTTCAAATCTTTTAAAATGATGATGGTATTATTTTAAATAAAATTAAATATACTAGAGACCTTTTAAAATGTTTTGGATTGGATAGCACTAAAAGTAGTGACACTCCAATGAGTACCACTTGTAATTTGGATCTTGATGAAAATGGAAAATCTGTTGATCAAACCACTTACAGAGGAATGATTGGAAGTTTACTTTAATTAACTACTAGATGACCTGACATTATGTTTAGTGTGTGTATGTGTGCTAGTTTTCAAGAAAATCCTAAGGAATATCATTTAAATGTTGTTAAAATAATTTTCAAATACCTCAAACATACACCCAATCTAGGACTGTTCTATCCTAAGGGACAATCATTTGAATTAGTTAGTTATTCTGATGCTGACTTCAGTGGCTGTAAGTTAGATAGAAAAAGAACCTCTGGAACATGTCACTTTTCGGCCAAGTCACTAGTATCAAGGTGTAGTAAGAAACAAAATTTCGTTGCATTATCTACTGCAGAATCTGAATACATAGTTGCTGGTAGTTGTTGTGCACAAATTTTGTGGATGAAACACACATTACTAGATTATGGATATCGATTCAGGCATATACCTATAAATTGTGACAACACAAGTGCTATTAACATATCAAAAAACCCTATTTCACACTCTAGGAAAAAACACTTTGATGTAAGACATCACTTTTTGAGAGATCATTATCAAAAAGGTGATATCACTTTGGAATTTATTGGTACAGAATATCAACTTGCTGACATATTTACCAAACCATTAAATTCTAAAAGAATAAATTACGTCATACATGAGTTGGGGATGATAAAACTTAAGTAGATATCTTACTATTTCGTGTTTATTGTCTCACCGTTTACTGTCTCACTGTGAATTCATGTTTACTGTCTCACTATTTACTGTCTCACCATGAATTCATGTTTACTATCTCACCGTTTACTGTCTCACCATGAATTCGTGTTTACTGTCTCATCGTTTACTGTCTCACCGTGAAAATTAATTATGGTCTCACAGTAAACATACTTGATTGATTTTTTTATTATTTATCCTCTATCGTGGTAATATTTTATTACTTCTTTTACTTTCCCAAGATTTTTCTTGCAACAATTGGTATTCCTAAATGATAAAATAAACGAAGTCTCATGCGTTCTTCACTCAATATATCTTCTCCTCTCTCTCTCAAACCGTAACCTATCTTCAACCTTTCTCTCTCGAACCTTCGTTGAATGCCCGAGATGAATCTTCCTTCATCGTCGACTCTTGAAAAACACAGTTCAAAGAATAAATCGAAGATAGCACCAAAGTTAGCACCCGAGGGTCCTCTTAATCTGAATCTGGTGAACAGAGTATTTGAACATGAGAAAGAGATATTCCCTAAGTGGCTTCTATCAAGTAAGTATTTGGTGTTGAAAGTGCTAATAGAGAAAGGCTAGTTATACTAGTTTACTGAGGAGGATAGGCTGGTTTACCCCAAACTAGTCGAACAATTTTATCAATATGTTCAGTTCTCTTTTGATTCTGAAGACGGCTATGTAGTCAGAAGTTTGATAAATGACCAGAGATTCTCTTTTTCTTCGAAGTTATGGGGTTCATTTCTTAGAATACCTCATGAGGGTATTTGTGAGGACTATCCGAGAGGTCCCCCACCTCCAAACGAATTCTTTGTCTTGGAAGATGCTTTAAGAAGTCTAACTGGAAATGGAACAAAGAGAAGAGAAATAGATGAAAAAATGGATGGAGAATCTAGACTTCTGTTTAAGTTTATTTAGAATCTGATTAGCCCTAGAAAAGGTGAATTTTCTGTGCTCAAATATCGGGATGTGTTTCCGCTACATCTAATGAAGAATGGACACAAGATCAATCGTTGTAAGTATATTATACACCATATGTGTGAGCTGATAAAAACCACCTCAAAATAAACATCCCTGTTTTATTCTCAGCTTATCTCAGCCATGCTTCATGCCAAGGGATTGGTTGGATAGAATGAAGAAGCAATCATGGACTATGAGTTCTGTATCTCAAAAGTTATTTTAAAAAGAATGAAAATCAATTGGAATCTGTGGAAAAGGCATGGGTGGAAATAGTGATAGGATTTATGAAAAGTTCAATCCTTTGGAACACTCTTCAACACATAAAGGTATCCTTGATCCTGGATTGGAGCCAGATGAGCTTGTTTAATATTCTAATGAAGAAGAAGAAGAAGAGGTTGTTGCTCCTGCAATAGAAACTATTCTTAGTGAGGAAGATGAACTTGTCCTTCAGGACCTAGTTGATAAGGCACTACCAGTTTCTAAAGATGATGTTGTTTCAGAAGAACAACTCACTTAGGGAGAATTTTTTTCCAAGGAAACCAAACAAAATGTTGTGGAAGAATAAGTAGAAGAAGAGACTCTTGTTATGGAAGCAGTCGCTCTTGAGGAACTCCCAGAGGAACAAGTTGTTCCTGAAATCATCCCTTCGGATGAAGAAAGAATGGAGCTAGCTTTTTAGTTGGCTAGACAGGAAGTGATTGAGGAGATCAGGAATGAAATTGTAGACATAACTCAAGGATATGGATCTGTCAATCCTGAGGAAGATTCACCTGTTGAGGGGGAGCAGCCCCCTAGTCTGGAATTTGTTGAAATGCCAAATCTTGTTGATCTAAACTCAGTGGATAAACAGTATAAATTCCCTAGTTACTATGATGTAATTGTATCCCAAGAAGTCTCAGTGAGAAGTATTGATCTACCTACAGTGTTTTAGCAGAAATCAGTCTCTGATCTTAGCTCTTCAAAAGAATCGGATCATGTCCCAGCTTTCATCTCTGAGCCCTTACAAGAACCTTCAAATTTGGTAAGTAAGGATGATCTAACGGAATTTAGAGCTACCCTATTGGCTGGGGTTGAAAAGCTCATGAATAATCAACCCGCACCTATAACTAATTTAAGTAAGAGGGATGCTACCTTGTTATTGGAAAAGATTATTTGGCAGATACAACCCAAAATGATTCATGAGATTCAAGAAGTCATAATTGAGAATAGACTGCTTTGTGATGAGGTGACAACTCTCAAAGGTATTATTGAGGATATGGAACGAATGATATCCTCCAGACCTAAACCAGTTTCTCTCTCTGCTCAAGATGTTGTTGCTCAGACCCCACATTCAATCATCTCTCAAATTCAACCAAACTTAAACTCTCTAGTTGAGAAAGTAGCTGAACAAAATAAGAAGATTGTTCACGAGATGCCTAAACTGGTTATTGGGATTAACAGGTTATCTGTTGAATATAAGGGATGTCTTCAAAAAGTGTGAAATCAACTAAAATCCCTTACCACGGCTTTCACTGCTTCTAATGCCTCAAGTCAACCATCTCCTCTTCATTTGATAGTGATCTATTTCGAATAGTAGTCAAAAATGAACTTCAGGTTGTGCTTAGCGGATTTGATAAAGAATATTTATTAGAAGATATCAAAAATAGTGATAGAGTTCTTGATTTAGTCAGAATCCATTCCATGATTTCTAATGATACTTAGCAGGACATTAGTAAAAAGGTAGACTTCTACTTAAATCAAATTTTCTCAAAGAATGACATGACAAATCACTTCAAGTACCTTGTGGAAAATCTGAGGATTCCTCTTGTTACTCAAGCCTTCAAAAATCAAGTCCAGAAGCTCATAGGGTTTACTCTTCTGTTGGAAAAGACAAGGATAATTTTGAAAAGGCTATGCAATATGGTGGAGAAGTCATTGACAAATTCATCAAGCTTTTGAGGTCGTATCTTCATGTTCAGAGTACTGCCATTGTTGCTCCTCCAGCTACACCTATGAGATTAGGTTTTACTACCTTCACATCTACCCTAGCCTCTACATCTATGTCTGTTAGTCATGCCCTAAGTCAGATCAGAACTGTAATCCTTGATCAGCAGTTTCCTCAGTCTTCTACGACCCCTACCTTGGCCCCTTCTATCTTCAAAGGTCTTCCCTTACCTTCCTTGACAACCATCTCACTTCCTTCTTCATCTTCTACCTATGCTCCTATGGCTTCTTCTTCTGATGCTGCTGCCAAGGGCAAAGAGAAGATCAGCCATTGAATGAAGAACAGTGATTACCTTTATTTGATGAGAATGCCTTTTGTATTTTCTTTCCTTCATTGTTTGTACTGAAACTCTTTTCTCTAATATATTTTGGAATTTTTACTATTTATTTCATATTTACTCTTTTTGATGATCCCAAAAGGGGGAGAAATATGTGTATGCACACACATAAACAAACTGTTCTGGAAACTGTTATGTGAAGTTTATACTGGAACAAAATACACTCTAACTATCTATGATTTGTGATCATTAAAAAGGGGGAGATTGTTGGACTCCTCATGAGTTAATCATGTTTTAATGATCACAAATCCTATTCATTCTATAGAACCGTTTAAATCATGTGTAATCTGTTTTATGTTATGCACAGATGATTAGTGTCCTTATGCTTTAAGTAAAGCTACTCAGGATCTAAATTTCTATACATTAAGTTTGATTACTATACACTCTATTCATTTTTCTTTACAATGATTTCTTTGATAAATGATTAAGTATAATCCATTCTATGAATATCACTGCTTAAGTCTGACTACAGATATTTGGCTAAGTCTGAGAAACCGTGACCAGACACCGTGAACCAGACATCGTGAACCAGACACCGTAAACCAGACACCGTGAACCAGACACCGTGACCAGACACTGTGACCCCGACACCATGACTAGACACCATAACCCTGACACCGTGACCCAGACATCGTGACCAGAAACCGTGACCAGACACCGTGAACCAGACACCGTAAACCAGACACCATGAACCAGACACTATAACATCTAGACACCGTGACATCCAAACACCGTGACCATTCAGACACCTTTTCAAGAAGACACCGCTTCCAGACAGACTGTGACGCCGTTTCTTAATCTATTTTATCGTTTTTCAATTTAATCTCTAACAGTCATATTTGAAGTCTTTAAATGCACTGACATAATTAATATTTATTTGTAGACATTTCATTTGACAGTATGAGGTATGAGGTGTAGACAACATGCATCTTGTCGACTCTAACATGTGCACTACAAGATAAAAGAGAAGTGCATCCTAAAAAAAGAAAAGGGGGAGATTCGTTGATGAAAGAGAACATGAACACAAAAACAAAAAACACAAAGAGCTTTCTGGAGACAAGAACTGATACATGAAAATCTACACTATTAAAGAACACGAAGAAAAGAAATCGTGGACATATTTTCACTTTCAATCATCATGAAGAACATGATCCAGATCTAGCAGACTTGCGACACTCTGTTCTCCACACAAGGACTTGATTCATACATCTGCTTCATCCTAGAAGTCCAGAGCTGCATAGACAAACACTCAGAGCACCTCTAACCTTATCTGATCATTTTTTCTCTATTGTGTATTATTTTTTTAACCTTCGATCAGTGGATGTGTATCTGTATAAACACGCACTCTGTCTCCTGCACTAAATTGAAGGATACAAGATATCCTTTCTCAAACATCCTTTTACACTTGTGTATACCCACAGATAAGTGTGGAAGAGGTCCCTGTGAGGCCTGAAAACGGGTCCTATAAAAAATTGTGGAAGAGGTCTTGTGACCTGGACAGTCTTGTGTACTGTTGTGTACCCTGATCCAAGGTGTGGATCTATCTTATTTATATAAACTTCTTGGTGGTAGGTGATCACCAAGTGGAGTGGATTAGGTCTCAACTTGAGACTGAACCACTTGTTTTATTTCTGCTGTGTTGTTTAATTTAGTTTTCTCTGTTTTACTGACTAACTTAGAAATCACTAAATTTAATTTGATAGTTAATCTTGGAAAGAAGTTATAATTGTTTTTTCCTTATTAGAATAGCTTCAAAAGTAATACTAATAACTAATATTAAGATTACTGAGAATTAATCAATCTTCTAAGAAGATATTTAAATAGTCAAACTTTTATAACCGTATTACTTTGATTAACTGGGTTGTATTCAAATTTATTGGTAAACCCTTTAAATAGAAATTTTTATAGATACTCAATTCACCCCCCCCCCCCTTGAGTAATCTACTTCGAAAAACACATTATATAGAAAAATTAATATCTTATAAAAAGGAATTTTGTAGTAAATTATATTTGAATGCATAAAATTATTTTATTAGTTATTTAGATAAAATAATTTGATTTTATGAATAAATTTGTATTAAAAATGACCATTATTATTATTTATACATGTATTTAATAATATAGTTACCACTATTTATACCGTAAAACATAAAAATTATATTATAATGGTTATATTAAATACTCATGATTTATCTTAATAAAATATATTTCAGTTTATTTTTTGTTTTTTATTGTGTGAGGAGAAAGCTATTCAACATAGAATTTATTTGAAGGTAGATTGATACTAAAATCTATGGTTGTTACATTACTCCTTGTGAAACTACTGTGGAAACTCAAGTTACCTTCAAAACTCCATTTACAAAGGTGGAAACGTAACTAGCCTCATAATGTTGTCAATAGAAATAAGATTCTGCCTATGACCAAGAATGTTTCTTATTTATAATAGATTCTAAAATCCTCAATTATTCTTTTATATATTTACAGCACCATTTAAGATAAAATCTAAGGCTTCGTCATCTACTAGATGAACATTTCCAAAAAAAAATGATACGTAATTCATCATGATTCCTTATTTATCTGTTGAATGTAATGAGGATCTGGAATCATCCACCCATGATTCCATGAGAATACTGACACTAAGAAACAATGTGTTTCTTCCTTTCATTTCACTAATAGAATTTTTATTGTACAAATATGAAATTATTCTAATGATTTCCTTGTGACCTTTACAATTCCTTTGGATATGAACTTTCTTTCCAGAACTCCAAAATATAGGACTAGGACTAGTCAAATTTCTCTGTATCTTCTCATCATACTTATATTTGGATGGTTTCTTTAAATTTATCTTTCATTGAGGTGATCATACACATCCTTAACCATTTAGCACACTTACAGATGATCATTGGACATCAATCCAATGAATTTATTCATTGAGGATCAAATTTTGGATATCCTCAAATACCAAGATAAACATTTTACTGGAATTTATAATAATAGTTACTATCTTATACCAACTATCCCGAAGTGATGAGATAGTACTAGTAGTAATACATTATCCATGATAGTCACTTTTACTAATTCAAGCTACCCTCAAATAATATTAATGTCATTCATGTGATTTGTTGTTGGTCTTCCTTCAAGTATAAGCTTAATACTCGCTACATGTTAACAACATTATTACTTATCATGGTCTTCTCATACATATACACCAGTGACTTTATTACTTCCACTATGGTTTTCTTTTCCCACATGTTGAAGGAAAAATTGTTTTCCAATGGCATACTCACTAATTCTTGTTCCTTCCTATCCAAAAAATCTCATCCCACCTTCTCCAATTTCTTTGTACACTTACCAAAAAAATAGATGGTCTAATTCCTTTTGAATGAGATAATTCTCTATCCACATTCTCTAGAAGAAAAAATATATTCCATTTTTTTACCCATATCTTTATATAATCTAATTCCATAACTTATGATGACAATACCTCCAAATAAAATCAATATAATATCATGGAAAATGATACATATTCTTGTGTAACTTTTCTCCAGACAACAAGATTTAATACGAGTTATTAGGGATGAGTGTGGTCATATGACAACCATAACTAGGAACTCAATCCACTAGACGCACATACACTAATGGATCAACTTATTGGAAATAAAACCATTGATAGTTTTCTATTAATATGTTTACTAGAAATACTAAGTATATGCACCCTAACCACAAAAAACGCAACCCTATCACACAAAATCTTGAAAATGGAAAAAGAAAAAAAAGGAAATGAAACAAGGGATTAATAATCTTTGAACAATGATTATTATATGCATGGGAGAAACAATTTTCATAGCTTTTATATTATAATAAAATATTACAAGTGATTATAAATAGATTACTAAGTACAATTAATATCAAAAACTCTAAATATATCACCTAATTAATGCACCCACCAAACACTGAGGTCCCACTCACAAATATAGTGTTCTTTAACCAGTCAAACCTACAGTACTAGACCCATTAAAATCATAGAACACAAGTAATGTTCATCAAAGATGGAAAACCAAACTAGTTACTCCTTATAAAAACTAACACATTTTCACTCATTGGTTCCTACTTTTCCTGGTAGACTAAACACTGACCACCTTTCGATCAATTGAATCAAGTATAAACTTCTAAAAAACTCTTTTACCTATATAACTTCATCAATAAATGATACTTTTTATGGTTTCCCTTTCTCTAGTGCATATTCTCTTGCCTTTGTTTGTACACCAAGCTAGACCATCATGAATGAATTTACAATGACACGAATCTGGTGAACTAATACTAGGCTTTACATATCAATAGTTCATATATTTATTAAATTAATATATATATATATATATATATATATATTCATTTTCAATACATTTCATTTCAATAGAAGTCCATTTTCTCAGTTTTTACCCTTGGTCATACATTTTATGAAGACTTTAATTAATATCATTATAGACCTCTTTTAACTCATTATGATCATACTTCATGTCAGATTGATGTGTCGTATTTTTAGAAATGTCACAAAAAATTCAATGATCAATTTACTATGATTTCACATAAATTCATGGTAATTTTATAGGTTTCAAACAATACATGAATTTTTTATATTTTTAAATATTAAAAATGAATTTTTAGTTATCCTGAGAAAACCATAACTCAGATTAATGAGGTGAGAGTTCCTAAATTTTAGGAATTAATTTATGGTAATTTTCTCGTGATATCATAACAATTTAGGATCATCTATTATGTTTTGATTATGAAAATATAGTATGAAACACATGTTTTTATTTTCTCTAACATCTTTTGAATTAAAAAACATATTTTAGTTATATATCTATAATGAAATAGTAAATAATAATATTAAGTGATGGAAAATACCTCATGCATCCAGTGCATCCACATCTAGAACACCAATTAAATCACAATGATGCCCACTAGCTACATATAGATCTTAAAATATTTAAATATTTTATTTTATAAAAATATTAACATAAATGTAGTGGAAAAGGGACATTTATTCCAAGATCAATGTGTATTTCTCCCACGCTTTCATAGCTAGATGTTCCAATCATATAGAGAAATGGTTTTTTTTTCTTATAAATATTGTCCATTGGATTTTCCGAGAGCCCCCTTCATATATGAGGAATCAACATTTTTCACTTTGATTACAAGGTGAATAGAATAGTTGGAAGAATGAATTACTTGAAGAACTATCTTCTGTTCTTTGGTGATCACATCACTCTCATCAAATCCATTCTCACTTCCATGACTATGAATAATATCTCTCTCATCAAGTTCCCCAATAGTATTTTTCATTACACTTGAAAACTATCTATAAACACTTTCCTTTGGGACTCCTAATATGAAGGTAGAACTCACTGGGCATGTTTTATCCAACTCTCTTATCCTATCATGGAAGGCGGTGTAGGGTTAAGAAGACTTAAATTTACATGTAAGTCATTCATGTAAAGATTTCATGGGAAGTGATATCCAAAGATACCCTTTGGTATAGAACTATAAGAAAACGCTATGGAAATACCCATGATAATGTTGGGGAGTAAGCATATGGGCCCCGAGAAAAAAATTGTGAGAATATCTTATGAAAACAGAAGTGAAAAAGAAATACTAGAAAATAAATTAAGAATATGATTTTAACATGAAAAAACACTCCAATATGGATGATTTATAATCCACAGTGAAACTCTAGAAAAATCCACTATAATTAAATATTCCACCAAAATCTAAGTAGAAACCTGTTGACATCCACTAAATGAGCATCAAAAAATCCAAAAAGGAAGCAAATGAAAAGGAAGGTGGACAAGATCAAGTAGATCACATGAAACTTCATAAGAAACATGATCAAATGGTCTTTAGAAGGTCAAATGGATGGTCATGCTCAGTGAATATACTGAAGGTTCCGGGCACAATGAAAGCACGGGAGGGATATTCCAAATTTTTATTTTTTTCATTATTAATGATTAATTCGAGATCTAGCCATGATGAACGCTTTGATCAAATGGAATTGAATCAAAGAACATGAAAAGGGATAGAGACCCAGAACCATGATAGAGGAGGATCGTTCCCGCCTCGCCAGAATGATGGTGTTGACTTGGATATTCCTCCATGAAAAGCGATTTCCTTTGCGGAAGCCCTTGCTGGATCTTCATCCATTTCAACAGACCAAAGCAAATCGCCCATTTTAAAGCGCTCTGGAGAAGGAGCCATTACGATTGTTGCTGACTCTGAAGCGATTAAGCAAAGGCTGGAGGTTTGCAAATTCTCGATACTTGGCCGCATCTCTTATGAAAGAGGTGCGAAGCCCTGGTCATTCACAGATCTTAAACAACCTATCTCATGTTGCTGGAGTTTCTTCAACTGGCACTTAATCCCCCTTGGAAAAGGATACTTTCATGTTATTTTGCAGAGACAAGAAGACTTGAATGCGTTCTGGAGGATTGGAACTCTCAACCTGAAACCAGGAATATTTCGCCTCTCGGAGTGGGAAGAGAACTTTAACCCGTTCACACAGAAGAAATCTATTGCTCAAGTCTGGGCAAGAATTCATGGACTTCCATGGATATATTGGCATCCTAAAATTCTCAATGATTTAGCCTATGTAATTGGAACACCTCTGAGGATTGATCAACGAACAATCATCGGGGATCTTGGACTCTACGCTAGAGTTCTTATTGAGATTGATATGGAAACCACACCCCCTGAACGTGTGTCCCTGGATGTTAATGGGTATCTTATTGAAGTTAGATTTGAATTTGAGAATGTTCCTAAATATTGTGAACATTGTAGGATGGTTGGACATGTTATTGATAAGTGCTGCATTGTTCAGAAAATAGTCCAGCCAGCACCAATTAAAACAACATGGACAGAAGTACCACAGAAAAAGGCTGCTACCAAAATGAAATATGTCAGGAAAAATGATACTGGAATGCTCAAGGCGGCTGCAGGTGATCAACCAGCTGGAACTAGTAAAACCTGGGCTGATCTTGTTGAGGAAGAAGAGAAAGACTGCCTTCATAAAGATGATGCTGTTCTTGATCAAACAGAGGTGCTTTCCACTGATAAACAGAATGAGCTCAATGAGCTTCAGGAATTTTCAAATGATATTTTTACTCATACGCTCAGCATGCAATATGAGGTTTTCACTTTGGATTTAATCAGTTCAGGCATAAATCAGGCCTTGAATAATGATACAGCATCTACAGAGGCCTGAATTCTCCCTCCCCATAATTTGATTGACACCGCCCTAGTCCAGACTCACAAGTTGGATGGGGCTACCCTCTTAAAAACACAAGATACCTACACCAATGGGGCTGATGCTCTGGACTGCACTGATTCTACCCCGATGCAGTCATTGCCCACTGCTGCTTCTAAAAAACAAGACCAGGGGAGGTATGGAAGGAATAAAATGACTGAGACAAGAGAAAAAGGGTGCCTTACCCCCAAACATAAATCCAAATGAGGATGCTTTTTTGGAACTTCCAGGGCCTAGACAATTCTGGTACTCTATGTTCCCTCTGGCTAATTGTCGATAGATATAAACCTGAGATTATCGGGATTTCTGAACCAAAAACCAAGACCACTTCAACTGTTTTTTCTCTTGAAAGAAAGGGATATTCCCTGATTAGCTCTGTACATGATTCTGGCTGGGACAGGCTGTGGCTTCTTGTTCATAACAGTGTAAATAATCCTATTCTGATTTCTGTGGATGAGCAGATTATTACATGCAGATTTTCCAAAGCTGGGTATAACATGTATTTTTCAATGGTTTATGAAACCAATACCTATACCATTAGAAGGGCCCTATGGAGAAACATCTACAATCTGTCCATCTCCATCTCAGAACCATGGGTTATTATGGGATATTTCAATGCAATTCTTCATCCAGATGAAAAGATTGGGCATGCTCTTTGTGCCACCTCTATGACCGACTTCAGGTCATGCACTGAGAACTCCAATCTGATCGAGATCAACCTGCTCTGGGCTAGGTACACTTGGTATAGAAAACATCTGAATACTGTGAGGGCAAGCAGAATTGATCGTGCCTTTGTCAATGAACACATGTTGGAAGTTTGGAAAACCATCTCATGTGTCACTCTTGCGAAGCACAATTCAGACCATCATCCAATCATGGAAAACTTCATTGATAAATGTGAAAGACAGCCGCTTCCTTTCAGGTTTAACAATGCTTGGACTATCCTTTTGGAATGCTCTCAACTTGTCAGAGATACGTGGGAAATTGAGGATTATAAACATAACCCTTTAGCTTGTGTTCTTAAACTCAGAATTCTCAAGAAAAAACTGAAGTAGTGGAGCAAGAAAAAATTAAGTCTTCTGGATCAGGAAATTGACTTACATGAAATTGAACTTCATGGGATACAAGAATCCATCACCATAGCCAATTTCTCTGTGAATGATGAGCAGGAGAAGAGAGTCTCTTCTGAACATAGGAACCTCCTTGTTCTTGGGGAAAACATACAAAAAGAAATTTTCAAGGTTTAATAGATTACGGATGGGGACAGGAATACCAAATTCTTCAACGCACTTCAAAGAGCCAAAAAAGTCAGTAGGCCTCTCTATTTTTTAAAGAATGGGGACACTCTTCTTGATGATAGGCAAAGCCTCTCTAACCATATCGTCTCATTTTACATGGAACTCTTTAATGGTCCCACAAAGACTGAGGATTTGATGGAGGGAATTATCCCAAAACTTGTCACTGAAGGTGAAAACATTCTTCTCACCTCGATTCCAACATATTTTGAAATTAGGGAGGCTGTTTTTTGACTCAAAAAGGAAAGCTCACCAGGACCAGATGGCTTCACCAACCATTTCTTCCAATTCTTTTGGGATGTCATCCAAGGAGATGTTTGCAAACTGGTTAGACATTTCTTCACCGAAGGATTTGCTCAGGGCCTTAATGCACAATTTCATGCTTTAATTCCTAAGGTGGAAAATGCTAGTGATATAGGTCAATTACCGGTGGCTCTTATTAATACTAAACACAAGATTATTACCAAAATTCTGGTCAATTGTCTTACTAATGTTACTAATAGAATCATCTCCTGGAATCAGTTTGGTTATATCAAAGGAAGAAGAATCCATGATTGTATTTTTACTGCTTCAGAATGTATTAATCTCCTTCAGAAGACTACAAGAGGGGGAAACATTGCTCTTAAACTTGATATCAGGAAGGCCTTTAACACCATAGATTGGGGATTTATTGGAAGAATACTCCATGAGTTTGGTTTTCATATGAGTTTCATTCGTTGTGCTAACACTCTTATTAGCTCTGCTCATATTTCCATCCTTGTTCATGGCTCTCCGGATGGCTACTTCAAATGCACTATTAGGGGTGAGACAGGGAGACCCACTCTCAGCTACCATTTTTGCAATTGCTGAAGATTATCTTAGTAGACTGATACTTCATAAAGTCAGCAAAGGAGAAATCAAAACAATTAGAGCTGCTAGAGGTATCTCTGCCCCTTCTCACCTGCTTTTTGCTGATGATATTATACTCTTTACTCAGGGAGACAAGAGGAACATCCAAAACATCAATAAAACCATTCTTCACTATGAGAAAGTTTCTGGCCAAGAGGTTAACCGGTGAAAATCATTTATTTTCTTCGGGAAGAACATCTCTGCCTCTAGAAAAAAGGATCCCTACCTTTTACTTATCTCGGGGTCCCCATGTTTCTATGAAGGTCTCGCCCCTCTTACTTTGTTGATGTGGTGAGCCAAATTCGAAGAACCCTCTCTAACTGGAAAGGAAAGTCTCTCTCAATGTCAGGAAGGGTTTTCTTTGTTAGACATGTGATCATCTCAAAACTTGTATACTCTTTCATGGTATACTCCTGGCCTACCTCCACCATTTAAACTATTAACTCTCTTATGAGGAATTTTGTGTGGAGTGGTGGTATTCTTGAACAGAAAATTATTACAGCCCTCTAGAAGAAATGTTGCTTGCCACACAACATGGGAGGACGTGGCATCAAAAATATTGAACTTTTTAACCAATACCTGCAGGCCCACTTCATTTGGAGGCTGATAAATGAAAAATCAAACTCCCTAGATTTTCTCAGAGCCAAATTACTTTGCAGGCTAATTGAAGGAAGAATGACCTACATGCAATCCTCAGTTTGGCTGAGTCTCAAAAGCATTTTACAGAAGATTAAAATGCAGTCGCATTGGCTTGTAAATGTGAAATCTTCCCTAAAGTTCTGGAAATATAACTGGACATGCTCCCCTTTGATGGACAGTATAACCAATCAAGATCCAGATGCAGACTACAATGCCACCATCAAAGTGCAACTCGAGCAGATCAACATGTTGCCATCCCAAATTGCCCTCCAAGTCTCCTCATATGATTTTTTGAACACTGAAGACATTCTTATATGGGAACCGTGTTGGGGCACAACGGAGGTGCGTGGTACCTCAAACACACAAAACGAGGACAAACAGAGCAAGACACAAGATTTTTACGTGGTTCGGTCGTATGACCTACATCCATGGGAGAAACACCGTCAGTTCTCTATTCCCTTCTCTCCGGATAAAACTCGGAAGATCACACACACCACCAATCTTACAGATTACACCCCTTCTGTTTATAAAGAAAATAGAATCTGCAATGTCAAGGGTTGGTGCATCAACCCTTTGAAGTTTCTCCCGCCGGATGCCACTTCAACGAAAGCTGCAGTCCATCTCGTCGGCTGCCAACCTTTGAACGCTACTGTAGGAGTTGTTGCCGCCAACGAAAACTCCTCCCCTGCAAAAAAACCACCCCATATTGGGAGTGGCCCCCACAAATCTCCCCCTCACGACCAATTTGGGGTAGAAGCTTGACCTGCAGTCTCCTTGCAGGTGTCCAAAACTTCATCAGAAAATCGAACACGCTTCTTCACACCAGATGATGTGGCACTTCCATCATCTTCACTCGATCTCGGGCTGACTGCGGTCTCCATCAAATGATACAACCCTTGAGACTCCTTTCTAGTAAGCTTCACTGCATCCCCACGTGAGACTTCAAACACTCCACCTGCTATGGAAATCTTGAACCCTCTCACATCGAGCCTACTCAATGATATCAAGTTCCGTCTCATCCTCGGAACAAATTTCATATCAGCCAGTTTACGAACTCCTCCATCGGGTGTCTTCAATTTCACCGTCCCGACTCCTCGAACCTCGCATGTTGACCCATCACCAAGTCTCACAGAGTCTCGCACTTGGTGAAAAGTATCAAATGTACCTCTCGTCGTACATATGTGTGCTGAGCTCCCTGAATCCAGAACCCATCCGTCTTCCTTTGGATTTTGAGCCCGCTCATTCTTCCTCTTTAGAAATCGGCATTCCCGCTTCATATGCCCATATCGTTTGCAGTAATGACACTGCACTTCTTCCCGTTCAACTCTCTCATATGAGTGCATGCTTCCCATTGTCACGCAGATTTCATCATCTGTATATAATCCTGTGATGTTCACATCCTCCTCTTCAACTTTCTTCTTCCCAACAACGTACCTTTTGCGTTCTCCACAATCACTTTTATAGTGACCCTTCTTCTCTCACCAGAAACACGTGATTTCGCTCGGATCACGTCCCCTTGATTTTGACCGCCATTCTTTACCTCCTGTCTGTCGATGTCGGCTCCTCCCACGCTGATCATCTCGCATCGCCATGATTTGCTCTCCTGAATGCGTCGAAGGTCTTCAGAATGCCTCTGAATCTTGAAGTGACGCCATCACATCGTCCAGCTTCAATGTATCCTTCCCCACGAGCAATGCTGTCACAAGCCCATCAAATGAGCTTGGTAGGGATGATAAAAGCAAAAGAGCTTTATCTTCCTCTCCAACCTTCACACCGAGCCCCAATAACTGCGTGAGGATTTTGTTGAATTCGTTGGTATGATCCAACAAATTCGCTCCCTCGTCCATGCGCAATTGGTACAGTTTCTTCTTTAGGAACAACTTGTTGGTGAGCGACTTCGCCATATATCGCTGCTCCAACTTCTTCCAGATCTCCTTTGGTGATGTCTCATCCAACACCGAGTACTTTACCTCATTCGCCAGACATAGCCGAATTGTGCTGACGACCCGCATCTCGAGCTCTTCCCAATCATTGGCACTGGTTGTCTCGGGCTTTTCTCCGATCAACGGTTTGATCATGCCCTAATGCACCAAAAGATCCTTCACCGTGCTTTGCCACAAGCCGAAATTATTTCGACCATCGAACTTCTCGATATCCAATCTTGGTAGTGCTCTGCCACCCGTCATCGTTGTTGTCGCAAAACGCGATCACCACCATCGATGTCGCACCCTTCTGAATCCACCTGATAGAGTGTGAATTTTGAAAAACTAACCGTACGAATGCGTCCAGAATGGTCAAAATAGTCGGAATCGACTCCTGCATCACTGAAATCGGACACCAATTGAACGAGATATGGCCAAAACACGTTCAACGGTCCAGATCGCTCGCTGACATGGCGCTGACGTGGCGCTGACGTGTCGCTGACATGGCACGCCGGAATTCCCGCCGGAATATTGCCGGAATTGTTGCCGACGGCGTGAACAGTACCGTCTTCTCCGGCACGGGGTTACTATTCACCCGCGGGTTTGACCGAACTTTGACCGGCCATATCTCCTTCGTTTCAACTCCGTTTTCCTCGCCGTTTGCGCCGTTGGAATCGTCTCGCTGTCCTCTTCCTGAATCTGCCCTCGGAAAAATTTTCCGACCACTTTCAATTTTCCAGCTACCGGAAAATTTGACGTCGTCCCGTCGGTTCACCTCCGTTCGCTCCGACTCACCTCTGATACCACTTGTTGGGGCACAGCGGAGGTGCGTGGTACCTCAAACACACAAAACGAGGAAAAACAGAGCAAGACAAAAGATTTTTACGTGCTTCGGTCATATGACCTACATCCACGGGAGAAACACCGTTAGTTCTCTATTCCCTTCTCTCCGGATAAAACTCGGAGGATCACACACACCACCAATCTTTCAGATTACACCCCTTCTGTTTATAAAGAAAATAGAATCTGCAATGTCAAGGGTTGGTGCATCAACCCTTTGAAGTTTCTCCCGTCGGATGCCACTTCAACGAAGGCTGCAGTCCATCTCGTCGCCTGCCAACCTTTGAACGCTACTGTAGGAGTTGTTGCCGCCAATGAAAACTCCTCCCCTGCAAAAAAAAACACCCCATATTGGGAGTGGCCCCCACAAACCGAGTGTTACAGGTATTCTGGACTCTGAAGGATTCTACAATAACTTAATGCAAGGAGACTGTACTGTGATTGGGAAGCTAAACAAAAAATGGCTCCAGCCTTCGCGGTTCACATTGCTTTGGCACCTTCACCTGAACAAGCATCTAGTGGAAGACAACCTTCAGTGCATTGGCATCTCCCTCTACTCCAGGTGCGCTCTGTGCCAGCAGCATCGATATGATATTAATCACCTGTTTCTGTCCTGCAAGACTGCTACCTCCCTTTGGAATTCAATCTTTTCTCTGTTTGAGATGCATACACCGAGTGCGTCCAACATAATCAATTTTCCTGCTGCAAATTACTGCAGTTCACCTCTCGAAGCAGATCCGAATTCTTTTTCTGGTGGCTTGCGCTGAAGTCATCCATATAATATGGATGAGCAGGAACAATTCCAGGCACAAAAATACCATTTTCAACCACAAAGCAGCGCTGACACGGGTGCTGATCGCAACTCAACAGGCCAACCTTATTCATTATGCTAATTGTCATAACTCGATTAAAGACTTTACAGTTCTAAGAAAACTGCACCTTCCTGGCAAGTTTCCTAAACCCCTGGGCACTATGGAGGTCTTCTGGATTCCACCTTTCATAGGCCAGATCAAATGTAACTCGGATGGCGCTGCGAGAGGAAATCTAGGACCAGCTGGCTATGGTATAAACTTCAGAGACCACAATGGGGATTTCCTTGCAGGGGTCCATGGCTCTTGTGGCCAATCCACTGCTCTTGAGGCAGAGATGACGGGTTTTATTAAGGCAATGGATTTTGCTTGACAAAGCAAATGGAATACAATATGGATTGAAAGTGACTCATCCACCCTTTCCCAAGCGGTTCGAATGGGTCATATTCATCTTGCATGGAAACTCACTGCTAAATGGATAAATTGTTTGGACACTCTCACCTAAATGCATTATATTATTACACATGTCTATTGTGAGGACAACCAACTCACTGATGGCTTTGAAAATATGGGATCCTATGGGGATACTTGCATTTATCGTTCCAACACACCCGGTGAAATGCTTCCTATCCTCCAAAGAGAAGTGTAAAATTCATTTCTTTCGACTCTTGTAACCCTGTTACTTTTTTCATTATATGAAGCTATGCTGCTTGCTTTTCTTAATTTTTTTTTAATTAAACAAGAATTACCTCAAAGGTTTATTCTTTCTTCATTGATGCATCCAGCCACAAATCTATAGTGAGCCCTCATTTCGTTGTAGAATCCAAGTGTAGGATTCATATATTGGTGATCCAAATGTGATACACATATCTTTGGACGTCGCTGAAAGAGTCTCCAGGCGCTAGCATAGAATATCATTCGCTTGCGATGTCCGCCTTTGATCGTCTTTAAAATCGCTTCCAAAGCGTCCTTTTTGATTTGTTGGAGGAGGATCTCTCTTATTCATGAGATCATTTTTGGAGAGGGATTAACTCTCTAGGTTTGAAATATTTTCTCCAATCTATTGTGCACAACGATTTTTTTGGCTAGGTTATGAGAAAATAATTATAATCAGATATTTATATCACCAGGGTTATAATAAAATAATAGCACAAGTGCCCTTGTTTATTTTATTAATCCTAGCAAAGCCACATGCCAAATAATAATAGCATTATTATTATTATTTCTTGACACACACCTAACTTACAAATTATTCTTAAATATTATTTAATTAAACAATATTCAATATCATTATTTCTCACTGAACCATTAAACTCGTTCTACCAATTCTTTCACTATATTTATCGGATATTGAATAATGACTACTTATTTATTAAATAAATATCACTACATTATTGACCAATATATATATAACTATTATATTCACTAAATAGAAAATAAATATTTATTAAATATTCCACCCACAATATATTCTCTTGAATAACTAGTGTCGGAATAAATGTGATCAGACATCCATGAATAATTATTAAACCACAATAAGTAATAATCTTTATTAAAATTGTTAAATAATAAATAATAAATTATTTAACTGAGATAATGGATACACTTAGTGTGTGACCTTCTTGGCCTCTTTCTCAGTGGCATTAGGAGGAGCAGCCTAAAGTCTGAGGTTAGCATCTAGCAACATGACAAAGCATCTATAGAGAAAAAGTTTAATGTTGTAATGACATGTCACCTCATATGAACACTTATCATGTAATATAATCCATTTGTCTCGGCATCTCTAATCAAGCAGGTTGCATGCCAGTTCCATTAACCCATGTGCTCGATTTCTTTCTTTGATTTCCTAGAAATTGTACTTGCCTATTGAACACCATGACCATGAATTTATCTAGGCTATATCATTTACATCAAAGGGCCTGAGATATCTACTTCTGTTAAAGTACAAAAGGGACAAATACTTTCTCACATTATTCATTAATACAATATTACTCGTGACACACGCAATATATCTGACCTCTCTATGAGCATATGTCATCATAGTTTTCACCAATACATCTAAGTGCGCGAGTTTTAATACTCATTAATAATAATATTAAAGTCGAAGGACCAATACACACATCTACAGATAGGAACATCCAATGAAACTTATAAATGCGGATTTCCTACTAGCAGGTCTCGTTCTCATAACATCATCCTGAACATTATCAAGAGCGCACACCATGAGAAGGTGCCTCAAAGTCCTATGAGTCTCTACCCCTGATAGCCTGTATCATTTGTGTCCCTCAAATGATATCATCTAGATATAAAACATATATTCAAGAATAGTGTCATAGTACATCTGAGTTCTCATCATAACAGGGATCTACTATGATCTTTTAGTGCGACAACCACTCTTAGGAAATTATCACATACAATTTTCTGAAGAAGAACAATCACGATATGATAAGGATTTATTAAATTTAAAATGAATGAATACATGTTTATCATAATGTACAAATATGTTAGTTATAAGGAATCAACTCCAACAGAATCCCATTTGCATTGGAGGCAACTTCTAACAACCTTCAGTCCTCTAGCTCTCACATGATATTCATGCTTTTGTTGAGATAAGCCTTTAGTAAAGGGGTCCACCACGTTCTCTTTTGTGGGTACTCTACTCATTGAAACTTCACCCTTCTAATAGAAATCCCTCATGAGGTGATACTTGCGAAGTATATGCTTTGTCTATTGATGCGACCTTGGATATTTTGAAAGATACACCACTATAGTATTATCAAAATACAATGTTATAGGGTATTTACTGCTAGGTACCACATCAACTTCTGGACAATGATCCGAATACAAAAGGTTTCCTTGGATGCATCAGAAGCTACTATATACTCGAACTCCACTATAGAATCTGATACAACTAGATTCTTTGAACTCTTCTAGCTCACAACTCCTCTATTAAGACAGAAAAATATCTTTATTTCGAATTTAGATAATTCGGATCTGTCTGAAAACCAGCATCTGCATACCCTCTGATGATGAGATCCTCATCTCCTCCATATATCATGAACATATCCTTAGTTCTTCTCAGATACTTAAGGATAGTCTTAACAATATTCCAATTCTTTTCTCCTAGATCTTATTGATATATGCCTACCACGATCAATGCATAAGCAACATCAAGTCTAGTACATAACATGGAATACATGATTGATCCTATCATTGAAGCGTATGTGATCTTACCCATTCTATCTTTATCCTATTGTGTCTTGGGATACAGTTACTTAGAAAGATGTAAACCATGTGACACTAGAACCAATCACCTATTGGATTCTTCCATACTAAATCTAATTAGTATTTGGTCAATATATGTACTTTGACTTAGTCCAAGTATCCTATTGGATCTATCA
This sequence comes from Viscum album, assembly GCA_963277665.1. Classification (NCBI taxonomy): domain Eukaryota; kingdom Viridiplantae; phylum Streptophyta; class Magnoliopsida; order Santalales; family Viscaceae; genus Viscum; species Viscum album. The sequence goes on from OY728134.1 coordinate 1,370,851,914, forward strand.
CAAATGATCTTGATTCTTAGAATGTAGGCTTCTTTTCCTAAGTCAATCATGGAGAAACACTTGTTCAACTAGTCCTTAACTAACTATAAACGTCATTTCCAATAAGTAATACGTCGTCAACATATACTACTAGGATAATGACTGCATTCCCATTAAACCTTTTATAAACACATGGCTCACATTCTTTCTTAATGAAACCAAATTCTCTTATGGATTCATCAAATTGAATGTTCCATGACTTGAATGCTTGCTTCAATCCATAAATGGATATCTATAACTTAAAAATCCTTTTGGAATTAACTGGTGTCACAAACTCTTCTGATTGTGTCATATAGACATCTTCCTGAAGGTTCCCATTAAGGAATACAATTTTGACATCCATCTGCCTAATCTCATAGTAATGGAAAGGCGCTATGGAAAGTATGATTCTTATGGATTTAAACATGTCAACTAGTGAAATTTTTTCATCATAGTTAATTCCATGATGCTGTTTGAATCCTTTATCCACTATCCTTGTTTTATAGTTACTTACATTACCTTATATGTCTACTTTCTTCTTGAATACCCATTTACACCCAACAAGCTTTACATCAACTGGCGCATCGACCATAGCCCAATCTTGGGTATGTTACATGGAATCAATCTAAGAATTCATAGCTTCTAACCATCTTGTAGCTTCTGAGATCTTTACTTCATCCTTATAGGATATAGGTTCATCATTGTCCAACAATAATGAGTCACCATCCTTAGTGACTAGAAAACCATATCCCTCTGCTTCCCTTACCTCTCTTACACTCTTATGCAGTACTTATGTTTCGGGAACTACTTCTTCCATGAGGATGTATGGAACTTGTTCCTGTACCAACTCATTTGTATCTTGAGCATCAAATTCATCAAAGTCAATCTTCCCCCACTATCCTTTTTGAGGTATGCTCCCTCTCAAGAAATATGGCTTGTTTGGTGACAATCAATTTCTTATCTGAGGGATTGTATATGTATTATCCATTGGTTTCCTTGGGATACCCTATAAATATACACCTCATGACCTGGGGTGCTAGTTTGTTGCATGAGAAAGACTTAAAAAACTCCGTGCAACCCCATACACATGTGTGCGACAAAACAGGTTTCTTTCCACTCCATAGATTGAAGGGAATTCTGTTTGCTTCTTTAGTTGGTACTCGGTTTAATGTGTATGCCTCAGTTTGTAATGCATATCCCCAAAAGGACAATGAAAGGTTTTCATGACTCATCATCTACCTTACCATGTCCAACAAGGTATGATTCCTCCTTTCACCAATACCATTCCACTGTGGTGTATAAGGTGGAGTGGGTTGAGATAGAATCCAAAACTCCCATATAAAGTCAATGAACTATTGGTCCATATATTCTCCACCTCAATCCAATTGATGTTTCTTTATCTTATTACCAAGTTGATGCTCTACTTCATTCTTGAATTCCTTGAATTTCTCAAAGGACTCTGACTTATACCCCATTAAGTAGACAAGACCATATCTACTCAAGTCACCAATAAATGTAATGAAGTAAGAATATCCACCTATATCTTCTATTGTAAATGGTCCACACTCAGCAGTGTGTACCAATCCTAGAATCTTTATGGCTCTTTCACCCTGTCCACCAAATAGAGGTTTGGTCATTTTCCCTTGTAAACAAGCATGACATCTATCAAGTGGTTTTAGCTCAGAAGAGTTTAAATAGCCATCTTGATAGAGATTTTTCAAACTCTTCTTGTTTATATGACCAAGATGGTGATTCCACACCTAGGTGTTATATGAGTCATATGAACATGATTCATTATCAATTTACGACATTTGGTTTTCTTAATTTAATACATACAGACTTTTATTTAAATATTCCATACCATAACATATTTTGTCCGTATAAAAGAAACTACTTTAATTTCCAAACATGAAAATAAAAACATCTATAAATAAACTTGATAAATAGATTTTCTTTTCATAATAGTAGGTACATAATAACAATCTCATAAAACCAAAATCATTCCCATTGGCAATGAAAGGTGGAAGTCACTAATGACAATTACAGCCAGCCTCACACCATTGGGAGCCCACAAATCCACCTCTCCTGTGACATTTTTCCAAAATCTACTTGGTTCCTGCATTTGGATACTGATGTGAGCCCCACAAGCTATATCTAATACCCAATGTGTAGAAATGGAAATATTGCACTTGGTAAAAAATGCACCTTTAGCTTCCCTTTGCTTCTGGGTGCAGTTTCTTTTCCAGTGGCCTGGCTTGTACATGCAAAACACACTGCCTCCTTTTCCTTGACCTACCTATAAATATTCCACTTCTTGGAAGGACAATGCTTAGGGGATTTAGACTATTTATAGATATTGGGCCCATTTTCCTTGTTCTTCCTTTTCTTATTCACTATAAAGACTATAGGTTTTTCACTCCCAATGTCCTTATCTACTTGGCGAATTAAGGTTAGAAGTTTTGATAGACTCTTCTCATTATTGCTCATATTATAATTCATAATAAAACTTGAGAAGGTTTTGGAATGTGATGATAGTATGAGATATATACACAACTCATCTGGTAATTTAATCCGTAAGATGTCCAAGCGTTCAATGTAGCCAATAAGCTTGACTACATGAGGCCCAACCACTACGGGAAAAATGGGTATTTGCGACGGGTTATTTGCGACGGGGCTAAATCCCGTCGCAAATAGCCCCGTTAAAAACTTATTTGCGACGGGGGTATTTGCCCGTCGCAAATAAGTAGCCTTTTGCGACGGGATTGCTTTCCCCGTCGCAAAAGAACTGGCGCGCGTTGCGCGCCAAATCGCGGGAAACATATTTGCAACGGGTGGTTATTGCCCGTCGCAAATAACCGGCGGCGGTAAAAGGTATTTGCGACGGGAATATTCCCCCGTCACAAATAGTATGTCGGCAGGTGGTTATTTGCGACGGGACCCGTCGCAAATAACTATTTAACCGTTGACCGTAATAAATGATGGCTAAGGTATTTGCGACGGGATACCCGTCGCAAATGGACCCGTCGCAAATAATCTAACCTATAAATACCCCCATCCGTTTTTTTCAATTCATTCTCAATCTTCATCTTCTCCTTCTCTCAAAATTCTATTTCTAGAGTTCAGCGTTTCTCAAGTTTAATTTTTTTCTCCGGAGTTGATATTGAAGTTTTCAAGAACGATCAGAGATCAACCTCAGATCAATTTTCAAGGTATTTATGTTCATTTTAATTTAATATTTATTTTAAATTTTTTATTAGATTCAATTATTCTTAATTAGTTGTAATTTAATTATGTTTACATTGTTTTGTTACTTAATAAATTTAAATTATTAGTATTGTTCATAGTTAATGGTAATTAGGAATAATTAGTAATAATTTTCAATAATTAAGAATAAATATTAATAATTAATAATAAATACCAATAATTAGGAATAATAACATTAATACATTATTAGTATATTTTATTATTAATATTAAAATAATATAATTTTTTATATTATATACAATTCTCCTTTCATCTGTGTGTTTTCTATCTCCACATGTATTATTTGTATGTGGAGACAGAAAACACACAGATGAAAGGAGAATTGTATATAATATAGAAAATTATATTATTTTAATATTAATAATAAAATATACTAATAATGTTATTATTCCTAATTATTGGAAATTATTCCTAATTATTGGTAATTATTCATATAATTACTAATAATTAGGAATAATTACCAATAATTAGCAATAATTAGGAATAATTAGTAATAATTAGTAATAATTACCAATAATTAGTAATAATTACCAATAATTAGTAATACTTACCAATAATTAGTAATACTTACCAATAATTAGTAATAATTACAAATAATTAGTAATAATTAGTAATAATTATCAATAATTATCAATAATTAGTAATAATTAGTAATAATTACTAATAATTACCAATAATTAGTAACAATTAGTAATAATTATCAATAATTATCAATAATTCGTAATAATTAGTAATAATTACTAATAATTACCAATAATTAGTAATAGTTAGTAATAATTACCAATAATTAGTAATAATTAGTAATAATTATCAATAATTACCGATAATTACCAATGATTAGGAATAATTATCAATAATTAGGAATAATTACCAATAATTAGGAATAATTACCAATAATTAGTAATAATTACCAATAATTAGTAATAATTACCAATAATTAGTAATAATTACCAATAATTAGTAATAATTACCAATAATTAGTAATAATTAACAATAATTAGTAATAATTACCAATAATTAGGAATAATTACCAATAATTACCAATAATTACCGATAATTAGTAATAATTAGTAATAATTAGGAATAATTACCGATAATTAGGAATAATTAGTAATAATTACCAATAATTAGTAATAATTACCAATAATTAGTAATAATTACCAATAATTAGTAATAATTACCAATAATTAGTAATAATTACCAATAATTAGTAATAATTACCAATAATTAGTAATAATTACCAATAATTACCGATAATTAGAAATAATTACCGATAATTAGGAATAATTATCGATAATTAACAATAATTAGGAATAATTACCAATAATTGGGAATAATTACCAATAATTAGTAATAATTACCAATAATTACCCATAATTACCGATAATTACCATTAATTACCAATAATTACCGATAATTACCGATAATTAGTAATAATTAGTAATAATTAGGAATATTTTGTAATAATTACAAATAATTAGTAATAATTACCAATAATTACCCATAATTACCGATAATTACCTATAATTAGAAATAATTACCAATAATTAGGAATAATTACCAATAATTAGGAATAATTACCAATAATTAGGAATAATTACCAATAATTACCAATAATTAGTAATAATTACCAATAATTATTAATAATTACCAATAATTAGTAATAATTAGGAATAATTAGTAATAATTACCAATAATTAGTAATAATTAGTAATAATTACCAATAATTAGTAATAATTAGTAATAATTAGTAATAGTTAGTAATAATTACCAATAATTTGTAATACTTAACAATAATTAGTAATAATTACCAATAATTAGGAATAATTAACAATAATTACCAATAATTACCGGTAAATAGTAATAATTAGTAATAATTAGGAATAATTACCAATAATTAGTAATAATTAGTAATAATTACTAATAATTAGTAATAATTAGTAATAATTAGTAATAATTAGTAATAATTAGTAATAATTACCAATAATTAGTAATAATTAGTAATAATTAGTAATAATTACCAATAATTAGTAATAATTACCAATAATTAGTAATAACTACCAATAATTAGTAATAATTACCAATAATTATTATTTTGTCAGTGGATTGCAGATTTGAGAGTTCCAGATGGCTGTGCTTCCAATTTGGGTAGATGTGTAAAGAATGGTCATATTACTGGATTAAAAAGTCACGATTGTCATGTTATAATGGAAATACTTCTACCCATTGGATTAAGAGGTCTGTTGAATTCTGTGATTTGGGATTCCATAACAGACATGTCTCATTTTTTTCAGGAAATTTGTGCAGCTACAGCAGATTATGATGCTCTAGGAAAACTTGAAAAAGATGTTGTTGTAATTATATGTAAACTGGAAAAAATATTTCCGCCGTCTTTCTTCGACTCAATAGAACATTTGATGTTACATTTGCCATATGAAGCCAAATGTGGAGGTCCAGTACAGTTTCGATGGATGTACCCATTTGAAAGATGCATGCAAAAATTGAAAATAAAAGTACGTAACAAAGCATCTATTGAAGGATCTATTGCAGAAGCTTATTTGCAAGAGGAAATATCTTTTTTCTGCTCCCATTATTTTGAATCTGAGTATCCTTCAAAACACAACTGAATGGGACGGAACGAGAGGAATATTGATGAAATCGACAATCAATTATCTGTTTTCAACCAGCCAGAGCTTGGTTTTGGTGGAGTTTATGAACACTGGCTTTCGGATGATGAACATCATAGAGCTCATACGTATGTTCTGCTCAACTGTGAAGAGATGAAATCAGTTGTACTATAAGTGTTTATATCACTTATTCTATCATTTATGTTACAATAAATAACTTTGGTTTTTTATAGGTTGTATGATAATCATATCAAGAAACAAATTCCACAAATTACAGCAGCTGCTCTTGAAGAACGTCGACTGAAAAATTTCTCTCAGTGGTTTCAAAAACTGGTAACATAAATTCTTTATCTTTTAGAAACTCATTCAATGTATAGTTTACTATATTGATAATTATTTCACAAATTTTCAGGTGTCTCGACATGCTGATAAAATTGACAAACGACTGTGTGTATTGAGTAACCCACCTTCCAAACTTGTTAAAACTTATAATGCATATGTGGTGAATGGATTTCGATTTCACACACATGCATATGGGGAATCGAAAAAAACAATGAACAGTGGAGTTATCTTGAGAGGATCTCATCATCGAGAAAATGAAGTTGACTTTTATGGCATACTTGATGAAATCATTGAACTCTGTTATCTTGGACAACATTACATAACCATGTTCAAATGTCGGTGGTTGGATACAAAGAGAGGCGTGCGTGTTCATCCGACTCATGGAATCATCGATATTAAATGTAAAAGTGTTCTCGTAGTAAATGAACCATTCTTATTGGCTCAACAGGCACATCAAGTTTATTACGCAAAGTACTGTGCTACATCAAGAGACTTGACTGATTGGTGGAGTGTAATAAAAATCAAAATTCGAGACAATCAGTTTAGTAAAAGTGAATGTGCTTTCACTGATGTGCAAAGAATTGAAGTTTTTCAAGAGAGTACTCAAAATCAATCTTTTTTACAAAGAGACATGAGTATCGATGATGACACCCCACATTTAAGAGTCAGTGATGACGATGATGTTAATGATGTCACATATGAATTTGAAATGGTAAGAGATGAAACAACTGTAACTCGAATGGATATCGATGATGTTGAGGAGGAATATGAAGATGACATTGACATATATGAAGATGATGATGAAGATGAACACTGATAAAATTCCATGGTATTTATATACAATCATAATATGTATATATGTATATATAATAGTAATTATCAATTATTTGCTAACAAAATTAACATTTTCTGTTTCAGATGGACGATGCCACATTTCGTGAGTTGGAGGATGCTGACCTGCCTTTCGATGCGGATGAGTTGCTGGCAGATGACCCTCAGCCTGCAGGCGCTCCAGGGAGTATGCGGAGGGGGTGCGGTCTTGCACGATTGATGATTCCTGACCCCGTCCCCGAGCGACATCCACATCTTGGGTCTGATCCACGCACACGGAGGTGTGATAAACTGTGTGATAACCTGTGGATTTGACTAAGATTTCATTAATCTATTCACATAATAAATGTTTATTATTTTTACAGTTTTCCGCATATAGCAGTCGGACAGGGCAGCGCTATTTTGCGCAACTATTTCTCTTAGCTGTGGACCACATGGGAGCAGATTCCCATTGATGTGCAGCAGGCCATGTTCATCCATTGGTTGGTACGTACGTAAATAAATAATTTTTATTTTGAAAATTATTTCATTTCTAACTTGATATTTTGATTTATTTGTAGGGTTTATGGTATCCAATCGAGGATACCATGCGTGACGCCATCCACGAGGCATGGGAGGTGGCCATGCGTGATCGCCTTCGTCAGTTTTTGCACAATTTAAGAAAAGCTGCCATGAAGAAAGCAGGAGTGTCAGATTTTGACGAGTCGTGTAGAGCACACCGACCAGAGTACATTTCATCCCATGTATGGGATGGATTATGTGCGCACTGGTTGAGTGGTGCCTTTCAGAGGAGATCATCGGTGGGGAGGCAGAATCGGGGGAGACAGGAGGTGACTCATCGAGCTGGGATTCATTCTTTCAGTACTCATAGACATCATCTGGTACGTACATTATTTATAAATATTTTATATAACTATAAATATTAACAGTTTATTTTTTATTCTTATAGGCTGTCGAGCACCCCGATATTACGGAGTACGACGTATATCGGAGGATGTATAGTGATCCTGCTACTGGGGAGCTCAGAGGTGATCGTCAGCATCACATCGTGGTCAGTATTATTTGTTTTCAAGTTTAAAAATTAACTGCATATAATATATTCACAATTTTAATTTTAAATTGCAACTACAGGAGTCATATGAGGCCGCAGCGTCACAGGCCTGACCTGAGAGTCAGGCCGAGTCATCAGATCATACCACTGGCTATCAGTTTGATGAGGCGACATGGATGTAGGCCACCCAGTATGCCTTCGAGAAGGGCCGGGTAGTTGGTATCAGCTCTCGACTGACTCCCGGAGATTATTATGGCAGTGCTGCGATGTCGGCTTCCAGCTCGAGAGGAGCTCGTGCATCTTCTTCTACTACACAGTATGAGGATCAGTTGCGATCTCAAACTGCACTGATAGAGAGTCTCCGACAGGAGCAGGAGCAGATGCGTCAGCAGCATGAGGAGGAGCGTCGACGCCAGCAGCAGCTGTACGAGGAGCAGACGAGTCGGTGGCAGCAGCAGCATCAGGAGCAGATGGAGTACATGCGCCAACTCACTCATGCTTTAGGGATGGAGTTTCCTCCACCACCATCTGCAGATCCCCCCCTCCCCCCTCCTTCAGATTAGAGTTTGTTTTTATGTTATAAAATTTGTGAAATCAAAATATGATTTTTTTTCTATTCGTAGTTTCTGTCGCATTATAAAATATTAATAATATTATATTTTGAAATAACAATATTAATATGAATAATAATATTATTTATATTTTATAATATTAAATTATATATATATATATTAAAATTTTATAATATTATAATTTAATTATATTTTTTTGTAACACTTGAATTATTTTAATATTTGAATGTAAAATAATTCTATTATTTTTATATTAATTAAAATAACTTATTAATATTTTTTCATTTATGAATTATAATTCTAATATTATTATATTAATTAAATCATTTATTAATATTCTATTATTTTTTATTTTAGAATTATAATTCTATTATTATTATATTAATTAAAATAATTTATTAATAATTTATTATTTTTATTTGTGAATTATAATTCTATTATTATATTAATTAAAATCATTTATTAATATTTTATTATTTTTTATTTTTGAATTATAATTGGATTATTATTATATTAATTAAAATAATTTATTAATAATTTATTTTTTTTATTTTTTTATAGTATTTGCGACGGGATACTATGCCCGTTGCAAATAGTATTATTATTATTATATGCATTAAAATAATTTATTAATAGTTTTTTATTTTTTTAAATAGTTTTTGCGACGGGACCCGTCACAACAGGTATTTACGACGGGTCCCGTCGCAAAAACTATTTTAAAAGTTTTTTACAAATATACGGAGTACTATTTGCGATGAGGAGAATACCCGTCGCAAAAAAAGGCTTTAGCGATGGGCCCGTCGCAAATAATTGTTGTTGCGACACCGTTTTCAGCAATGGGCCATTTGCGACGGGCCCCCGTCGCAAAAAGCCATTTGCGACGGGATCCCGTCGCAAATGACCCGTCACAAATACCTATTTTTCTAGTAGTGAACTGGAACAAACTCTCCAAGATTAGTAGGGAACAGAACATTGGAGATCTCATACCTCTCTTGTCTCTCATTCTCTTGATAGAGATCCCAATGGAGAGACATCATGTTAAAGGCATCCATATCCTCATGTTGCTTCAAGATCTCATTAGTCATGGATGATAGCTTGAAGCACTGAACATCTGTAGAATCATTCAGATGTTTCTCATATAGAGAGAGCTCTTCATCACTTGCCTCATTTTTAGGCATAACTGGAATATTATCTTCCAGCACATACAATTTCCTTTTGTGGTGAAGGATGACCCATAGAAACATTTTCCACTCTTGGAAATTAGTGCCGATGAGAAGGTTTTTCTTCTCGAGTATGGATCACAATGATATACTTGATATCATTTTAAATTCCATTTCTATAAATAAGATGAGAAATGATTTTTTACTTTATCTGATAAATTTAGACAAATAAATAAATATTTATTAGTATCCCACTATTTTATCAAAACCCAATAGCCCTCACCATTGGATTTGGAATATCCCGTTTCTCGAAAATTATAACAGCAAGGATCCATATTTCCCTTCTCATTACCCCAACTTTGGTTGGTCACACAACTTGAAAGGTTTTAGGTAGGAATTCTAAATGACAACTACATTAACTTGCAGCTTCTTGATCTGTTGAGTGGACTCCCCAATCCTATAATACTTTAATTAGATTTCCTCAACTTTTTTCTCTTAGTTACAGCAAGTCCTGATTTTGTAGTCAACCCTTGATGTGAACTAAGTTAAGTGAACCCAAAACCTCAAGTTAGTATTCCTTGATAATTTAAATCACCCAAACTTTGGTTGGTCAATCACTTTTAACTATGGTTTGATTCTAATCGAAGTAATGGAAGGCTATACAGACTTAATATTTTATTGAGGGATTTTATCCTTTATGTATAAATTTCCAATTATTATCTTTACAAGATTGTTAATATTTAGTGGAATTTACTTAAGTGATTAACCATGCACTAGAAAATATTTACACATAATCCATTTTATTTTAGTTCCATCTTGCATGCTTGTTAGGTCATTAATTATGTGATCAGGAAAAAACATTCATACGGAATAAACATGCAACTAACATTTTTAAAATAAACGGTATGATGATGAGATTTTCTAATGGTTAGTTTATCTAACAGTTGATAAACTAACCACTAACCAAGGGGAAAACACCTAAAACCAATTCAAGGATCATGTTTATAGCTTTCAAACTATCCACCTATCCACCTTTGTATCTTGCTTGGATTGGTTTTTCCTCAGCTCCAAAATTGAACCGCCTCCACTAGCTTGTGAGCTTCATCCATTACATATTCTTTTACTGATACACGTGAGTGGGGTAAAAGGGGTTTAAATAAAAGAAATCATGAGAACGCAATCCCTACATATTAATGAGGTGAGAAGGCACACAAACCAACAATTTAATTTAATAATAAATTAAAATAAAACCAATCACATAAAAAGTCCTTGACTAGCCTATGATCATCCACATGAATGCAATGAATTATGAATGTAATAAAACTAGAATTTAATTATTTAATCATTACTATTAAGATAAATCATACTCGAATCGATTAATTATTATCATTAATCAATCAATCATTGTATCTTAAACCTTTTCTGAATTTCCTTGAGATTCTCATCCATTATAATTTAAAAAAAATTAATAAATTCATTTAAAATTAACTATGTACATAACTTGTACCTTGGAGGCAACACAATGAATACCCACTTGACTCTACCCAACATGTATTATCCTATTATACTTGTTTTACTCTTTTGACACATGGAATACACGACTTATCATCGAATTTCATGATGTGTACTATCAATTTAATTATTACACGAATTACATGATTTTTTGGCCATGTGATATCCTTCAATGCACATAAAGTAACAACTATAATACAACTTATAAATGAAATGTAGATCCGAACATCACACAAATATTAATTAAACATATATATATACATACATACATATATATATATATATATATATATATATCAAAACCTATCACATGTCATGTATTATCAAATTAATGACCACATGAAAGAACATGTTTCAAGGGTTACATAATATAATAAATTTTAAATCTACGTAACTGGTAAAAGTACATGACATGTAGATCCGATCTACACGGCGTGTACTCCGTTCATCGTCTATACAAAGTACACACCTAGGGACTCGATGTGTGAGTCATACTTCGAAAATCTTAGATTATACGACATGTCCTATGGGCCACACATTGTGTTGACTCCATGTTACATTGTCACCGGTTAGGTAGACTGTGTATGGAATACACATACTGACCCCAAACTGAAGGGAATACATGCCGTGTCTAATGGGCCACACGATGTGTAGTCTGGTTAACCATGCACCATTTAATTCTAGTCATCACACAGCGTATTAATGGGGTAATTAATACCCAATCAACACAAAATCTTGAATCAGTTACCGAACAAATATCGATGCATTGAACTTGACTACACAACGTGTAATTCTGATTACATGGTATGTAGTCTGGTGTTGTATGACTAGAAACCTTTGGCGCATCTGGATGAGTTTCGTGATTTTATTTTAATAAAATAATTAACCGTTTTCATTAGATCTATGTGGAATGATGGGGGAAGAAATAGATCTCTCAATTCAGATTTAAAGAATGATTAAACTCCAATTGAAAAACTAAATTATGAATGTTTAAATCATCAATGAATGTAAATAATTATAAATAATTATGTGACCGTTATGATACCACTTGAATATTCTTAGCGCATCGGAAGTGCAAGTGGGGCGATTCCCAACTTTAATTTTTTTTCCATTATCAATGATTAATCCAAGTTCCAGTGATGATGAATGCCGTGATCAAATGGAATTAAATCAAAGAACTTTATAAGGGATAGATACTGAAAACCATGAGAGATAAGTATCATCACATGTTGTTTATAATTAATTTAATTAAACAAGAGTTACCACCATGGATTATTATTTATTCGTTGATGTGTTCGGCTAGAAATTTACAGTTCACCACCATTGCGTTGTAGAATCCAAGTGTAGGATTCCTCTAGAAGTGATCCACACATGCTCCATATATCTCCGGACTTCGTTAAAAGGAATCTTCGGGTGGTAGCATGAAATATCCTTTGCTTGTGATTTCCACCTTCGACCACCTTTAGAATCACTTCCAAATCATTCTCCTTGATATGGTGTAGGAGGATCTCTCTCGTTCTTGAGAGAATTCTTGTAGAGGGATGAAATCTCTGGTCTTGAGATTTTTTCTCCAATCCATTGTGCACAACGATTTGTTTGGCTAGGTAATGAGAAAAAAATTATAATCGGGTATTTATATCACTAATTTTATAATAAAAAAATTGCATAAGTTCCCTTGTTTATTTTATTAATCATTGAGAAACCCCATGCCAAATAATGATAGCATTATTATTATTATTTCTTGACACACACCTAACTTGAAAATTATTATTAAATATTATTTAATTAAATAATATTCAATATAATTATTTCTCACCAAACCATTAAACTCAGTCCCCCAATTCCTCCACCATATTTATCAAACCTTGATTAATGACTTTTTAATTATTAAATAAATATCAATGAATTATTTCTTAATAGATATATAAATATAATATTCACTAAATAGAAAATAAATATTTATTAAATATTCTACCCAAAATATATTCTCTCTAATAACTAGTGTCAGAATAAATGCAATCAAGTATCCAGGAATAATTATTAAACCATAACTGAGAATAATCTTTATTCAACTTGTTAAATAATAAATAATATATTATTTAGCTGAGATACTAGATACACTTTTTGTATGACCCTCTAATCCTCTTTCTTAGTGGCATTAGGTGGAGCAACCTAAAGTCTGAGATTAACATCTAGCAGCATGCCAATGTACCCATAGAGAAAGAAGTTAGTGTTGTAATGACATGTCACATCATATGAACAATTAACTTTTAATACAATCCATTTGTCTTGATATCTCTAATCAAGTGGGTTGCATGTCAGTTCCATCAACCCATGTGCTCAATTTATCTTACTTTAACTTCTCAGAAATTGAACATGCCTATTGAACACCATGGCCATGGATTTAGCTAGGATATATCATTTTGATCAAATGTATAGATATATCTACTTTTGTTAAAGAATAGAAGGGAAAAATACTTTCTCTCATTATTCATTAATGCAATATTATTCACGATGCACCCAACATATCCTACCTCACCACGAGCATATGTCATCACAGTTTTCACTAATACATCTAAGTGCACAATTTTTAATACTCATTAATAATAATATAAAAGTATAAGGTCCAATACACACATTCATAGATAGGAAAATACAATGACACTTATAAATGTGGATTTCCTACTAGTGGGTCTTGCTCTCATAACAACCTCATGGACATTACCAAGGGAGTACACCATGAGAAGGCACCTAAAATTCCTACGAGTCTCCACACCTAATAGATTGTATAATTTGTGTCCCTTAAATGATATCATATAGCTAGAGAACATATAATCAAGAATAGTGTCATAACACTTCTAGGTTCTCATTATAGCAAGGATCCGCTATGACTTTTAGCGTGACAACTACTCTTAAGACATTATCACATAAAATTTTATGTATAAGAACAATAAATACGTGGTAAGGATTTATTAATATTAAAATAAATTAATACATGTTTATCATAAAGTAAAAATAAGTTGGTTCTAGGGCACCAACTCCAACATAACTTGTAGGAGATATCACATGGCGCATTTGAAGAGTCCTTTTAATCTCATGAAAGTGTCCAAGACACTCGCTGATTGTGCAGAAGCTTCTAAGTGAGCTCCACCAACTCACACAGTTTTCCAAGATATGCACACCTAAAAAACCATTTGAAAATTCTTGTAAAATAAATAGGAAAAAAAACCATAATATATGAGTCTCTTATAGTTATAAAACCTCATACGACACACACATACGGTTCACAAGATGCCACTGAAGTCATGGAGATATATTTTCCTTGTCACGCAAGAGCCTTATGGCATGTCACCCTCATCACGTGAAGGGATTCAAACATGTATAGGTAGTCCTATTCTCCCCCTTCATCTCGATAGAAAAAAAATGATTTGTCCAGATCAATGCTCGTGTGATACAACAAGACCCTTTATTGGTAACATTATGCATCATCGATGGGGAGAGTGATTTTATTCAATAAAACTCATATAGACTCATGAGATCCCTAGCCCTTGTAAAATAAACAAGGAAATAAAAGGGGAAATTATGGGATCATATTGAGAGTAAAAGATACATTGATTTTATGGGAACAAGGTTATATGCCCCAGGTGATCGCCAGTGATCACGCGAGCCCCCCCTAAAAAAGCTAGAATTATTCCACAAAACCCATTTACATGTTAGCCTAATTTCACAAAGACACCCAGACATGCCACCTCTATCTCACAGAAGGTCTCAAACAAAGCATCTTAGATCAAATGAAAGCCTTTCAATAGGCATCCCGTTCTCATGAAGTCCCTTGAACATATCATTCTGACATTATAAATGCCCTTTTCCATGTCCTCATGATTAGGTAAGACCCCATTAATTGTCTAAATTCCAATAAATGGAGCGTTGACTGAATGATCTCATAGTCACTGAAAATCACGTGACACCCCTGGGATGACCTATAGAAGGACCTCAAAATGTGTGCAAAATCGAAGCTCTCCACCGAATCTAGCATGAATTTTTGATATATGAACCACAGAAAGTGGTTTACAATCTAGATTAAAAGTCCTATAAACCCCCCACTCCAACATAAAAATATGAACCTCATCGATCCTTGCACCGGCACATCCAACCATCAGAGAGAACTTCATAGAGAATCCAATTTCACGATCATAAGATTTTCTTCCAGTTAAAGATATGGGGATCAACCTATGTGATCACTAAGCTTGAATATACACTTTGTGTGATCACTTAAGGTCATGAGAAAGACTTCTGGCATGATGAACGGTTCATGAGAAGGATATCCCGCAAGATGGTTGGATCGCATGAAACTTAAACAAGATAAAACACTAAACAAATATAAGGAACATATGTCACAAAAGGTGGAATAAATGAATAAGGAAGAGATAATTCTGTAAGGAAAATATATGTTGATCCTTATTAACTTCACATGAACCACCTAGTTCTTGTGACAATAGTAGGACATGTCATCCAGATCATGCAATGACTCCATTGGCATGCTATTTGGAACATGCAATGTCTTACAGATGTGTCGAACAAAGTCATGAAGGCTCTTAGAGCATACTGGACAAGGACTCAAATGGGAATCCACCTCGGTGTAAGTCGCTCCATGTCTTTGACATTTCAACCATCGAGACCTAATCATTCCCATGGGCTGATCATTATACCTCATCCAATATTGGACTGAGAAGTCAACTGAACTACAGTGAATCTGATTCATGCCATAACCAACATATGTATGATGCCTCCCTAAGGCTCAATATCAAATACCAAATGCCTATGTTCCCACATACATGTCCTCTTCACATTAAATTAAAATTCACGGGTTTAATGAACTATGTGAGTTTTTATTCTTGTTATAAAAAAGGATACGCAGGATGCCTCATAATGGATCAATCCCATCCTTAACATATTAATCACCTATCTTCATCATAGAAAATTATGAAGTGTATAGAGATATGGCTTAAATATATAAGAAGCATACTAATAATGGAAAATGGATGAATAACCTCAGATACATAGAGATGGACTCACTAAGAGATTCCCATTTCACATATAAAAGGGTTTCACCTATGATCATTTTGGTAGGAAAACTAGTCCTATATTGGGATTAGAAAGATATTATAGAATATATATTAAATATATAAGAGTTTCTCGAAGTAGGAAACAATTCCCCCCAAAAGGGTGTGATGAGCCCGAACTCCCATCCCCTCGACCAATGTGAGTTCTTAAGTGTCATTGGGTCTAAAACCCTAATTAGCTGCATGAATTTGGAAAGTAGGCCTATACCCAGTTATAGATGTGGGAACCATTGGGGTTTCTATGGAGAATAAACATAAATGATGAACCCAATTTGAATGATTTTATATACATCAATCCCCCAACAATGAAACCATTGAACCATTTTTTTCACATCATAAGCGTTCACCAGGTCATGTTATTTTTTGGATAAGAAAATAGTAAACCCTACATGAATCTCTCAAATAACATAATGAACAATTTACCATGATTCATGCATTGTTAGATGCATATTCTATGCAAACATGAAAAATATGAAACACATATTCCGGATGATCCACTGTAGCCGGGGTCCCCATAAAATAAGTGTATCCTCACCCTGATAAGTCCATGTGAGTAGAATGGTTGGATCGGGAATAAAAGGAAAATCATGTTACCCATACATATATGATTGAGTATATGTCATGCCTATGATGATGCACTAATTGATGAAATTATTCTTTGTTATCTTCATGGCTACAGATACTACTCTAGTAAACAACACCCTAATATGAAATGTATTCATCCAATGACCATTCTTGAAAATCAGTTATGACTGCAACCCCTACGGGTCTCAGAATAACCTCACCACCCAACATCTTAATCATAGGGTGGAAAATGAAATGGTTTGAGAATAACATCAAAATGGTATAATCCAAACCCTTGTGGATTCCTGTGAGGTTCTTCAAGTTCTGAATATAGCGAGTCTGCATTATCTAAATAAAGCTGTAGTAAAGCCAGCGGCACTCGTTACCACTGACAACCACTTTGGGAGCTTATCCCCAGAGTGAGACAATCATTACATTCTATATCTGATGATGGTGGACCAAGGAGTAAACTATGGTTCCCTTCTTGTTCAAGGTCCACTAATGATGCTCCTATCAACTGCAATTTCCAGCACTATCCCATTGGTTCTTTTAATTCTCTTGCATAGGGTACCACTCGATGCACTTACGCCTCTGATATCCATGAACGAGAAACAAAGAAGACACATTGGGTGTGGAATAATCTAGATAATTTTGGGTGGGCTCATATCCCTAATCCCACTCACGATGTCTACCATCATATTTAGGAAGTGACCACTGAGAAGGCTTATATCCCTGCTCACTCAGAGCAAGTCTACAGGCATATTTATACAGAAATAATGGGGGAGGCACATATACCTACACACATGCATGAAATCCATTGGAATATTCTATTGGTATATGGAGGACATAATTTGTATTATATTCCCACACCAATTGAAGATATCTACCAATATATAGTGGTGAGAGAAAATGTATAGCATTACATTCATGTTCACACTTTACTAAAGTGTCATTTCATCATAGGAATATTTGAATAACTCTTTCACCATATTTCAGAATTTGTTCCAATACAGCGATAGGAACATATTCCTATCCCAATAGCTAGGGCATCACAATACTCTGATTAGTATGAATAAGTGTTTTTTCTAGATAAATCACACATTCTTTCTCCCATCTAGGAGAATTATCAGCATATTCCAGCAAAGGAAGATGCACCGAACCTAGATCATACTCTCATTCCAACTGGGGAATAATAAGTGTGAGTGGTACATGCCTCAGTACATAGGCACATCCCTATAGAAAAAGACTGGTGGCATATTCCAATGTCCCAGGATTGGGCTCATATCCATATTCTGACTAAATATCACCATGTGAGAGGCACATGCCTCTGGAAATGCTTATATTCCTATCAAAGAAGACCAACATAATACTCTAATGGCTCAGTATTAGGATCATATTCTAGCCAGGGTTCACCAAGTGAAAATGGAACATGCCTCATGACATGATCATATTACTATCAATGAATCTGCTTGGCATTTTCTAGTAGATCACAGATGCCCGGATCATATACCTACTTCTGCCAATGAACGACTACATCAGAATTCTTATGAGGCTATATAGGAGGAGGCTCATATATCTTCTCCCATTCCAGAGGTCTATAGGCATATTCTAATGTAGAATTATTATTTGTACTGGGATCATACTCCCACTCCAAATGGGGATCACCAAGTGAGATATGCACATGCCTCAGTACAAGCTCACATTCCTATCATGAAAGACTAGTAGGATATTTAAAAGTCATAAGATCAGGCTCATATCCCCATCCTCACCAAGGATCACTAAGTGAGAGTGGTACATGCCTCGGGATGATCTCATATTCCTACCAATAATGAATAAGCTCATTTTAATATTCCAGTAGCTTCTCATCAGTGGGATCATATTCATGCAACACCAAATGATTATCAACAAATTTTAGAAGCTGTCATATAGTAGGATCATATCCCAACACAATTTTGAAAAGGTCGATTGGCATACTCTGACCATAACACAGAACAAGGAACATTTCCCTAATATTCTCAATGATAGTGTCCTTTAGGTTGTTCAAGACACATTATCAACACCCCAAGGGCCCATAGAATCTTCAACTAAAAAAAAATGTGATCATTATCACAATATTCTTCCTCTTGGTAGTGTGGAGATGGATCATAGGGACTCTACTCCTGAGATCCATTATGGTCAACCTCCCCATGGTGATATCTCCCATGGACAAGGATATCCTCCCCTTTCCCAGACACCTCCATATAGATAGGTGTTAAAAACTTAGACTCCTTCACATAGAGAGTTTATTGAAACATTAGGGTCACCCATATAGAGTTCCCAATCAACTTCCAGCAACACCCCAGTCCGTTCAGTAGGCGAACCCAAGAAACACCTTCTCTGGTCTGACTACATTGAGATGTGTAAGTATTATGAAGTTGAATCCAATATAGAGATATGGATAGAGTTATCTTGAAAAAACCTCCCCATAATGTTCTGGACTCTTTCCACCTCTGATTATGAGATACCAGATCAGATACAAAAGGAGTACTTTCCTTATCTACCCAAAAATATGTGGGCTACTGATTATTGACTGAGGGCTAAACATCACCACTATTCATGGTATGAGTATCACATTTAGACCGTAAATATACTCTATTTTAAACTGGATATGTATGATTTTTCTATATCCTAGAACCCAATAATGGAGGAGCATGATAAATTCCTATGTAGTGTTTGTCTTCTCCTTGAGACAACAATATTCCAATTGATTTCTAGAGCATCTTCTGATGTATGTATCTAAATATCAGTGATGTATGGATCATTTAATTTTACTATGTCTCCAAAACAATAGAACCCCTTAGATAGGATGTACTGTAATGTCATAACCTCTGGTTAAATCAGAGGATCGAGTAAAGTGAGAGCATGTTGGTCACTACAATAGAATTCCCCCACTTTAATGGTACTAAGACATTATGAATGGAGGTAGAGGATATCCCATGAATCTTTTAATTGGGACCCTTGAAATAATCATAATGTGTCTAAAAAACATATGATAATGTTTTAGTCAAATCAACAAATTTCTGTAGAAACTGACTCCCATCATGGGATGCCATTACACTTAGCTCTTTCATTAGTAAAGCTACGCCACATCAAACATGTCTCACTACCAGCTATTGTAGCATCCTTCTAGGGGTGAACTCAACCCAATGGGTTAGGAGAATATCTACCACAACATACACCCCTTATATCATCAATTCCTAATAGGATTCATGACATATCAGTATCAGTTGCAAACAAACTCCAACCCACTGGGCTGGGGGCATTTATATCTCAATCATGATCACCAAATTCATCATCCTCTAATAATTTCCTGGGGAAATCAATGACGGTTCTATATCAACCCCATCTCACTGGTTTGTGGGACTTTATACCTCAATTTTCATCCTAGGAGTCATCAAATCCCCAACTAGAATCATTTCATCCACAAAAGGACTAATCAATGTCAATTGTGGCCCCAAATAGTCCTGGAACCAAAGTGTTGGGACATTTTCATCATCATAATCACAGTAGAGGGAATTGGTCTTCTCCAGGTTGGGAGGTAAATATAAATGGCGGGAATCCCGTCCATTCCTCCCACCACATAACATATATCTATTATTCGGGTCCCATTTGACATTCAAAACTAGAAACTCCCTCACGTTCGCTACTCACTGACCAAGATGGGAGTATCTTTCGGTGAAGGAAAACAGACCCCATTGGTTTATGAATCCAAAATGTACCAATATGACCAAGGGTTTACGGAACGACCATAATAAAAGTAGTTCAGAAGCGTACTGTTGCGTCGAAAGTGATGGAGCAACTATCACAATTTGATAAACCTCTATGAATTTCATAACCATCAAAACAATAGATAATATGGATCAATATGCAGATGTAGAGGGATTCAATAAGGAAAAGAAACCCCAAGGGGAGGATCCAGATATTCCCACTGAGGATGTACTCACTAGGAACCAATGGAGGCTCCAAAATCTGGAACCTCTAAATATCGAGTTGCCACCTCTACTAAGAAACACTACCAAGGATAAAGGGAAATACGTGGTTACATCTTAATCACATTCCAAAAGTGTCGAAGTTCCTTCCACAGAGGAATGAATGGAACAATATGTGAATGAGATTCAAGATCTCTAAAAGATCAGTTAGGATGCACTTAGTGAAAACATTCTCACCAGTTATATTCTTCAGGTAGTGACGAATATTCTACCTCCCACATTTGATCCACTTAAAATTGAACATCAAACTAGATCCACATCCAGGTAACCAGTCTGCATAAATGAGGATGTCAAATATGATCATTAATTTCCTCCATTATGATGACTACATATCCCTATATAGAGTAATAATTCCATATTTTCATGGATGGAGAATTAGAGGGAGATGAAAATAGGGCCACCTCATTAGGCCATGTTTTCTCCCTATAGATGGGGGGTGGCTCAGACAGCGGTACCTCTGGAACTACACAATTCTATATAGTCCATGGCTACTCGAATGGAAGCCATGAAAGGGAGACACACACCCATGATTCTTGATAATAATCCATATCCCAAATGTGTTGATGAAAATTTACCCCATTATATTTCGGCAGTCCTACCCTCTTCACTTTTGACGGTGTTGGAGACCTGAAACAATATATCACACACTTCGTGTCCCGATGTGGTTTAATGATGGGCCATCAAGATCAACAAGAGGAAACCAATATGTGGTGTTTTGTATCGCCTCTGGTAGGGACAACCTTTATTTAGTATAGTATCCTCCCAGCTGGATTCATTGTAGGATGTGAAGATCTTCATCATCAATTCCTTTAAATTTTCAGCACTATGCTAAGGAAGATGAATTTTTTTGACTTGATGAACTGCAAGTAATGTGAAAATGAGAGGGTGTATGACTTGATATCCAAATGGAAATGTTTAACCTATTCATTCAGCATCCCTATCTCACAGTAACAATTATTGGAGCTCTGTAATGAGAACCTTTTGGATGAGATATAGATACCTCGAATCCCAATGAAATATTTAAGCAGATTATATGAGTTTGCAAAAATGGAACAACATATAGAATACACCATTTAGAGAACATGAGCTAAATCTCAAATCATTCCATCAGCCTAGGGAAAAAGGATTAGCAAATAAGAGTCTATCATAGTTACCCTCAGACTAATAGCAGTGCCCATTCAAGCACCTAGGTAGGTCTCGAACCACCCTGCACCTCACATTGAACGACAACACAACAAAATCTCCCTCGACCAGAAGAAAAAAGAGATCAGGGTTGCCCATGATTTGAGGAATGGATGAACATAGTGTACTACTTCCAAAACAAGTAAGTACCTGATTATTTACTTATAGATATGGACAACAATTTTCTCAAGATACCACAACCCAAGAAGCCCAATGAGGTCAACCTCAACGATCATCAGGACTACTTCCCTATTTATAGTAGGTTGGTTCATAACATCTATGATTTAATTGCCTTTAAATACATTCTCCAAAGCATGGATGATTCCAAAAAGGTGATGTTGGATAACTCCCCAGATCAGGTGGCCTACATAACCATTTCCTATTCATAAGAAGAAGGTGATTGACAACAAGTTCTGGACAAGAGTGGACATAATTTCATAGAATGGATGACTTGAAGGATAGTTGACTGAGCTCTTGGCACCCTAAGAGAACATATTCACAAACCCATAAATATTCCATTACCTTGGATGGAAGCATCAACTATTTCTCCTGAAGGTGAACATGACTATTGGACATAAGAAGAGACAAAAGGGGAAGATTCATATTCTACTTTGATGTAAGAACTGATTCTTACAGATTTCTTCGTTATAAAATCCAAAACATGGGAACTACCCTACCAAAAGAAACCTTCATTGAATGAATAGATCATATTTTGATATGTTAATGTGATACTCTTAGAATATCCCTTTTTCAATGATGAATATGCCTTAGATTATGATTTCCCTACATGTAATCGGGGAATAGGAGGCCACATGCATAGGAGATGATGATATGGGGGACAACACAGACATGGTATAAACCAATATTTTGGTCATATCCCCATAGAAGAAATATATGGACTTGAGAACCATGATAAAGGACTCTAGAAATCCCAAAAAAGACAAGGAGGTGTCCTAAAACCCTCAAGTGGTCTCCCATGCCCAGAAATCCTACATAACTACCTAGAGGGGGTATGATTATTTGATCAGCCTAGACAATGGGGAGGCCAAAATGACCTGAATTAGTGGAAGAAGATGCTCCCTTGACCTATGAATAAGCACCAGGACAATCTACTTAAAATACCTCATCTCCTAATTCGAAAATAAGTGGAAACCCCACCCCAGGAAGTGCCTACCTATGGGAAAAAATATAATATTTTGAAATAGTTGGTGGTTGTTCCAACCAATCTCTCAATTCTATATTTTCTCCATCATACAAAAGAACTCATGGAAGCATTCATTGAATCCCTCCAAAGACCACAATAGTTCAAGATAAAATTTTCTACAACCGATGTATATTGAGTGGAGACCATGCTAGAAGAATGCCATGTCTCCATCTCATTCATAGACAAGGATCAGGAAGAGGTAATATAGGGACACATTAGGCCCCTATATGTTTCTAGAAGACTCAAGAATATGTGCATCAAAATAGCACTAATTGATAATAGTTTGGGGATAAAATTATCCCAATTAAGACCCTTAAACTTTTGGGATATAACGAATGAGATTTGTCTCCTGTAAAGCTTTCCATTCAAGGGAATATTAAGCATGAGAAAATACCTCTCAGAGAGATCATTCTCAAAACTCAGTTTGGGGATCTCACATCTAATTCCAAATTTATAGTTATCCAGCAATACACCACATATAATGTTCTTATCAGAAGGACCTGTCTCCATAGTCACATGGCGTCACCTTCAACATTCCATTAGTGTTTGAAATGCCCATTGTTGGAAAGTTTGGCATACTACATGGTGACTATACCCCCTTTGAGTCTTGTGAATCAACATATGCTGAGGGAGGCTTCTATAAAAGGTAAGGGAAAAAATTGATGGTGGATGATGATATATAGGTTTCAGCTCCCAATGGCTTGGGGAACACCCCAAAAAATCCCTGGAGTATTCTCGATAATGACTTTGTGATCCCCATAAATCTAGTTGAGGTAATGGACCCGACCCTAGATTTACAAGACCCTTCTGTCCCCAGTGACAGTGTAAAATAAAACCAGCTTCGGAATATCTCTACAAAAATTCATATAGTAGTGGATGATAATTTATTTTTATGACCTTGCTGACCTCGACAGTGATAGATATTACCCTATATTTCCGACTTCATTTGAAAATTCCTCTATATAATCAAAGGTGGAAGAAGAGGAGGATGACCTCAAGAAGGCCCCTCCCATATCTGAGGAAGGTGTATCCACCACCATTGACGAGATCAAGAAGTTAACTCTGCGAACATAATAAGACCCGTGGCCTAAAA
This sequence comes from Viscum album, assembly GCA_963277665.1. Lineage (NCBI taxonomy): Eukaryota > Viridiplantae > Streptophyta > Magnoliopsida > Santalales > Viscaceae > Viscum > Viscum album. The sequence continues at coordinate 1,370,876,485 of OY728134.1, forward strand.
TAATTAGTGTCTCTATGCATCTCAGGGATAAAGAGATGTACATCACAGTTCTGAAGGAGTACTGATATATTTCCACTTGGAACTATACAAAAATGATCGAATTGAATCCAGATGTAGCTATGTTATATATTATCGTTCCATATGACCATAGAGTTTTTATGAAGGTATCCTAAAGGATGCACCCCTATCATGGTACCAACGTAGAGGAGGAAGTTGACATGTTATTCAAATCCAACCATGTACGAGAAGTTAAATACCCATGATGGATCACCAACATCATCCCTAACAAAAATATGAATGTGTAGATTAGGGGATTCATCAAATTTAGAGACATTTGTCAAAATTTTCCAACGAAATAATCCCTATTCTCGATCAAATAACTCTTGATCAATGCAATTTCTGGCATCTAAGACCTTTCCTTCATGGATGGGTATTCATGGGACAATTAGATAAAGATAGACCAAAAGATAAGGAATCCAATACCTTCATAACATCCTCGGGGGTCTTCTACTATCATTTCATACCCTTTATATTAATGAACAATGTCTCTACATATCAGCGCACCACAGATCATATCATTAAGAATTTATTGGGATTAATAGATGAAGGTTATGTCGATGACTTGGTGGTCAAATCCCAACAACGATGTTATCACTTCGTGGATCATCGTAAAGTCTTCGAAAAGCTGTGGAAACATAGTATGAAGATGAATACACTAAAATACACTTTCAGGGAAACATTAGGTATGTTAATTGGATTTGTGGTATGCCACCATGGCATTATGGTCAACCCAGAAAAGACTAGTGCTATTATAGAATTTTCACCCCCCAATAATCTCAAAGAACTAAGGGGGATCCAAGGTAACCTCACTTGCATTCAGTTTTTCATAGGAAAAATTGTGGGAAAATATCTCCCATTTACCAAAATAATGAGTAAGGGAGTCACCTATCAATGAGATGATGGTTTCCAACAAGACATTAAGGATCCCAAGCAGTATCTATTGCACCCACCGGTCTTGATGCTTCCAGTGAAGGGAAATCCACTCATCTTATATGTGAACACCATGGAACACTAACTTGGTCCTATCCTCTCACATGAAAATGACATGAGTAGAAAAAAAATCTCCACTACCTTAGTAAAATGATTCTATGTATTGAGACCCAATATTATGAAGTTGAGAAAAACTATCACACACTTATCTTTATAGTTAAAAAGATGAGGCATTACATGCAGCACCACAGAGTCCATATGGTCTCTTGTATTGATTCATTGAAGTAAATACTTGGTCATCCCATGTTGACTAGTTATTTGGCCCTATTGACGGTCATTTAATAGTATTACAACATTCAGTTCATGTCACAGTGGTTACTGAAAGGGAAGGTCCTATATGATTTCCTCACATCACATCCCACTCCATACAATGCACCAATAGACATACAAATTCTAGTAGAGGAGGTTTTCTATGCCCATGACACTCCCTATATGTGGGAGATTTATTTTTATGGTTCCTTTGGAAGACCTATTTCTAGGATACTACACAACTTGAGGATCAATAGGGTCGGATTTGGGATTGTGTTTATTTACCTAGAAAAATCCATTTTCCATAATCTTTCTCACTATATGAAGGCTTAAAAAATAATGAGGCTAAATAAAAATCCCTCATCACTGTCTTGGAATTATCCCTACAACTTCAAATATCCTACTTAAATATCAAAGGTGAGATGGAGTTAGTGATAAAGCATATCAATGGTGAATATTCCATTAAAAAGGAAGAAATGAACCCTTTCATTGGCTACATCAGAGGATTAATGTCAGAATTCAATTTTGATCAGATGTTGTGTCATGTACCCCCAATCATAGAATACTTGTACTGATGCATTTGATAATGTAGCCATAGTTCTTTATAGACATGACCAAGGGGAAGCATTCTTTCTCATAACACACTGAAGAATGGTTTCATTGATCATCTCCTATGATATGAAATAAATCAATAAGGTAAAAACATACCTAGATCATAATGAACCAACACCACCCCTGGATGGATGGAACCTATAATCAGTTATCTATAAAATGGAATCCTCCTAATAGAACAAGTTAGATGGTAAAAAATTCATCACCAAGCTACGAATTTCACCTTATGGGATGGTCCAAATGAGAAATATTCCCTCTAAAATTGAGGCTTCAATGGGACCCTACTCGGTTTCATAGCGTAAAGAGATGTTCCAACCATCATGGAAGAAGTCCATGAAAAATCTTGTTACACTCATTAGTCTAGGACCCGACTCTCTCATCAAATCAATAGGCTATGTTACTACTAGTAAAACATGATACATAACTGTGTAGAATTCACTAGGAAATGTCAGGTCAAATTCATGAAAATTCCATCCATCAACTCCCAAAATTTCTATATACATCTAGATATTCCTGGCCATTTTCCATACGGGGAATAGATGTTGTTGGGACATATCCCCCAACCATTTTTAAGAAATTCAAGTACATCCTTACTTATACGGACTTCTTATCCAAATGGGATAAGGAAATATCCCTCAAAGAATTTGGTAAAAAGAACATTATCAACTTTTTAAATTCACATACCATCACTAGGTTTAGAGTCTCTCACATTATACTGATGGACATTGACAATAGATTATATTCCATGGAGTTGTATAAATTGTACTAGGAAAGAAACATCAAGTCCAATCATTCATCCTAGTATCATGTAGTGAAAAAAGGATAGATATAGTCCTTCAATAAGAATCTGTCAAATATACTCCAAATAATGGTGAATAATGACAAGAAGTCCTCGACAGACAATCTACTACACACTTTATGAGCCTATCTTACCACCACACATACTACTACACAAGAAATTCCATATTCGTTGGTGTATGGGACAGAGGCATTGTTTCTCATAGAAGTCCAACTACCTTCACTATGAATATCAATTTTTAGAATGCTATCAGACTATGAGCTATCACAAAAGAGGATGGATGAATTGGAATAACTCAATGAGAATAGGCTGCAAACATTTCACAACCATGAAGTCCATTAGAATCATATCACACAATCCATCAATAAAAAGGTTTACCTTCATTCATTCCTCTAAGGTGAACTGATATTGGATCTCATAACCCCAATGATACAAGGAAAGAAACCTCTGAAGTTTAAAACCAAATGGGAAGGGCCTTATATCATACATAAGGTCTATCTAAATGAAGCTTACTCATTGGCCGTAATGGATAGGGAGTGTGTCACACCCCCAAACAATGAGTAGTTTTTTAAGAAATAATTTTCATAGCTACAATTAATCATCTCTATCCTAGTAGAATGACTTTAAACTATAAAAAATATTATATCCTGGAAGCAAGATTTTAAACTACACAACATCTTCATCCTAGAGGCATGACTTTAAACTGCATAACATCAATTGTCTTAGCATAAAGACTTTAAACTGTACGACATCTTCATCCTAGAATTAATACTTTAAACTACACATCATATTATATCCTAGAAGAATGAAATTAAATGACACATCATCTTATTTCATGGTAGTAATACATTAATCTACATAACATCTTTTGTCCTAACAATAAGTCTTTAAACTGCATAACATCTTCATCTAGGAAGAAAGACTTTAAACTACACAACATCTTATGTATTGGTAGTAAGACTTTAAACTACACAACATCTTCATCCTGGTAGAAAGAATCTAAACTGCAAAACATATTATTTCCAAGAAGTATGACTTTAAGCTACGCAACATCTTCATCCTAGAATCATGAATTTAAACTGAACATTGCCTCATGTCCTGGAAGAAAGTCTTTATACTTCAAAGAATCTTTATATCCTAGTAGTAAGAATTTAACCTAAAAATAATTCATCTTCCTAACAATAAGACATTAAACTACATGAAATCTCTTGTCCTGACTACATGAAACAAAAACTGCATGGAATATGTCCTCATCGCATGAAGTTAAACTACATGGAATCCATCATCTCACCAACAATTCACTACACATGATCTCGAACTATGTGAAAGAAATGTGAAATTCCCTTGTCCCATTGTGAGATTCATATCCACATAGGGAATATCCTCTTCCAATAAATACGTATGGATTGATTCCTTCCATTGAAGGATATGTAGTGATTCCCAGACCGATATTATTTGGCTTAGCTGCAATTTTTTCCCTTTCATGTCATGTGACCCATGCCATTAATTTTTTTTTAAAATGCACAGATGATGTCCTTTACACAAGACATTAAACTGCACAGTTTCCAATAACTACATGTGGATTGATTCATACCATCACAAGATACATAGTGATTCCCATACCTTCATTATTAGGCCAAGCCAAAACATCCATCTTCTTTCATGTTGAGTCAACCACATCCTTATCACACTATGTTTAAATATATAGTTAATTTCCTCACTAAATGAAACTAAACTACATGGGTTTATAAAACTATGAATGACTTGATTCTCATTCTAATGAGATATTTAGGGAAGCCTGGATCATATATATTTTCCTATCCACCACATGATATAAAAATCCCTTGTTATATCTCAAATTACCTCCATTTCATGAGAAACCTTGCTCATTCCAATTTTATCACACCAAGCATAGCTCATATGAGCTTAGGAGTTTTGGTAAGGGATTCCCCACATGACTGAGACGTATCAGTTCACAACAGAGGTATCCTAGTATTGAGTGAAAGACCATAAAATTAACACCATGAGTCCTCACCACATGAAATTAAACTGCATGGTTGATGTCCCTTGCATGACACAAAACTATTCACTATTGTGGACCTCACCTGAGAGGACCACTACACTTGGTGTTGGTCTCCCACCACACCTCCATTAGAGAGTTATATGTGGATTGATTCCTGTTATAACAAGATATATAGTGATTCCCAGATCTCCAATCCTAATCCCAAACACAAAGATAAACATAAAAATTTCCCCTCTCTACCTAAAGGTCAGACCTGTGTGGAGAGTTTCCATTTTAGCAACTGTATGTGGCTTGATTCTTTCCATCATAGAGTACATAGTGATTCCCAGATCTATAATCCTAGGTCTAGCTATAACAATCGATGGAAACAATTCCAACCACCGTGTATGGGTTAGACCTATATAGAGAATTTCCCAATAAATAACTACATTTTACTTGATTCCTTCCATCATAGGATATGTATTGACACTCCTATGTTCATTCTCTGGACAAATCAAAACATTAACTTTTCACAATAGGGAGACCAAGTCCTTATCGCATGATGTTAAACTGCACAGTTTGTCAAGAACTACATGTGGATTCATTCTTATTATCACAAGATATGTAGTGATGCATGGATCTCCAATACTGGGTCTAGTTATTACAACCGATGAAAAAATGAATGCCCAACTACATAAGTTCTGAGTAATACAAGCTCATTTTTCATACATATGAGTTAGATTTGTATATGGGTTTCTTACACATGTAATACCTATTTCAAAAATTTTCATGTCAGTTCCCACATCCTTATCACATGATATTTAACTAAAAGGAGATAATACGTCCTTACGACATGATATTAAACTGCAAGGCCAACATACCGGTCACATGACATTAAAAATACACAAAAAAATATTTCCCCACCACACGATGTTAAAATCTGTAGGGAATCACCAATTATCATCCATTATAAAAGGACCATGAGAGCTTACCCTAGTCAACAAGAGTATGGGGTACTTTCGTTATATTTTAAGAACCTCCATTCATAAATCACTCATCCTGAATTGAGTGCCTTGGGTAGTCATAACCATTCACATCCCTTATAAAGGAATAGATATCCATCAATTTGACCATTATATAAATTCATAATGGATTTGACATACCAAATAGATACATATTAGACCTATAAAAAGAGATTTATGATCCCTATGATCCTGATTTCACCATGGAAGAATCCATCACCTAAGTGTGTTATGAGACATCCCTGGCGTGATTGTACCATATCACTACTTAATAAAACATTATTTTGTTGAATGTTTTATTGATAATAAATGATATAATTTTCTCAAATTGTGTTAAATATGTTTATTTATAAAATATTTGGGATTTGATCATTCATTTGAAAATTTGGTGAAAATTCCAGTTTTACCCTTTATAATTCACTGTAGTATTTCGAAGATAAATATTTTTATATTTATTATTTGAATTTTAAATTTTGTAACAGTGTTACTAACTTAATTATATACAACTTTTATTCAGGACACTAGAGCTAAAGAGTGCATTGGTTTGTTGAAAAGTGGCCATGAAGTCAAAGTTGGGCTGGAATAGCCAGAATGGAGAAGCTTCTATATTTCGGCCATAAATACTTAATCTGAGCCTGGATTAAGCCCAAATATTTAGAGGAGATAGAGGACCCATATCCTCACATATTATCCTTCTGTAAGGCTGGACAATTCACACGTTGTGGTGGTCAAATGGGCGGTGCAAGTTGGAATAAAATATTTGGCCGAATTTCCACATTCACACTTGAAACCACTTGTAACCTCTCCTCCCCTCCCCTCTATAAATTGGATTTTTTCCACATTTGGAGGGGTTGGGACGTGAATTGGGAAGTTTAGGTCATAGGATAAGTGGATCCACTCTAATTCTCTAACCATTTCAATAAGGGTAGCTCTTGAAGCAAGGATCCCTTCGACGAAGCCTTATTCTTCTCCTTCACGTTGTAATGATTTTGTTTGTGTAATAAACTTCTTTGTTCTTATTTTATTTCTTATCTTTTCTTAAGTTTTTTTTAAATTTATTCTTCTCTTAATATTACTCTTTGGGGTTGGAATTCTTGGGTAGAAGCGTTATTGGGTTATACCCATTATAAACCTTTGCACATGAAAAACGCTTCTACGATGATTACGCCACCCATGGAAGAGTAGTTCTTTTTAGTAATCGATCGACCTATATCCTTATTCATTCATTTATTTTGAATCAATGAGATACTTTAATTCACATATTATGATCTATTAATTGTTTTTTTAATTTAAATGAAACTAATAAATCAATTGAATAGTTAACACAAAACACGTGAGGTCGGGAATTGTGTGAACTGTGAAAGTGCAACCTTAACCGGTAATTCAAAACCACACGGGATCAATTTGTAGAGTTCAAATATAATCCCTAAACTCAATTAATCCTCATTTATAGAGTGGTTATGTGCCTTAATTTACCACTAACCATAAGCTAATCTTAGAACATCAATCAAATCAGGGTGTTGCGATTGCATGTTCTGAAGTTCGCCTAAGGTTAAATTCACTTCATCTTCGTGGTAAAGTTAATTATAATAGGGTTCGGGATTTAAAAAATTAAGGGATAATAATTAAGTGAATATTAATTTAAATTATAATGATTAATAAATGATTGAAGAGGTAGAGTTATACCAATTACTTCTTTTAAATATTGTCAAAAAAAACATCTTTTTGTTGTGTCATTTTAATCGAACTTCATTTCAAAACTAAAAACAAAAAAAAATTCCATCTTCTTCCAGAAAACTTCTTCTAGATTCATAAACTATAACCAAACCCCATCCTTTAAAGTAGTGTTTTTATTATATTATATTTTATTTGTTTTATAATACCATTAATAAGTTGTTAAATTCACTTCCTCCTTTGAGAGACGACCTTGGTTAGCCACTATGCTGCACCTAAGAACCCCAAAATCACATTAATCATTTGAGGGAGCCCAAGATAGCACTCTATCACTACTCATGACTTGAAAACCTTGATACATGATTTAAAACATTTTTATATCCCTCTTATAAGGATATTTGAGTACACTTGACCTTGGGTATCTTAATAGGGAACTTGTGTAATATCCTCCAAACATTAGATCCATGTGCATCATGATCATAAACTACCCACACATTGGTCAGAACTATACGACCATAAATTATATCCCTTGATGATCCATGTCCTAAGATCCTAAACTGATAGTTAAAGAGACAAAAAAAATGATAGGTCAAAAACCCATAAAGGTCATCCTGAGAAGAAGTCAAGTCTTCACTCTCTAAACTCTTAATATAGAAAGTTTAGGTACAATTTAGGGTTCAAATAAATAAGGCATAAACATCATAGGACCCATGTTGTGTCCCTTGTAAAAGTATATTCATGCTTTCCGGACCACCTGGTCTAGGAAAAGGTTAGATTAGTGATTTTTACATCTTCTTATTATGGTAACATTCACTAGGTGGTGGAAAAACTCTTAGGGTGAACAAAACCTTCTTGAATTTTACAATTTCTATAAATCAGAATTCATGATTTGAGTGTCTCAGGTCCCCATGAATCATTCATGGACAATTGAAAAGGATACCCAATTTCAAGGGACCTTTTGTGTGACTATGCATGCATGCTGATGGATCTTGCATATGTGCCTATGGTCATCAACCAGATGTGTCACTCTACAAAAGATATTTCTGATCCTTGTAATCCCTAATATCACTATGGTGGAACCCAGCACCTAAGGGTGTTCTAGACCATCCCTAACATGATTTTCCCATACCATCCTCATGACCTAAGTGCTTTGGACTATGATTTTCCATCCTCATAACCATACTATTCAAGAGTATTTGATATCCTTGATGTTATTTCACTATGTGTTTTACCCTTTCTCAAAGTAGGGATGTCACACTTCATTCTTGAACCTTATGATGGTCCACACCTCTTCACTCAAAATCATATGGTGTAGGTCTCAATCTTTTTATTAGAGATAAACTATCATAAGGTTCTAGAACAATTCTTGTATATCTCTTTGTTCCATAGCCAACCTCATCATATGGATGTATGAGTATTTGTAAATCTCTCATAGCCCTTGTAAAGGAGTGGAGTTCATTTTTTCTTGATCATGCTATCGATGCATAAGGGTTTTGGCCTACAAAAAAAAGGCATCACCTCCATGTAGGAAAGGAACCCCAATCCCTATGATCCTTAGTAACCCTGTGGTAGAACCCAACACCTCAGAGTGTTATGGGTCATCCATGGCATGTATTTCCCATTCCATATTCCTCGACCTTGACTTATGGGTTATGAATTACATCACCCATATCCCAACTATCTAGGTGTATCTACCATACATAGTATTTTTTAATCAACCAATATTACACCCATAAATCTTCCATGACCCTTGGAAAATCATGGAGACACCTCTGTTTGACAATGCTACCGCTACATAAATGTTTTGACCTACCAACAAGATTCATATCCTCCTTGTAGTAAAGGATCTCTAATCCTCAAGACCCACAATAACACCATGACAAAAATCAACATCCTAGGGTGTTCTAGGACATCCCTAACATGTATACCCCACATTCCATAATCATAGATCAAGTCCTTGCAGCAAGACTTTAAACTGCTTGGAATATCAAGGTATTATCTAAAATATCCTAAATTACAGAAATAGAATGTCCGATCTAAAAGAACCTAAACAAAAATAATAGAAGTTCATAGATAAAAGACACTAAAGTATAGTGATAAAAGTTATATTCTAAAAGACCCTAAAATACATCAAATTCTAGCTAAGTATTCCCCTATATGAAGCTTATGCATGATCTAGGGAAATATAAAGAAAACGATTCAATGTTTGTGAGGTCCCCCATATGTATTTAGTAAAAATCAAGCTATGATTTTTATGTCTATTTACTTATAAAAAAGGTAGAGCACTCTCCCTATGGGACATATATTCTACCCAGATTATCCTTTTGAGAATAAGGTAATCTGAAGATAAATGGAGAATATATATCAGTGTAGAATTATTATTGATGAAAATTCATGCTCATTTATCGAGAACAATATTTTACGTTTTAGATATTCAGATCAAGAAATTCTGGTTTACCAGATATTAATAAAAGGATGGGTATCATTGATGATTCACACAACATAAGATTGGGAAAATTCCATGCACCTCATGAATGAATGAAAACTAGACAAAACATATAAAGTTCAGCAGATCCATTCATCATTAGAGTATAAAAGGAGGGATCTCAAAATTTCATAGACTCCCTGAAGATTCAATCGATACAAAATATATTTTTACAATTAAACTGCAATAAAATTCAATCAGACAAACATGCTAATTCTAAAAGCGTTTGGAGGGAATTTTCAATCGACCATTGAAGTGTCACTCACCTTGCTACTTCTTATTCTTACCCAGGACGAAGGGCATCGAACAAAATTGACAAATCATGAACTATTTTATGATTAGTTTCTAGTGAGGATGACACCACCAAAATTTCAGACCTTGAGCAAGCTAATATATCCTCAGATCTCTATTTTTACATAGTCAAGACATCCTTTTGGGCATGTAACTCAAATATGAACTGATGGATCAATTCCAATGGTTCTAAATCTTCCCTCATCAATTCGGTTGAGGATTGCTAGTCGTCAAGGTCATGAAAGTCCCTCTCATTGGATTCTAGTTCCTACCATGTCAAGATGATTTTGTACATGATTTTATGTAATGATTGATGGTCAAAGTCTCCCACCTTCAGATCACGAAAAAGCTGACAAAGGCATTCCTCTTGGTCATTAAATGTTCCTAGATGATACTTAGTAATCAAAGTATAAATCTTTTACTAGACTAGTCTATGTCATGTATGAGCCCATGTAAATTCTAGAGTAGGCATTCCAAAAGGGGGAACAACTGGTTGAGATGATGAGTAATTCATAGAGGAGGAAACCCTATATACTCTTACCTTGATAGAAATATCATATGTTTCTTGCATGAGATGACTAGTTTCCTCAACAAATTATCCCATACTAATAGGATAATCATTGATAGGATGAGAGTTCTTCCTTGAAGGATCACCTGAATCTTGAATTAGATCCATTTTTTAAATAGAAAAAGGATTTGGTGAGGTAAATGGTTTTTACTCATGAAAATATAGTCTATTGAACATGCCACCCAAGTAGGATTCTATCCAAGCCTGGGTGTAACCATAGTCCAAGAATACGAGAGGCCAATAGGTGGAAAATTAATCTCTATATCGGATTCCTCACATGTTAATGTCATCCAAAGATGATGAAGGATCCTGTTATGTCACTCTCCCCATACACCATCCAAAGGGATTAGGGAAACCCTTTTAATACAACTAAATTAGGTAGGAAAACGGTATATGGAATAAGTCTCACAAATAACCATCTCATCCATCCTGGCCATAAGAACCCCATCCCAAAGGGAACTCTTGTATGACCTTTTATCATGAGTGTCGCTGCCATCATAAAAAATTGGCCTGGTTGGTGCAGGATGAGGAGTGAAATCAAAGTGATCAGGTCAAAAAAGAATATTAGAAACCTCATTAAAACCAAATGGAATGGACTCAACCCCAAAAATCTCCAGCAATATAGGAAAAAATAAGGCTCCATGAATCCTGATTTTCTTATGGCATTTATTTAGTGAAAGTGCACTTATATCATGCCAAATAAGAACTAGAAAGGACCAATAGTCCTATAAGGTATGTTTCCCTACTGAATGTGGCCAAAGAGTTTGTAATGGAGGAGATGCGTCAGCAGGAGAAACAGTGGAAGCAGTAGTGGCAGGAGCAGCACGATGAGAAGATGCGTCGATATGAGGAGCGACAGCAGGAGAAGATGGAGTACATGCGCCGTCTGACTCGTATTTTAGGGATGGAGTTTCCTCCACCATCTCCTCCAAGTCCTCCAGATTATCCACCGCCCAGTGATTTTTTACATGTAAAAAACATTTGAGTTCGTAGTTTATTGTAATATTAACTATTTACAATTTCTCTTTTTCATATTGGTACAAATATTGCATGATTTAATTTCTTTTATGTTTTTATTATTTTTAATATTTTATTACTTATTAGTATTATTTTTAATGTGTGTTTATTTTAATAATAATAATAATAATATTTTATTAATATTTTATATTTTTTGTGAATATTGAGAATTTTAATATTTTATAATTTTAATAATATTAATATTATTTTTTCATAAACATGTATGTTTATTTTAATAATAATAATAATATATTAATTTTTTATATTATTAATAGTAATATTAATATTATATATTATATTATTTATATTAATAGTATTCATATTATTATTATTTTTCGATATTAATATTTCATGATTTTATTTTATATATTATTTTATTATTAATATTATAATAATATAATTTTTTTATATTATAAATATTAATATTAATATTATATAATATTATATGATTTATATTAATTATTATTTTTTATTATTTTTTATTTTTTTTCATTATTTGTGATGGGACCCCGTCACAAATATGTTATTTATAGGCATATTTGTGATGGTATGAACAGCCCGTCGCAACAGCTTATTTGTGATAGGCCCATCGCAAATATGTTATTTATTTTCATATTTGCGATAGTATGAAAGTCCCGTTGCAACAACTTATTTGTGACGGGAAATCACAAATATTGTTTTTATATATAAACGAAAACCATTTGCGACGTCGTTTTCAGCAACGAGCTATTTGTGACGGAACCCCATCGCAAAAGGCCTTTAGCGACATGATCCCGTTGCAAATAGCCTGTCGCAAATATTGCGAATTCCAGTAGTGATGTCCATGAGACTTGCTACCCTGAGGCTTGGTGATATCTCCATACTCAGTCAGTAACCCTATGAGGTATACTTTCTATCTTCTTATACTTAACAATATGAACTGGTACTATCCCAGACATGCAGGGAAGGTCACTGATGAGGGAATACAGTGGTCGACAGAGATTCATTATGATAATGGAAAACATTGACCCAATATTTAAAAGAGATGAACGAGCACATAGTCAGATCCTTTATTGACTTCTCCTTGACAATGTTGAGCATGTACTTTTCCAAGACTAGAGTTTTTGTAAATTCATCACATACATTAATGGAAAGAAGGAATTCATCATACATTTCCTCAAGGGGTGATATCCTACTAGTGGATGGATATCCCAGAGGCTGATTCTTACTTCACCATGGGAAAAATAGAACGAGTTAGTTTTAGGACACCATTATCTTTCTAATTCCCTAAGTAGGTCATACTAATGATAAATTATTAATTGGGAAACCCATATAGTTTCATAAAGATTGATAATGTGAATATAGTCAATAAACTCTAATAAAATCTTCCTCGCTCAGAATGACGATGCCCATTTATTAGAAAATTTTCCAATAGGTCTAAAATCCCAATATAAGCATCATCCACCACCCAAGTTGTTAAAAGAAGAGATGAATATGATCGATTAACTTTGAGTGATGGATTAGTGGGAGAAATCATAACCATATATACCCCGAGGGGAGTTCTCCAGTATATAAGAAAACCCTTGGGATTGTGCTACAATCACATGGACATCCTCCGAAACTATCATCTAGGTGAAATAAAGAGAATTGGACACCCATAATGATGAAAAATTATAATTTTTAGAGGGGGATTAAAACATCATCCAATAGTCCAAATCCATAAAGAAGAACCCTTTGTGATAAGATATAATTCTAGAGATCCAATGGTAGGATCATTCTCAGAACATCATTTTCAAAGTGCACAAGATAACCAGGGTCGACATTATCGTTCCTAGAAATAATATCCCTCTGGATAGCTATAGCGGAGGGATTTTTATGAGATTTGAAATCCATTTTAAAAAATAAATAAGCATATGTCAGATAATTGAAAATCTCATCAAAAGAAATGTAAAACTCTATCAGTATCATGTGAATCACATGAATCATAAAGGGATCCATGATCACACAAAGATTCATGAGTCACCTAGCCAATAAAAACCTTATGGACCACATAAAATCATAGAACGTCACTCAACCACATAATCAACCATGAAACACACGATCACATGACCCTAAATTGATCATGAAATCTACCTAATAGTCAAGTGTTCATGTGATTGAGCCAGTGGATCCTATGAAACCCTCAAATATGTTAATACAACCACATGTTCAAGGTTCAACTAATTACTGAAGATAGGTTCATGGTTGATTAAAAAAACACCGGGTGAGAAGATATTGTGAAATCGTTCTCACAAAGTCTTACAAAGTGTTTCTTGATAACTGATCTTGCAGATTGGTCCCATGAACAGTTCTTTCAAATGGGTCACATGATGAAGATAGGTCATAGGATATCTAAGAGTTGGGTAGCTAGTGAGTGACCCTCCCTTGGTTTCCCTATTTATAAGTAATTCCATGGAATACCAAATGTCACTGGGAACACCAAACATCACCCAATAAACCAATTGTAAATAGCACCAAATCCTCATACGGGCATTTACTTTCCTTATAAATAAGCCCTTTACCCATGGATGTCACTCTTGAGGGGGGGGGGGTATTTTGATGACCACCAAATGAGAATTTTAAAATCAATAGGGGATGTAATACCTAAATATGTGGGTTAATTTCCCTGTAAAGAAAAGGAAAAAGAAGGTTCCCAAAATGTAGATCATGCGAACCTCCAGAAGGAATTTGATAACATGGACTTCAAAATGACACGAGGATGGTCATTTGAAACACATAACTTGTGATAGATATCATAGGTCCCCTTTTACAAGTCCTTATTCTCTTGAGAATGCATCCAAGACACTCGTTGATTGTGTGGAAGCTTTCAGATGAGCTCCCCCGAGTCAGTTGACTTGTCCGGTGACACATGCCTGATAAACCATCCAAAACTTCTTATATAATAATGGGGAAAATAAAAAATTCATGATCTTGTTGTGGTAATAAAAATTCATAAAAAATTCCCATATAGTTATCAAGACACTGTGGAAGTTTTAGAGACATATCCACCTTGTTGTGAAACATCCCACTAGCATGTCACCCTCATAATGTGAAGGGATTTGGACTTGTCTAGGAAGTCCTGCACTCCCCCTTCAACTCTATAAACAAAAAAGGATTTCTCTATATCAATGATCGAGCATCACTATAGGACACTTTATTAGTTACACGGTGCATCATCAAAGGGGAGAGTGATTGTCTTCGAAAAGACCCATACATACCCTCAATATCCCCCACCCTTCTAAAATAAACCAGTAAATAACAGAGGAAATGATAGGAGATTCTTGCGAATAAAAGATACATCAATTTTATGTGAATGAGTTTATATTCCCCATTTTATTTCCAATTATCAAGTGAGACCCCCATTAACAAAATAGTGTCATTTTGAAAAACCTGTTTTAATTTCATCTTGATCTCATGATTTCCCCCAGAGAATCCACCTCTATCTCATAGAAGGTCTCAGAAAAATCATCTCAGATCACATGAAATCCTTTCAATAGGTATACTAATCTCATGATGTCCCTTGGAAAAATCAGAATGAAATTATAAAATCCCCTTCACATGTACACATGATTAGGTTAGAACCCATTAATTGGAAAAAATATAGTAAAGGGTGTGTTAATGGGATGATCTTGTGATCACTGAAAATCATGTGATGCCCCTAGGATAACATATGGAAAGACCTCACAAAGCACATAACATGAAATCCCTCTTCCGAATCCAGCCTGGATTTGTGAGATATACACCATGAAAGGAAGTGTATAATTTGGGTGGAAAGGCCTATACATCCCCCACACCAACATAAAGAAATGAACATCTTGGATCCTTGCACCGGCACACCCAACCATCAAAGAGGACATCTCAGAGTGGAAAATCTCATGATGTCAATGTTTTTTGAAAGGTAAAGATCAAGGGAGGGAAATATGCGATCATGAATCATGCATAGAAACTTCATGTAATCATTTAAGATCACATGAAGGGCTTCTGGTGTGATGAGCAGTTCATGAAAAGGATATCTTTCATTCTGACTAGATCATGAAAAACCTAAGTAAGTTAAAACAATGAAAAAATATAAGGCACATATGAAATAAAATATAGAATAAAAGACTTAGGATGGGATAATTACACAATGAATATATATGGTGATCCTCATAAACATCACATGAACCACCCAAGTTATGTGACAACACCAAGACATGTCACCCAGATCACACAATGACTCCCTTGGTATGCTATTTGGATCATGTGAATTACTATAGATGTGTCAAATAAATTCATGAAAACTCTCCAAGCATATCTCTAAAGTATCACCAAACCCTATGGGCTTCGAATAGATACTTTGTGATGTCCTCAAGACATGTTTACAAAATCATATGGTGGAATGAGTGTATATCAACTGGGTTTCACAATAGCACTAAGGTGTGTCAACTGGTTCTTACGAAATCCTCTGGATAGGTCAACTGGGTCTTGCAGCACCATCCTGGCATCTTAGTCTAGATCACATGACACACACCATGGTTCTCAGTTGAGATCATGTGACATCCTCCAAGTGTGTCAGCCAATATCATGTGATGGACCCAAAAAAAATTCATCCAAGTCTTACAGTTTCCTTTGGAAAAGTTAGCCTTGATCATTCGATGACCCGAAGAGATGACATACAAATTATTTTATGTCCCTTTTACAAGCCAACTGAATCGTGTTATTGCCTTTGGGAATGACTGAAATAAATCTAGATATGTCCATAAATCCTTTGATATTTCAAGTCGTACAATCAACCAGGTCAGGAAGACAACTAGGATAGCCCAAATAGGTATCTTAGGACTTGATAACCTTGTCATTCCTTTGTATTAGGGTTTCCTTAGTGCATAATCCCTGGTCAAGTGTAACGACCCAAACTTTTAGAATAAAATTTTGTTTCCTAAAATGTGTGTTTCATTAATTAAAACTATATAAGAATAAATTGAAATGTAACCATCATGTTTTCAACTGTTATATGATCATTGGTAAATTTTTACTGATGGACCATATGACTATTTGAAACATTAATAATTTTAATGTTATAATTTATTGTTTATAAGTAGAAACAATAATGGAAAATTAATCCAAATAGAATAGTCGATGGCCTCATCCAGTAGAATCATTCCATATGAAGCCCATTTTCCAGAGCTGAGGAAGGAGATAGAATCCTTGGTAATTGATCTGGACCAAGCCCAAGCTGAGCTTTAACATGTTAATAATGAACAAAATTTCATACGAGAGAAGTTCAAGTTGGTAGAAATCACCACTCGGGAAATGTTGTTAGAACCACCCTGAGATTTTATCACTATCACACACCTTATTCATAGGTCTTATGTGGGTGTTATAAGGGGTCATGTATCAAGGTATTATATACTTATTGTATAATCCCTTTGTATATATAAAATTAATATTCCATCAATTCTGTGATGAGATTAGTCTTTCTTAAAAATATAATGAATATGATAAATTGATTTTTCAGGTAAAAAAGGTACTTTTAGTAAATATATAAATTATTATATTAAAATAATGTTTTTTAATAAATGTTATTATAATTAAATTTTTTATTACAAATGATCTTATAATTTTTATGAAGTCAAATGAAATATTTATAAGTGTTTGAAAAACTATTATTGTCAAAAGATCTAGCGTTTATTAATAGATGTTGATTTTACTCTAAAAGTGAAAATTAACATATTTATAAAATTATTTATATAAAATTAATATTATTTTTGGAATCATAACATTTAAATTATCCAATTTTTAATTTTTCATAATTTTCTGAGACAGTCATATTTTTGTGTAAAAATTAAATACCGTATAAATGTGCGGTGTGTTTTATGATATCATAATGACCCAATAATGATGTAATAAAAATTATAAAATATATCTTTAGAAAAATATATTTTTTATATTAATATAATGTAATTTTATGTTTATTGGATTTATTTTATAATACCTTATTGAATCCTCTAAGACTTATAATATATTTTATGATTTTAAAATTATTTTTTTGGATGTGTGACTCACCTCCACATAAGAATGGAAAATATTTTATTAAATTAGGCCATTAAACTTATAAAATAATATAAACCACTCCAATTTGGAAAATAACATGGGAAAAACACGTGGGATGGTTTGTGGTTTTGAATATTTTATTGTGTAATGTCCAAAACCTAAATAATAAAGAAATACCCCACCTTTCCTATATAAACCCATCCATGTCTGAGTTTCTCTTCACTCAAACTCATTGAATCTCATTTAAACTCTTCCCCATACTCCCTATAGTCCTCCCAAGGTGCCCAAAATCCCCCAAGGATCCCCTCCTAATCCTTTGGAGTCACATAATCCAAGTAAGGGATCCTCACTTTCCTCTCATTCTTTCAAATTCAAATACCTTCTTTGAAGTTATGTATTTTAATTTCAAATGTTTATTTTTAAATTAGTTTAAAATCATTCCCTTACTTTACAGTTAATTTCATTTTATTAAGGGATCACTTATCTTCCCTCATTTGGACCCATACCTAAGCCGTTACTATGCTGAAATTCCGTAAAGGAATTCTCACCTACTTTTTCCTTTAAAGTTCTCTTTTATGTGTTTTGACTTTAAAATTTTTATAACATGTTTTATTTCCATATATTTATGTCCCTATACTAAATTATTAGACTTTTATAAATGTTAAATCATTTACCACTTTTTTTATGTTTTCTAAAACCATGTTTCATACCCGTTATGCTGCAAAATTTTCATCTCAAAATATATCTCTTTTTCTCAAGAAATTCTTTTATTTCATTTATGTGAATACCCAAACCTATTTCATTTTTAAAGGTATTCATAAATACATAAAAATGATTTATTTTATTCTATAATTGACATACATAAAACCCCCATTCCCTTTTAGTGTGTTATACATGACATATTGATCATGTTTTTATGCTCTTCTTTTAAAATGCCATGATTTTGATATAAAACCCATTTATTTATTCTCTATGGGTTATTTATGAAATTTTTGATTATGATATATGTGGATAACATGAAAATAAATACGTATTAAGGGTGTTCCTTGATAGTGCTCCAATGCATTGGGTAAAGAATTTAATCTCTAGAAATGAAAAGTTTAATGATACCTTGGTGAATAACCTTGGTAATTTTCACGATACCTTGGTGATGGACCTTGGTAATTTTCATGACACCTTGGGGATGGAACTTGGTGATAAGTTAATGAATTTATAAGTTAAATTTTGTATCCAAAAGTTATTATTCATGTTATTTTATTTATGATATGACTCTTTATCATGCCTTTATGATAATCCTCATGTTTTTATTGATATCTAACAAGTTCACATGTAAACTGTTTCCCTTTTTTTCTCCCTAATGGGCTTTATGCTCACCCCTTTCTCTGATGTATATTCCCAGGTTATGAGTTGCAGTAATTTTACATAGGATAAAAAAATATAGATTCTTTTCAAGTGGTTTAGAAGAATGTTTTCATGTATTATTTACCTAATTTCCAAGAGGCTAAACTTTAAAGATCCTCTATTTGTAAAATTTAATAAAATGTTATGTATTAAAAATAAGGTTTCCATAGTTGGTATCAATGAATAGGTTTAGTAATTTTTTGAAATTAGGATTTGAAAACTTTAGTAATAACCCTAAATAAATTTTAAAATATAGGAAAACATATTGGTATTTTGGTGAAATATTAAGTAAGTGGTTTTTGAATAAAGAAATCCCTATCTAGATATAAACAAGTTGATGTGGCCCTAGCATAGATGTATTTAGGGGTAAAACCTAAAAACACAGTTTTGAGATAGACTCGAATATGAACTAGTGCATGACAATAGGCCTTGCTTCACTCATGGTTCAATACTCTCAATAGATAAGTTTGGTTAATCACATTATTTTTATGAACCATCATTACAGATTTATAGAAAATGTAATTGTTGATAAGGAATAATGTGTTTAAGAATCATTTTTATGACCTAATTTTTTTTAGAGTTATAAGAATCTTAAAACAAGTTTCTCTTCAAGGTTTCCTTATTTTATAAAATTATGGTAAATAGGAGGAACCGTGCATATAGTGACTACAATGGACCATGCGCTGTCAGCCCTCCGATGGATGACAGAATGGAAACATTTATGGGAATGATGAGTCAACTAACTCAAGTTATGGGAAATAAATTGTGTTTAGATGAGAAAACAATTTCACCATGAAGGGAACAAATTTATATTGAATCCTTTATGTGTCAAAAACACCAATATTCAGTGGATCTACCGACCCAATGATTATTGAACATTGGATAAGCTCCACTGAAAAGATTTGTTCTATACTTCATAGTTCTGAACAAGATAAAGTCACCCTGGATGTTTACCCCTTAGAGTGAGAAGCTGATCAGTGGTGAGGGATGATTAAAAGCACAAGGTCAATAGGGGATAATGAAGATATGGAGTGGGAGGAGTTCCTAGGGATCTCATTCAATAATTCTTTCCATCGTTTAACGAGAATGAAAATAGAGAAGGAGTTTCTTGAGCCGAAGTAGAAGTATAATGAATCTATGGGAATCTATGAGATGAAATTCACTATACTTTCCCATTACACCTCAATATTTGTCATGGATCTTAGTGGGAAGGTTGATATATTCTTCAGTGAACTGAGGCCTCATATGAGGAGGAATCTATCCAATTGAGACTATGATAGCTATAAAGAGATTTTTCATAGTGTCATGAAAGTTAAACTGGAGTTTGGTGAGGTGAAGTGGTCTCAAAAATAAAATGAGAAGAAAAGATCAATGGATCCAAGATTGGTAACGATCTTTAATCAGGTAAGAGTTGGAAAGAAAGTGCAACTACCCACTTGTAATAAACATGGGATGAAGCATTCAGGTAACTGATTGCCCGAGAGCAGTAAATGATACAAGTGTGAAAGAGATTCCCATATCACTCAGAATTTTCATAGTGAGATGAAGACTCAACTTACCAAAACTAATGAAAAAGAGAAGATGGTGTAGGTCCTAATTTATGTCCAATTATTCAAGTGTGGAAAACTTGGAAACTTTGTTGATCAGTGTCCAAATCAGAGGGTAGTGGAGGGGAATCACCATCAGCCTCAACATAGTCCAAGGGAGAAAGGTCAAGACTTTGATTTCATGATGGCTGAAGCTGAATCTCTAAATTATGTGGTTGGAGGTAATATTGTTTTCCTCTCAAAGAAAGGAATTACTTTGTTTTTTATTCTACACATTCCTTTATATCCTCAATGTTTAAAAAGAATATAGAATCATTCCATGAATTGATAAAAGTAGAGTTATCAGTCAAGACTCTTGGAGGGATTATCCAAGAATCAACAGTGTTTAGAAAATCTAGTATTTAATTTAGCAAGAACAATTTTATCGCAAATATAGTAGTCATTTCCATTTTGGAATTTGACATTATACTAGGGATAGACTGGATCTCAAATTATAATTTTAAGATCAAATGCAGAAGCAAGGAAATCTCAGTAGTCTTGAATGGAGGACCTAAATTATCTTCCAAGGATTTACATCTTGACCATATCTATGTCTAGAAGCAACTCCTATAGACTTATTTATGGAATTAATTAGTGAAGATGAAAAAGTAAATTCGAATATAAGGATAGAGAATTTCCCCATTATTCAGGAATATATTAATGTATTTCCTATGGAGTTACTTGGACCTCCCCCAGAAATAGAGGTAGAGTTATCCATTGAACTCGAACCTGGATCCCTTTAGATATCAAAGACCCCATATAGAATTAAAAATTTAGAGCTAGAGGTGTTAAAGAAAAAAATACAAGTTCTTTTGAAATTGGGGTTTATCCGACCGAGTGTGTCTCCATGGGGAGAACCTATTCTCTTTGTAAAGAAGAAGGATGGATCGATGCGGCTATGAATTGATCATATAGAACTGAATAGGATCATAGTGAAGAATAAGTACCCTCTTATAAGAATAGATGACTTATTTGACCTGCTTCATGGGGCTCAATTCTTTTCCAAGATTGATCTTCGATATGTTTATCATCAATTGAGGGTAAAGAAAGAATACATTCCAAAGACCACCTTCTGATCAACATGTGAGTAATATGAGTTTTTTGTAATGCCCTTCCGCTTGACTAACGCACATGATATTTTTATGGATTTGATGAATAGAGTCTTTAAGGACTACCTTGATAACATTGTGGTAGTTTTTATTTATGATATTCTGATATATTCTAAAAGTAGTGAGGAGCATGAATATCTCATAACCGTTATTTTACGAACTCTACGAAATGATGGGATTTTTGGAAAATTTAGAAAATATGATTTTTTGTAACAAAAAGTTGCTTTCTTGGGGAACATTATAACCAATGAAGGAATATTAGTTGACCCTACAAAGACAAAGGTTATGGAGGAGTAGCCTCAACCCACAATAGTAACTAAGATTCGTAGTTTCCTTGGTTTAGAAAGATATTTTAGAAGGTTTGTGAATTTTTTTCATGTCTTTCTAATACAATAACCAAGTTAACTCGAAAGGGGTTAATTTTATATGGATAAAGTAGTGTGAGGAAAGTTTCCAATAGCTAAATAAGATATTGGTTACTTTACTCATGCTAACTCTTCCCTCAATAAGAGAATGATTCGTTATTTTTAGCGACACATATCTAAAAGGGATTGGGCGTGTCCTCTGATAAATGAAAATGTAAGTGCTTATGAATCTCAACAGCTAAAGACTCATGAGAAGAATTATCCTATGCATGATCTAGAGATAGCTGTAGTCATTTTTTCTTTAAAGATATTAAGGAACTATTTTATGGGAAGAAATGTGATATATACACATATCATCAATGTTTGAAGTATATTATCTAACAAAATGAATTTAACATGAGATAGAGGAGATGGTTGGAACTTCTTAAAGACTAGGATTCTTCAATTCACTATCACCCTGGAGGATCAAACAACGTTGCTGATGCCTTAAGTAGGAATGATCCTGTTGTTATGGAAATTATGAGTATTAAAGGAGATCTATTGATCAAAGACCTAGTAAAACTGGACATGAAAATTGTAAGGTAACATACATCATCAACCCTATACCAAATTATTTCTCAACCATCATTACTATATTATATCAAGAAATCTCGAAATTAAGATCCTTTATTATATAAGAAGTTTGAGTATACGAAATATGGGATGTTTTATGAATTCAATATTGATTAAGAAGGTGTACTAAAATTTCATACAAGACTATGTGTTCCATCTATTCCAGAAATAAAGAAGGAACTAATGGATGAAGCTCATAACTCTACATTCTCTATACATCCTGGATGCACAAAAATGTATAGGGACCTTCATGATCATTATTGGTGGGATTACATTAAAATGGATATTCCCGACAACACTAAAAGGTGCCTGGTGTGTCAACAAGTGAAGGTAGGGTGACAAATTCCTAAAGGGGTATCAAAACCACTACCCATACCAACATGGAAGTGGGAGAATATCACTATGGACTTCCTTGGTCTCCCTATAACTTCCAAATGAAATAATGTGATATGGGTTATAGTGGACCATATCACCAAGAAAACCCATTTAATCACTATTTGGGAAGATTTCTCTCTTAATCAACTTGCTAGGATATGTGTGAAGGAAGTGGTAAGGTTGCATGGGGTACCAATATCTATCATATCTGATCATGATCCAAGGTTCACATCAAAATTCTGTAGAATTATTCAACATGTATTGAGTACCAAATTGAATTTTCGTACGACCTATCATCCCCAAAATGATGGAAAATATAAAAGGACTATTCAAAAACTTGAGGACATGATGTGAACATGCTCATTGGAATTTAAAGGTGGATGGGATCAACATATAACATTAGTTGACTTCTCTTACAAAAATAGATTCCATTTGAGAATTCAAATGGAACCCTATGAAGCTCTATATGGGAATCGATGTAGAACTCCTACTTATTGGGATGAATCGGGTGAGAGAATGATTCTTGGGCCTGATCTTGTTCAAGAAATGATAGAAAAGGTTCATTCTGTCCAACAACACATTAAGGCTGCTTAGATTCATAAAAAGAGATATGTTGACAAATATTGAAAGGGCTTGGAGTTTGATGTTTGTGATAAGGTCTTTCTTAGAATTTCCCCATAGAAGAGAGTCATGCAGTTTGGGAAGAAAGGGAAGATCAACCCTAGGTACATTGTACCATATGAAATACTTCATTAAATAGGAGTAGTGGCCTATCAGATTTCACTGCCTCCAAATCTAGCACAGGTCAATGATGTTTTCTATGTATCTCTATTGAGGAAGTACATACTTGACCCTTCACATGTATAAAATAAAGAGAATGTACAACTAGAACATGACCTCTCTTATGAGGAGTAGATGGTGGAGATCTTGGATTGTAGAGACAAGGTTCTATGTAGAAAGACTACCCACCATGTAAAGGTATTGTGGAGGAACCAAAAATATTAAGAATCCATGTGGAAACTAGAGGAAACTATGAGACAGAAGTACCCACACCTTTTCTCTTTTGAGAGTACGAGCTGAAATTTCAGGGATGAAATTTCTTAAGGGGGGAAGAATATAATGACCTAAAATTTTTGAATAAAAATTTGTTTACTAAAATGTGTGTTTCATTCCTTAAAACTAGATAAGTTTACATTGAAATGTAACCATAAGGTTTTCAACCATTATATTACCTTTGGTAAATTATGAGAGATGGACCATATGACCATTGGAAACATTAATAATTTTAACATTATAATTTATTGTTTATAAGTAGAAACTATAATGGATAATTAACACAAATAGAATAGTTTATAGCCTCATTTAGTAGAATCATTCCATATGAAGCCCATTTTTGGAGATTGGGAAGGAGGTAAAATTACATGGATTTGCTCTAGAATATGCCCAATCTAAGCTTCAACATGTTATGTTTGAACTAAATCACCTGCAGTAGAAGTTCAAGTTGGTAGAAATAACCACTCAAGAAATGTTGTTAAAACTACCCCAAGAGTATATCGCTATCTCACACCTTAACCTTAGGCCTTATGCGGGTGTTATAAGGGGTTATGTTTTTTTAAAGGTTGGGGCCAAAGCCTCAATTTACTATTAAATCAAATACCTATTTTAGTCTGGGTAGAGGGAGACCCATTAAATAGCCTGAAGGCACAAGGCCACGTGGAATTAATATAAGGATTGAAATCCTATTTAATGGCCCAAAGGACCCCCTTGGTGAATAAATCGTGTGTAAGGGTAACGCTCACCTCCCATTGGGGGGATCTTCCATGCCCAGAGCATGCCACATGTTCCCTGGCTAGGCAAATGGCTTTGAATCACCCTGTGCATAATATGCACAGTGTCTGAGTTTACCGAGACTCGAGCCCGGGCTAGTTCCAACGGATAGGTTATAAGGGGTTATGTAACAATGTACTAGATAGTTATTATACAATCCCTTTGTATAAATAAAACTCTTATTCCATCAATTCCATGATGATATTAGTCTTTCTTAAAAATATATTGAATTTGATAAATTGATTTTTCGGGTAAAAATGGGACTTTTTCAGAAATATATAAAATATTATATTAAAATAAGGTTTTATTAATAAATTTTACTATAATTAAATAGTTTTTATTATTATAAATGATCATATAATTTTTATGAAGTCAAATGAAATTTTTATAAGTGTTCGAAAAACTGTTATTGTCAAAAAACCCAATGTTTATTACTAAATGTTGATTTTACTCTAAAAGTGAAAATTAATATATTTAGAAAATTATTTAGATAAAATGAATATTAATTTTGGAATCAGAATGTGGAAATTATCCAATGGTGATTTTTTCATAATTTTTTGAGAGAGTCAAATTATCTGGTAAAAGTTAAATACCGTATAAATATATGGTGAGTTTTATAATATCATAATGACCAAATAATGGTTTAATAAATATTATAAAATTTATCTCTAGAAAAATATATTTTCCCCTTAAAATAATTATTTTTACATTTATTGGATTTATTTTATAATACCTTAGCGAATCCTCCAAGACTTATAATACATTTTAAGATTTTGAAATTATTTCTTTGGAAGTATAACTCACCTCCACATAAGAATAGACAATATTTTATTAAGTTCTTCCATTAACCTTATAAAATAATGTAAACCACTCCACTTTGGCAGAATCCATTGTCAAAAACCAAGGGATGGTTTGTGGTTTTGAATATTTTATTGTGTAGTGTCCAAAACCTAAATAATAAAGAAATCTCTCACCTTTCTTATATAAACCCACCCAAGTTAGAGTTTCTATTCACTAAAACTCATTTAATCTTGTCCAAAAACTGAACCATACTCCATATAATCCTACCAATGTTCCTCAAATTCCCCAATAAGCCCCTACCAATCCTTTGGAGTCACACAATCCAAGTAAGGGATCCTCACTTTCCTCTCCTTTCAAATTAAAATACCTTCTTTGAAGTTATATATTTTAGTTTCAAATGTTTATGTTGTAATTAGTTTATTATCATTCCCATATTGTAAAATTAATTTCATTTGAATGAGGGATCACTTATCCTCTTTCATTTTGACACATACCTAAGCCATTACTATGCCGAAATTCCATAAAGAAATTCTCACCTTCTATTTTCCTTTAAAGTTCTCTTTTATGTGTTATGACTTTCAAATTAACATACCATGTTATTATTGTACATATATTTATATCCCAATACTATATTATTAGTCTTTTATGAAGTTAAATAATTTCTATATCTCTTTTTTATGTTTTCTAAAACCATGTTTCATACCCGTTATGCTGCAGAAGTTTTATCCCAAAATCTCTCTCTTTTTCTCTAAAAATTATTTTAATTTCATTATGTTAATAAACAAAAATATTTATTTTATAGAGGTATTCATAAATACATAAAAATTATTTATTTTATTCTATAATTTACATACATAAAACCATCATTCCCTTTTATTTTGTTATACATGACATATTGATCAAGTTTTTAAGCACTTATTTTTAAAACACCATGATTTTGATATGAAACCCATTTATTTATTCTATATGGGTTATTTATGAAATGTTTGATTGTGATATATTTGGATCACATGAAAATAAATACATATTAAGTGTGTTCCTTGATATCACTCCAATGCATTGGGTAAAGAATTTAATCTCTAGAGATGGAAAGTTTAACGATACCTTGGTGAATAACCTTGGTAATTTTCTCGATACCTTGGGGATGGACCATGGTAATTTTCAAAACACCATGGGTATAGAACTTGGTGATAAGTTAAAGAATGTATATATTAAAATTTTTAGCCTTAAGTTATGATTCAAGTTCTTTTATTTATTATATGCCTCTTTATCACGCCTTTATGATATTCCTCATGTTTTTATTGATATCTCACAAGTTCACATGTAAACTATTTCCCTTATTTTCCCTTAATGGGATTTATTCTCACCCCTATCTTTGATGTATGTTTACAAGTTATGAGTTAGAGTAATTTTACTTAGTATTAAAAAATAAAGAATCTTTTCAAGTGTTTTAAAAGAATGTTTTCATGTATTAGTTACCTAATTTCCAAGACGCCAAACTTTAAAGATCCTCTATTTATTAAATGTAATGAAATGTTATGTATTAAAAGGTGGATTTCCATATCAAACACATAATATGATATTTAATTTATATTAGGGAAACCTCATAGTATAATCCCCAATCAAACCAAACTATGATGACTCTGATTTATTCTACAACTAGGATTTTTAAGACGCCTTCTTCAGGTCCATATTAAAAATCCAAATGGTTGAACCATTACATAAGTCTTGCATCCATATGCAATGAGGCTAATTACTTTCTATCTCTTTTTTGTCACACCGAGTATGGATCATATGGGATTAGGCATTTTAAATGGTTATATCATTCGTATTATGAAGATCCACCACATCAGGGTATCCATCCTAGTATAATCCCATAACAGACCTAAATTATTAGGGATAACCATAATGTCTTCATGCATGATCTCCCAACTTATCCCATTAGCAGGTTAGGGGGTAACTGAACTGTGATAACTTTGATTCTTGAAAATTACCAGGATACATAGGATGACTCCCTAAGGCCTGAGGTCAAATGGGAATCCACATCAGTGTATGTCCCCCAATGTCTCCAATGTTTCAACCATCATGACCCAATAATTCCCATGGTATGATCATTTTACCAAATCCATCAATGAACTAAGAAGTTAACTGAACTATAATGACTCTGATTCCTACCATAACCATGATACACACGACACTTCCCCAAGGCTTGATATCAAATAAACAGTTACTAAGTTCCCACATATATTTACTCTCCACGTGACATTAAAATACAATGTTTTAACAATCTACATGGGTTTTGATTCCTTTTATAAAACAGGATATGTAGGGTACCTCATAATGGATCAATCCCATCCTCGACATATTAATCACCACCCTGCATGGAAAAAAATTACAATGTCCCTAGAAATATGGATTCAATATATATGTAGCTTCCCAATAATTGTAAATGGATGAAGATCCTCATATACATAAAAATGGACTCACTAAGAGATTCACCTTTACATATTAAATGGTTTAACCTATGATTTTTAGGATAACCAGTCCCATGATGAGATTAGGAAGATATTCTAAAACATATCTTAAATCTATAAGAGTGTAATGGAGTGGGAAACAATTACCCCCAAAGGGAATGATGATCCTGACCTACCATCCTATCGACCAATGGGAGTTCCTAAGATTCATTGGGTCTGAAACCCCAATTAGCCACCTCCCTTTAGAAAGAAAGTTTGTAACTAGTGATAGACGTGGGAACCATTGGGAGTTTCTATGGGAAATAAAGTTAAATGGTTAACATAATGATAATGATTGTAAAGTAATGAAACCCCCAACAATCATACCATTGAACCATTTTGTTTATATAATAATTGTTCACTAGGTCATGTCAATATCCATACGAAACACATCTCAAAACATGAACTAAAATGAATGTGTAAAAAACATATTTGAAAAACCACACCACAATATGCCTATATATTTTCAATGATAATCATATCAAGAAATATTTTACCCTCAAATATCAATCTCAAACAAGTAGGATCCTTTTAGCACCTGAAATAAGTCATTTCACAACCTGATTTGTTGCTTCTCATTAGTTTCCAAACCCAAGAAAATGTCACTCAAATATCAATATGTTGTAACATTGTACACCATTTATATAATCTTTTTTTAACTCCCTATAAATTACCCATACTTATTCATTTTTATAATAAAAGTATTTACTAAAAAAATGTATGAAAAATTCAAAAAATTTCATGGGATAAGAAAAATATCCTCTCATTTAAATTTCATACAGTTCCTATTGTAGAGTTTAAAAAATTCAAATCCAAAATTTTCTTTTATGAATACGGGATGCATGATAAAAAAAATCCCTCTTCATACCATAAAATAATGAGATATAATACAAAAAACATAGTTTGATTGAAAACCAATTGTAATAAGAACAACCTTCATCCTTGGTAGAAAATATGATGACTATTTTTTATAGCTTTGATATATACTTGAATGCTATACCAACAAAAGAAATATAAATGTATAATTATTTTCCACACCTATATCTGCACTGAGTTGTTAAAACATACTAGAATAAAAAATACATGGATCCCCTATAATATTGATCTCCACATAATCGGGAGTATATAGAGAAATTAATTTCTCCATTTTCTCAAGATCCTCCATGAATTCTATAACTCTCAATGGCTCACCTTGATCTTTGATTTCAGTTACTTCTTCAATAGTGGATCAATCTAAATAAAAATAATTAGTATTAAGACCTAAAACAATTGACTTGACCTACTTCAAATTCCAATATTCATTATCATTTTCAATGGTCATCGACACATCCATAATAATCACTTGTTCCATAAATTTGATGAATTACTATTCATAAATTCATTCATTTCATCACTTAACACCTTTAAATTAGTACTATAAATCCTAGATACCATTATGAATCACACATATATCTTTGATCATGGGGAAAATTTTCATCTTCCAGTACCAAATGAACTCATGAAACCATCATTATCAAAAGTATAAGAAGATAACAAATTATGGCCTATATCATTCACATGTATTGCATCCCTCAAGATCAGCATACAAACTTCATTAATAGTGATACAAATATAACCAAAACCTATTAAAATAGAAGAATATTCATTTCAAATATTCAATATAGCAAATTCATATTTTTTATATAAAGAATTTTTTTCTCTTCGGTGCAATATGGCATGAAACTATTTAATTAATCACCAATTTTTTTTACATATTTGACATGTGATAATAAATTCTAACTGAAATTAAACGACCCCCAAATAGTAAAAAAATTAAACTAGTATCCTCAAAATCGATGTTATGCCTCTTATTGTTTTCTTAAAACTTCTACTTCCAAGTTGTATAGAACCTCTATACACAACCCTTCTTATCACCATAGAAGCACTTGAAATTTTCTTTGTTCCTTTGATCAGACACTCTGGTAACCATGTCTATCTATCACAACAATAATACAACTATTACATAATGATTCACCATCATTAGTCCTTTTTCAAGGATAATTTTTTAAAAATGATGAAATAACATCATCCAAATTTAATGTTTCTTTCTCAAACAACAATTTAGAGACAAAATAATAAAATAAATATGGGAACCAACCTAATATGAGTAATGATTTATCCTATTCTTTCATTTAAATAGGTACCATGTTACCTTTATCATCGATCATGAACACCACTGAATTCATCTCCATTATAAGTTTTCTAAACTCATCTATATGGTTACCTACATATCAATTCTCTATAATTCATAAATTATAAATTCATTTTTTTAGATATAAATGATTTGTGATGGATTTTGATTTATTTTTTCTTTCAAGATTCACCCAAATATCATCAGGATATAGAATAATATACACCTCACATAGTGTATTATTAACCAAAAGCATATGGATTGTTCTTTTTTCTAACTCACTCATATACTTAAAATCATCATTTCTTATCTTCACAAGATTATCTGATTTTTTCTTCATCACCTTCATTGTCTTCTAACAAACCGAAATATTTTTTAATCATTTATTACATAGAGTAAAACCATTTTATTTATAAAATAGATCAACTTGGGAATAAATAAATTTGTTTCAATAACCCATATCAAATAAAAATAAATATTGATAACCTCCTATAATAGCATTTGTTGGGGAAAATGGATTGGTCCTAGGATAAATAAATGATTGTGAAAAATTATATGTGTAACTCCAATGAAAATAGAAAAACAAAAATATAAGTAAAAAATAAATCTAGATTCATATTTTTAACATTGAAAATACCCTCCAATATATAGGACATAGAAACCATTGGAAAACTCTTAAAAATTTCACTATAATAACATAGTCTATAGAAATCCATGTAAAAACATAAAACATGAATTACAATGAGAGAGTAGAAAACCTGTGTGAAAAAATACACCCCAATATATTTTCTCTGATAATTTTCTCATGAAAAAAGTTACCCCTCAAATATCAATATAAAAAAAGTGACAGTATTGAAACACCTAAAATAAGTCATTGCATAATCTGATTTGTCGTTTCTCATTGGTTCCCATACCAAAAAAGTGTCACTCATGTAACTTCTCAATGAAAAACTACACTCCATATATATAATCCTTTCTTATATATATAGAGAGAAAAAATTCCACTATACTTCTATAAGAAATTAATTCCCTAAAAATATATACACTGAATTTAAAAAAATTCTTGGGATAATAAAAATATCCTTCAATTTAAAATACACATAGTTTTAGTCGGAGAGTTTGAAAAATTAAAACTCCAAAATTTTATCCACCAAACACTAGATGAATTATAATATATATAACTAAATATATCATTATTCCCCTTATACATTTTGGTAAACCATTTATTTTCCCATCAAAAAACTTATAGATCATTTTTGATGGGTTATTGGATATGGAGGGGTAATATTTTTCAATAATATCCAATCAAGGAATGAGATTCACTATATATCATATATCACCATAGATATTTTTTTTCAATGAGGATATGTGTAATCCCAAATTTACCATATATGTTCTTACTTAATATAATATAAATATCTTCAATAATATCTCACTTTTTGATGATATGGATTATTATAACTTTACCCCTTTGAGCTCAGGGTCCTTTGGTGTTAAGGTATATCATAAGTTTCTTCATTCCTCACAAGGTCTTGATAGTTTGAGTAAGTATTTTTGGGGAATTTTTGTTCCTTTTAAATATAGTTTCATTATTTATCCAATAATAATTTTGGGAAACATAGTGTAATTCAGTTGGAATCAAAATTATATTATTTTACCCATCCTCTTTTGGAATCTAAAGATCACTTATTATTAATTGAAAACTAGACTATATTTCTGTGTTATTTCATTAGATAAAATATACGGATCAATCCCATTTAGGATTCTATTTAACTTTATGTTTCATCTTTGTTTGAAGGTATAGGTCTCTCCACAAATCATGTCATTATTTTCAAGCAACTCTTGTAATCTACTTCTAGATTATTTGGAACCGAACAATCTCAAACATCATCGACAATGTTGTATCCATTTGAATTTGATTTTTATGGTTCTCTTGATGACTCTTGATAGGTTAAACTATTCAATATAAACTCTCTTTGGAATTATTAATTCAATTTTAATAATTTTTTGCAGAATCACTATAGGGATACAAGCCATTGGGTTCATGGTATCCTCTAAGTTCTGGAATAATTCTTACCATGGATGGATCCTTTATTTAAGTTATTATGTGATCAAGTGGATTGTTTTTCAAAAATATTGGTTTTTTTCATTTTATCCTATAGTTCATTTTACAAATAAGGTACATCTATTATAGATGAAACCAAAACCCTTCTAAGTTTTCTTTTTTATCCACAATCATAGGAATATTCATCTCACAATGGTGGAAGTTTATTCAACCTTGGTTATCATTTGAATCAAAGTCTCATGTTCACCTTACTTATTCATTGTGTATATAACTCAATAGGGGAAGAAACTGTACTGATCATGGGATAGTGATTTAGCATATCTGGTGAGAGGGAAACATGGCAATAGATTATCTGACCGCTAAAGGAAATAGATCCCACACTCTTATTATCTACTCTTTGGTAGGTTCCTTTCCATAATATATCAATTTTGTGGTGGATAAGGATGTTCTTTCCCTCCACCAATTTAGGTCACCATGAATTATTTTAGATTTTTACTATATTTTAATAAAAATTTATTTTTTAGTTCGCATATTAATAAAAAACGATGTAAGTATAATTTATTTTCTATTTTACCCATAATGCCAAAATCTACAGACCATCAATGGGATGTTATGGTGCATTATTTATATATATATACATATGTGATAGTATCATTGTATACTCTTCCCATAGATTTTGAAACCAAGCATTCATATTTCACCCCACAGTCTACACTAAAAAATACATGTCAGCTTGTGTGTGTATCCCTATATCTCTATTTTTACTCATTGTATCTAATCTGAAAACAACACACCATGGGACACTTGTTCCATATGTAAATGTTTAACCATGACCATCATGCACTATGACACACTCAAATATCTCATATCTATATATAGTAATATATCTATGTTCCTTTAAAAGTTGTGCTAGATTATTGTAAAACAAAACCTATTTTATATACATAATGAATTTATAAAAAATGTCATTATTTTATTTAAATTAAGAATACATTTTTTACTAAAAAATATTCTTACTATCAGGTTGACAACATCGAACTATGTAGCCTGAATAGTCCGAGTTTAGACTGATATCTAATAGGCAGGAACACCTCACTGGAATAACTATATAATAGGTTAGATCAATTTAAATATTTATAATTATATTATACTATACATTTTAAATATATTAATGATATATTAATTCTAAACTTATATTATGTCTCAGATAAAATAGGAGTTGTGTGATAAACCTAGAAGACGTCCCCTATAGTGCCTGATTATGTGAAATATGATCAAAATCTATCTACATTCAAAATATTTACTTACTATACATATGAAATATTACACTTATTTATATATTAAAATCAATGAATTTTACTATCAATACCTCACTCAACCAAAATTGAACTAAATCATGCCACTATGTAGGAATAACACATGGTGGGACTTATTGTACGATGTCTAGAACACCCACAAATGGTTCTGAATGATCTCTCTTCATAATTATCTTAAAATATTCAAATAAATTATAGAATTTTTAAATTAAAATCTTTTATAACTCATATGGAAAATATATAAAATTATCATGTTTCAAAACAAATTGTTAGTGGATCTAATAATAATAATAATAGTGTCATGAAAAATTAAATAGTAATTTTACCTAAACCTCCCTTTATAACTTCTCAATAATATCATGGGGAAATTAAATACACTCATGAATTTTTATAGGGAGTTAGTGTGGGTTATGCATCATATGTCCCATGATCGCACTATGATTCACAATTCATTTTCACCCTTTACACTACTAAATTAAACTGATTTTGTATTGTAAATTACAATTACTATAAAAAATTTAATTCCATGTTTGAATCAATTATTTTTTATTTATCACTGTTAAAAAGGGAAATATTTTTTTGATGATTTCATTGTATGAGGAGGTGATTTGGAGGTCCAATGATGAAGTGGAAGAAAAATGGGCCAAAATTGCATGGGATCCATGAACATCTATCCACTGTTGTGCAAGATATGAAAACTACATGCCTCCAAATGGGTTAATATCTAATGGTATGGTCCAAATTCGATGGGATACAACTATTATGAAGACACAAAATCCCAATTATACCATTAAGGGTCCCATATGAACTTATCTATCTAGCACACAGAATCTAAACGAAGTCAAACAGGGTATACTATGTACTATCCATATATCGAGCTATAGGCGACGAAATGAAGCTAAAATTTTAGTGGAGATAGTAAAGTCATGGGGATAAAAAGTTTTAGTTTTCCTAAAATAAAGATAATTCTGTATACCCACCAAAAACAATGGTCTAATTGGTTTTACACAATCTGTGTTCCCAAAACCACTTCCCATTTTGGCTATAAAAGGGAACCAAGGGTTCCTCATTTGAAAGATTAACCAGAATGTAAATATATGGTATTTTGGAAACCAAAAGGATTACTTTACTCATCAAATAAGTTCTGGAGGCCCCTATCCTTAGAGGGGGATCAAGGATAAAGGCGAAGTTCCACATGAGCCTCCCCCTCCTCTCAATGGCGAGATAATCGGTGGACAATCATTTTGAGGGAGCTACACACACTTGGGAGGGAGTTCCAACACTTGTTCTTCTACTAGTTTTGTGTAATTTGTGTGTTAAATATTTCACTTATGTATTATATTGATCTAAATCTCCCTTGATTTCATTTATTTTTATATAATTAAGTGAAACACTTTTTCTTTCAACATCGATTGGGTTGAGATTTCATGTGGGAATCGTGGGTTATTTGGATTGGAAAACACAAGAAACCTATTTATCTCACACATAAATAAGATATTATATGATTTTATATCTTTCAATATATTCTTGAGGTACAATACTTGACAACACGATTTTTGTTTCAAGGGTTGGTACTTTGTGTAATATTTTAAGAGGCAAGAGGGGAATCAAGATCTTGAAAATCCTCAACCAAGGAATTAAACAAAACCATTTTTATTTTTTAGAACAATGAACTATCCAAGATGTGTATTGAACTTTAAATGATCTTCTTCCCTCATAATTATTAAACACCACTTTCTTTTTCAAATATTAATCTCTTTAATTAAGACATTTTATTTTAAAATTGTTTTCAAAACAACCCCCTTCTTTTAGTACTTTTTATAAAAAATACACACTCTAAACCAACCAAATCTACTTGAGATATGACCTATGGTGTTCCGTAGACTATAAAATAATCTCAAAATCATAGTCAATTTGACACATAATGGCAGAGTGGTCAAATTTTGGCTCCATTTCCGGGGAGCGCATTGGTTTTTAGTGTGTGTTTTAGATAAGCTTTTTGTAAATTTTGTGAATATATATATTTGTTTTTATATTTAAGATTTACTTATATTTTTGTGTTCAAATTTATTTATTTTGTATGTTTTGTTCATGAAACGTTCTACTCCAGGAGACTTACAACCTTTTGAACATGAACTAGAGAGGATCCTACTTCTGTGACACCAAAACACATAAGAAAACCTGTTGAAGGACACACAAAACACCAAAACCCTTCTTGGGAATTCATCTTCTTCTTCTTCTTTGGGAAACCACATAATAACTGAAATAAAATTTCATAACATGGATGAAAATAACAGAACACTAAAAGAACTAACCTCACCTAATGTTGATATCCAACCTACTTATATCCAAATTCAAGGTGAGGCACCCAATTTTGAACGAAAATTTGGTTTAATTAATTTATTACCAATATTCCATGGACTTTTTTGTGATGATCCAAAAATCATTTAAAATATTTTCATAATACTTATTTTACATTAAAACCGACTAATAAAGACGAACAAGTTAAGATTAGGGCATTCCATTTTTCTTTATAAGATTCTACAAAAAAATAGTTATAGTACATTAATTCACCAATTAGAGGTTGGGTGGACATGAAAAACCTTTTTCTTGAAAAATATTTTCCAGCCTCTCGAAATGAAACTGTAAGGAAAGGAAGATGTGGTATAAGGAAATCACAAGGGGAAACATTACAAGAATATTGGGAACACTTTAAAAGGTTATGTTCAAGTATCCCACACCACCAATTAAGTGAACAACATTTTATTCAGTATCTTTATGAAGTTTTAATTCCTATTGATTGAAATAGGATTGACACTGATGTAGGTGGTGCACTAGTTGATAATATCCAAATTGATGTAGGAAACCTAATTGAGGACATGGCATAGAACACTCAATAATTTGGTTCAAGGTCTAGTGTACCAATTCAAGGAGTCCATGAGATTCAAAGTACTATTTTTGAGATGATGATAGACCCAATGTTTGAAGAGGTAAGCACCCTTCTTAAACAACTTGACCTTTATCAAGGGAAATCCCAATCTCCTCCTCCTATCCATTGTGTTATTTATTCTTCTAACAATCACTATTCTGACCAATGCCCTCAATTAAGATAAAATTCTGAGATTTGTGAGGCCTTATTTCCAGGACACCCCTATAACCAACGCTTTAGACAAGAACCTTACTATCCATCCAACCCTGGTTTGAAAGAAAATCAAGCCTATAGGAAATCAGGGTATTCAAACCGACCTCATCAATCATGGAATCAACCAGGGAAAAGTAGTCATCCACCACCACCACCTAGAAATCCTCAACAACCACAAATGACTTTCCAATAACCCCCTATAGAACCTGATAATAGCCTAGAAGATATGATGAAACAAATGGATTTAATTAATATCAAATTCCAACAAACCACCCAAGCAGCCATAGAAGACCTTAAAACCCATTTGGGAAAACTTTCTAACTCAGTGGGGAAATTCAAATTAATAGGCCTGGTAAACTAACATCACAACCACTTTCCAACACTAGGGAGAATATAAATGTTAGTTACATAACCCTTAAGGAGTGGAACAAAAATTATGATCCAAATGAACCTTCTTTTAGAGTCTTACCCTCCTAAGGAAGCCTCCATCCCAACCATTAATAATTTTCCAAATATTGAAAAAACTTGTCCGAAGAGAAACCCTTACAAAGGAATGCGTGTGTATGTTGATGAGCCACCTAGCTAACCCATTACTCTTCCATTTCCCCAAAGGTCCACACAAAATAGAAAACAAAAGGAAAATTAACTCTATAAGTAAATTTTGGAGACTTTCAAAAAAGTGCAGGTGAACATCCCCTTGATTGATGTTGTAAAGAAAATTCCACGATACACCAAGTTCCTAAAGGAGATGTGTACACACTGAAGGAGAATTCGTGGTGATGAGAAGGTAAGCTTAGGTAGGAATGTATTATCATTGATAGATCTATCACTACCTACCAAATGCAATGATCCTGGAACTTTATCAATTCCATGAACCATAGGGGAGTATTACTTTTCCAATTCTATGCTTGATTTGGGTGCATCTATAAATGTGATGCCTCAATACATTTACTATAAATTTCAGGTTGGATAACTGAAGACCACTATTATTTTTAATCAATTAGAAAATCGGAGTACAACACACCCTTTGGTGTGTTAGAGGATTTTCTTGTGAGGGTGAAAAATGTAATTTTTCATACTGATTTTTAAGTGATAAAAATGGAAGATGATAAGATTAATGGACATTCCCTGATTATATTTTGGAGAATTTTCCTAAAAACTACCAAAACCATAATTAATGTCCACAATGGTAAATTATATATGGATTTTGGTGGTGAAATTTTCCATTTTAACATATTTGATTCCATGAAGCACCCCTAAGAAGAACATTCCTCTCTCTCTGTTAATTCTATAAATGTAATACCTTCCCCTGAAAGAACATTATTTAATTCACCTTGATCCATTTTATGAGCATTTATCCTTGATTGAAATTATAGGTAATGAGTCATGCATTAATTTTTGTAGTTGTCTAGAAAAATGTAATGCATGTTTGTTTCTTGAGGATTTCTTGAACACTGAGGATCACTTAACCATCGATGATACTGCTAAGCTTATAAAAGATCATTCCTCTAATAAGGATGACACCATTGAGTAGTTAGATGATATTAGTGACCTCTAACTTTCATACACACTCCCATAAATCTATAACACCCTTGATTGGAACTAAAACAACTACCTCAAGATTTAAAATATTCCTATCTTGAGAATAGAATCAAGATACCTATCAACATTACTAGTTCACTCCCTCTTGAGCATGAATTAAAATTGCTTGAACTTTTGAGGGAGTATAAACATGATTTGGGATTGACACTTTCATACATTACTAAAATTAGCCCATAAATTTGTAAGCATCATATATTTTTTAATTACGAGGCTAAACCAGTGAGGAAGACACAACATCGACTAAACCCAAACCTCCTAGAATTTTTTAAAAAATGGAGTAACAAAATTATTTGTTGATTGAATAATTTACCCCATCTCTAAGATCTAATGGGTTATTTTAGTTCAAGTGGTTCCCAAAAAACTGATCTCATAGTAATAAAAAATGAAAATAATGAATTGGTTCCAACTTGTGTATAGAATAGTTGGCGTGTCTGTATAGATTATCACTGACTAAATAAACACAATAGTAAGGACTATTTACCTTTTCAATTCATTGACCAAATGATAGAGTGGATAACATGAAAGTACCATTAATGTTTTCTTGATGGGTAATTTGGATACATTAAGATCTATATTTCCCTAATGGATCAAGAAAAATACAACCTTCACTTTCTCATTTGGCACATTTTCATATAGGATAATGCTATTTAGTCTATGCAATGATCTTGGTACTTTCTATCAATACATGGTTAGTATTTTTTAGAATTACCTAGAGAATTTCATGGAAGTTTTATGGATGATTTCACTATGTATGGATCTTCTTTTAATGAATTCATTATTAGTCTTTGTTGGGTCCTACATTGCTGTATTTAAAAGAATCTCATATTAAATTATGAGAAATTCCATTTCATGGTGTGACAAGGTATAGTATTAGGACATGTAATTTATGTGGATGGTATCCAAGTCGATAAATCAAAAGTGTATGTAATTTATTACATATGATTCCATAAAAATGCGTGGTATTTGTGATATTTATTAGGTCATGATATATTTTACCATAATTTCAGTCGTGATTTTAGTAAGATTTCACTTCCCCTCTCCCAATTACTCCAAAAAGAAAGTATTTTTTTTATAAAGAATGTGACGAAACTATTAATAAATTAAAATGGAGTCTCACAACTGTAACGACCCAATGTTTTTAATGGAAATTCCCTTCTTATAAATATTCCATAAAATCACATAATAATGAACTACTAAGTGATAAGTGACCTTTAAACATAAGTTTGTCACTTCTGTGTTTGGAATTTCGAAAATCCGGCATACACGGTTGTGTTCAAGATGTTTTTTGGAGTCTAATAAAAAAAATAATTTTTGGTGAATAGTAACCTGCCCTAATGAATAGTAACATACCCTTATGAATAGTGATATACCCTAATGAATAGTAACCTTACTTATGGTGGTATAAAAATAATATTCATGTTGGAAGTTTGATATACCAATAGTTTAGAATGAGTTAATGAATGGTTTAAAACTGGTTTTGATAATAAATTATTATTTTATTTAAATATTAAAATAATCATATTTAGAAAATTATTTTTGAAAAATGAACTTCATTTTTGGATTCTACAGGTTGAAAAATGGTTGGGGTAAATTTTTGGGATTTTTCTGAAATACTTGAATTTTTGATGAATAGTAAAATACCGTAATTTACAAAAAATAAGCTAAATAAGATAATTATAGAGTCATGGGTGATATTCTGCTGATGTAATCCCACTTGGTTCGGGATTACATTATAAAATTAATATAATTGGTCATGAAAGACTCACTATTCCTTGTCTTGTGGGGAAATAATAAACTAATGAGTTTTATATTAAGGAAACCCCTCTCTCCTCCACTATAAATACCCTATCTCCTTACCTCTTTCCCTCACACCTCTCAAGCCTTGTGCCTAGACAAATTTCTGCCCAAATACTCTCCCAAGCTCCTTCCCTACGTCCAAGGCTTGCTGGTATTTCCAAAAGACTAAAACCAAAGCCCCTAAGAGGAGTCTCAAAGAGAGGAGATCAAAGGGTAAGAACCCTCTTTTGTTTTCAAGTGTTTTGTTTTCATTTTCTTTCTTTCCTCACCTCCCTTC
Organism: Viscum album; assembly: GCA_963277665.1. Classification (NCBI taxonomy): domain Eukaryota; kingdom Viridiplantae; phylum Streptophyta; class Magnoliopsida; order Santalales; family Viscaceae; genus Viscum; species Viscum album. The sequence continues at coordinate 1,370,917,260 of OY728134.1, forward strand.
ACCATAATAGTATGGTAAATACAGTAACATAAAACTAATAGAATGTCTTTATTCTGGAGGTTTATTTCATTATCTTTCCTCCTTTCCCCACCCCTTTTATTTGGAAGAAATGAAAGCACCGTTTGAGATGTGCTAATTTAGCACATTCAAGGACAACAGTTTATCAATTTCTATGATTATCTTTAATTCTGGTCATGAAACCATTTGTGTTATAGTTGAACCAGATTATTATATATATATATGTCCTATTTAAGGTTCTTTAATCCTCATACACTCATGATATAAAACAATAATACAAAACAAGTCAATTATGGGCAAAATCGTTAAAATTAATTCAAGTGTTTATCATTAATGTTTAATGTAAAGGTTCTATTTCACTCTAATTAACCAGATGATTTTTTTTAAAATTTAACCTACTGTATGTCCACTAATTTTATAACTTCAATTCTATAAAACCACTTTCATCTTACAATTTATTTGAACCTAAATTGAACCGATCATTAAAACATATGAAATTGAACCTCGTAATCAACCAAGATGGGTATAAATGAACTTAAAAAGTTTATACTGAACATTTTAATTTTAGATATGGTTCTGGAACTATTGATTAATAAACCTAATTAGACTATTCAGGTCATTAATATCAAGAGGAGAACACCAACGGGCCTAAGGTAAGGGATCCTCTCAATTTCACTCTTATTCAGGATTGTTCACTATGTTAAGACATGTTGTGTGTAATTATTAATTATGGGGTATGATTTCTCACCTCCCCCATACTACCCTATTTATGTATAATTGATGAGAATTCCCTTCCCTCTCTCACTAATCCCCCTTAAGTACTCCCGATACCATGCCGATAATCCGTAAAGAATTCTTCCCGAACCTCTTTTATTCTTTCGGGTTGTCTTATCTACATTTCTACCAAAATGATGTTATCTTATATTTTCTTGTAAATACTCTAAATATTGTGTAAATGTCCCAAGTTTATTTATAAATACTCTTTCATCACTATCTTTCAGTGATATGCATGCTTTTAAGTGATTCTCTCCTCATTACTTCCTGATAAGTGAACCCGTTTTAAGGGAAATTCCTGAATTCTTTCCTATTATCAAGTGTACTATATCGTATGTTTTAAGTCACCTTTGTTCTTATAAAATCAGCCTTTTTTATTATGAAAACCCTCCTTGTTTACTTCTAGTTTTATTAAAAATATTATTCCTCTTTTCATTTTAAGAGATATTCGATGTTTTCTTAAACCGCACTAAAATGTTTTGACTCAAAGATTCCTAAAAACTATTTTTTTTACATGTTATCACTTCAGTTTTTTATATCTTGTCATGATTTATGCATTTATATGTTATTAATGTCTATTTATGATTTAATTCCTTCCTTTCATGTACACTTGTATGTTATGCCCCTTTTTATTATGCTTAATGACGTGATTGTGTGCCAATTTCTTTCTTTGGGTACTCTTATGTTTATGTATGATTGAGGTTCTTTATGTGGAAAGCAAATACATGATAAGCTTAGATGGGTGCGCCCAGATAGCACTCCAATGAATTGGGTAAAGTTAATGTCTCATGAGAAGATTATGGGCAAACGGTCCGGGCGGTTATCCTTGGCTTGTGCTACTATGGGAAACGAGATTGGCGGTTAGCCTTAACTCGTACTAAAGACATGTTTAAAGTTGCAGCCACCTCTTTATGACACTATGCTTATATAATCTCATGCTTATATGATCCCATGATTATTTTATTCCATGTTTTTATGATCCCATGTTTATATGTTATGATTCCATATGCTCTATGCTTCCAATATCATTATGTCAAGCCTCCTAACTCATGTGCTTAAAGTTTATTCTTATGTTCTTCCCCTTACTGGGCTTTTTAGCTCATCCCTTTGTTCATGTGGTCCCCAGGGTACCCTATGTAGATGTAAGGGCTCAAAGGAAGTTAGGAGATCATTATGAAGATTAAATGAAGAAATGTTTTTTTAGCCCATGTTTTATGTTATATGTACCTAGTCTTCCAAGACACTAGACTTAACGATCCTTTGATTGTAATCTGATGATGAATTATGTTCAAAATCATGAAATGTAATGTGTAAAAGTATAGGGTCACTATAAAAACACCTCCAATAATCCAACCACCATAGTGAGATTTACTCTTTGAAATCATGTGTTACACCTATAACTTTGCAGTTGGGGAAGTCATGTCACAAGGGGCTGACCAAGCTCCACATGTCATTGCCTATGCCTCTTGTCCACTAGACCCTGATAATGAAAACTAAACAAAAAATAAAAAAAATTCTTTAAAATTATGTTTTCCTTGGATAAATTTAGGTCATACCTTTTAGGGTCAAAAGTAATTGTTTTCTTAGACCATGCAGCCCTCTGGTATCTCCTTATGAAACCAGAAGCTAAACCATGTCTCATTCACTAGATGATCCTCCTTCAAGAATTTAACCTAGAAATTAGAGATAAAAAAGGAGTAAAGAATGTGGTGGCTGACCATATTAGTAGGATCCTACCATCCTCGAACATTGACTCATCCACATATATTCCAATAAATGACATGTTTCTTGATGATAAATTGTATCGAGTTCAAGATGATATTCCTTAGAATATTGAAATTGTCAATTATTTGGTAGCATGTTGCATTCCTACCTATTTCAACAAAAACCAAGACAATCTTCTAAATAACGAGTCCTGTTGGTACATTTGGGATGACCCATACCTTTGGCACACATATAGTGATCATGTCCTTAGGTGTTGTGTTCCCGATAGAGAGTTTCAGTATGTCCTTAGGTTCTGCCACACTCTTGCTTGTGGGGGCCACTTTGGTCCCCAACTGACATCTCATAAGGTCCTTAATTCTAGTCTCTTTTGGTCAATACTTTTTTAGATTCCCATGAATTCTGTAAATCCTTTCCTCATTGTCAAAGAATGGGGAATGTGTCTAAAAGAAATGAAATCCCAAAACAACCCTTGATATTCCATGATATTTTCATTGTTTTAGGCATTGAATCTATGGGGCCATTTCCCAATTCCTTAGGCAACATATACATTCTCCTGAAAGTTTATTATATGTGTAAATGGGTAGAGGCACGAGGCACAAGGAATGATGATTCCAAGATAGATGTGGAATTTTTGAGAACTCAAATCTTTTGTTGGTTTGGATTACCTAGATTCATCATTAGTGACCAAGGTTCTTATTTCTACAACCGAACAATCCAATCACTTTGGAATCAGTATAGGTTCAAGCATCCAGTGTCTACTGCTTATCACCCATAGACCAATGGTCAAGGTGAGGTATGAAATATAGAGGTAAAAATAATTCTTGAAAAAATTGTTCAACCCAATAGAAATTATTGGAGTCTTAGACACGATGATTACTTATGGTATTACTATACTACTTTCAAAACTCCCCTTGGCATGTTACCCTATCAGCTTCTATTTTGAAAGAGTTATCATCTCCCTATTGATATAAAGAACCAAGCCTAATGGGACATTAAACATACCAATTCTAATCATTCTAGTGTAGGTTCTCAAAAAAATATGCAAATTCAGGAGCTAGAAGAAACACGTAGAGATTCATATGAGAACTCCCGTATTTATAAAGAGGGAAACAAGGCTTCCCATGACTACCATATCGTTCATCATCAATTCCACATTGAAAAGAAGGTCCTCCTCTATAATTCAAGGCTAATGTTTCATCTAGGTAAGCTTTGTTCATATTGGTTTGGACCATACAATGTTACTAATGTCTCTTTATTTAGTTTTATTCAGGTTCAACAATGAAGAAATCAAGAAAACCTTGATTGTTAATGGGTAGCAGCTGAAGCACTTCCATGAATCCATTTCAGAGTCCTTGATGGAGGAACTCCAAGTTCAAGAAGCAATCTGTGAATGACACCCCCAAGTTTAACCCTTCCATCCCACATTCTATTTTATTATTGTGAGGACACCACACAATTTAGGTGTGGGGGATGGGTACATTCCAAGGTTAGTTAGTAATTTTCATTATTTTTTCTTCCTTTTATATTTTTTTTCTTATTTCATGGTATTTTTAATTTCTCCCACCTTTCTGAGTTCATTAAGATTTTCATTATCTTTCTTATTTATTCTCTTTTTTTCTTTTTACATAGTATTGTCCCTTTCCCCTCTATTATCCCCCCTCACTGTTGTTCCGGAATGTTAATTTTTGATTCCCACATTATCATGGAAAAATATTCCCACTAAATTGAATAATGAAACTAAGAAATAAATTGAAAATTCATGATGAATTTCCCTTTTTGATTTTGTTTTAACATTAAAAAAAATTGTTTAAATGATGGAATGTGTTATTTAACATGAAACTAACATTGAGGTGTGATTTTTTCTTAAATTTTGGTTGTTTTTGATGATATAAATTGTTGTATCATTTTGAAACCATTGAGATGATTGGTATCCTTTATTAACTAGTTTATGAGAAAATGTTTCACTAAATATCTCCACACATTTTTTCACTCAACCATGAAGTATAAATTTTTCTTACATAATATAAGGTAAATATAAGTTATGTTAATATTTATCATCTTTAAAAAATGATTTATCCTTATGTTTGTTCCTTATCCTATATTTTTCATTATTGTATCGGATTGACATATGCGTGTGTACCTGTTATCTAACTGTTTTACACACTAAAAAAAAAAACTAAAAAAAAATATGGGATGTGTCTTGGGAAAGTCAAAAATAACTCTTCCTCAACCTTTTATCTTGTTATAACTAGTACAATTAGTGTTGTGAAGAGATCAACAAAGGGTTGAGGTATTAGTGTGAGATTTGTTCTGAGTACAACTTCAAAAAAAAGAACCAAAAAAACATAATAATAAATGACGGGAGTGATGAAATGTACAACATATGGGAATATATAGGACATGAGCTTATGGTTTGAATTCCAAGGATTATTAAGTGAGTGGGTCTTGAAATTTGATTACAAGGGATGTAGGATAGGTTTGGTGGAAAAAATAATTTGAGGAAAAAAATGTTAAAATAACCTATATTTACTGGATAAGAAGTGGAAAGAATTTCATGGAATGGTTTTCACACACACACATGGAGATTTAGTGAAATTTTTGACATTTAAATTATTTTCTCAAATTGGTATCATTCATCTCCTTGAATTTCATGCTGATATAATTTATGAGACATATTTTTACAAGATCATGGAGAATAACTACTTGGTGTGATTTTTTCTTTGATCACATTTTCTATAATGAATTAAATTTTATTTTCATATTAAATCTTAATTAAGTTTGGAATATATACATGCATCATTTTGGAAATATGAATTTTCACAAGAGTGAAAATTTTTAGGGGTGGGGGTGTGATCACACCACGATTCACTATTCATTTTCACCCTTTACAACATTGAATTAAAATGATTTTGTATTGTAAATTATAGTTATTATAAAAAGTCTCATTCCATGTTTGAATCAATTATTTTGTATTTATCACTATTAAAAATGGAAATGTTACTTGTTTACATGATTTCAATGTAGGAGGAGGTGATTTGGAGGGCCCATGATGAAGTGGAAGAAAAATGTGCCAAAATTGCATGGGATCCATGAACATATATCCACTATAGTGCTTGATACAAAAACTATGTGACTTAAAATGGGATGAGATTTTATGGGATGGTCCAATATTAAATGGTATAAAACTATTATGAATAAATCTAAGCCTAATGTTTCTATTAAGGATAACATTCGAACTGATCTGTCTACCACATCGAATCTGTATGATGTCAAATGTGGTGTGCTGTGTTATTTCTATATCTCATGCTGTAGTTATCTAAATGAATCCAATATTTCAGTAGAGATATTCAAGACATGGGGACAAAACTTTTTATTCTTCCTAAAATAAAGATAATTATGTCTACCCACTGAAATCAATGATCCGAGTGGTTTTACAGAATCTGTGTTCCCAAAATCACTTCCCATTTTGGATGTAAAAGTGAACCAAGGGTTCCAAATTTTCAAGTTTGACCAGGAGGAAAATATCTGTTATTTTTGAGACCCAAAGGATTCCAATACTCATACAAGAATTTCTGGATGCCCCTATCCTAATATGGGTATCAAAGATGAAGGTGAATTTCCATATGAGCCTCCTCCTCCTCTCAAGGGAGAGCTAATCTGTGGTCAATCATTTTGAGGGAGCTACCCACACATGGGAGGGAGTTGTAGAACTTTTTCTTCTACTAGTTTTGTTTAATTTGTGTGTTAAATATTTCAATTATGTATTATATTAACTTGTTTCTCCCCTAATTTCATTTCTTTTGATATAATTAAGTGAAACACCTTTTATTTGAATATAGATTGGGTTTAGATTTCAAGTGGGAATCTTGGGTTATTTTGATTGGGTAAAAAAAGAATACTATTTGTCTAGCACATACATAAGATATTAGTATGGTTTGGTAGTATTAAATATATTCTTGAGTTCCAATCCTTGACAACATGATTTTTGTGTCAAGGATTGGTACTTTGTACAACATTTTAAGAGTCAAGAGGGTAATCAAGATCTTGAAAACCCTAAACCAAATAATTAAACAAAATCATGTGTATTTTTCAGAATAATTAACTATCCAAGATATTTAGTGAACTTGAAATTATATCCTTATATCATAATTATTAAACACCACTTTATTTATCAACTATTAAACTCTTTAATTAAGTCATTTTATTTTAAAAATGTTTTCAAAACCACCCCTCTTTTAGTACTTTGTATTAAAAATACACACTCTGAACTTACCAACACTCCTTGAAAGATGACCTAGGGTCTTCCCCAGACTATAAAATAATATTAAAATCATAATCAATTTGACATTTCATGACAGTTTGGTCATCCCACCTAATTAATCAGTGCACTTTCACCCTATCTACATTTATAAAAATAAAATAAATTTAAATCAACCCATTTTTTACAAATAAATAATAAATATTGTTAAAAAATTTAATCATTTTTATATGTAACTGAAAAAATTATAAGAAATCATTCATTATTTATGAAAATAAATCATATCTCTTTTAACTATATCTTTGTCTCATTGTATATCTTCTTCTCATAGAGGTGTAATGGATTGGTCAAATTCTTACTCAAGGAAGGATGTAATATCTAGTTCCTCTCATTTAATCATAAAACCCCCCTCTGGATATTTTAACAACATTACAACTTGAATAAGAGATAAAAAATTAAACTATATCTTCTTGTGATTAATGTATAAAAGGATCATTTCTTACACAATAATATTTATACAACATACTATATAATTTTAACAATTAAAATTTGAAATGGTTAACATTCATTACATGAAACATAGTGACCCAATCACTTACCCAATAATATATATTTCTATCCATGACCACAAATAGGTTAAATAATGTCCCTCAGTAGTCCATATTAATAACTAGCATTGATGGATGTACATCCAAAACAACTATTTTTCATTGCACGATTCACATCAACATCCCTAAAGAAAAAATTAAAATATTTTATCATCCCAAAACATGTAATGAAAAGTCATAAAAATTTTACCATCAACTACTTTTCTGATTTCTTCAGTAACAATATGAGTTTTTTATTCACACCTCTTTGGAATTAGTAAATGTCACACATGTCAATAGAAAGAGGGTCTAAAAAATGCACCTCAAATAAATTATAAAAATATTAATGTAGTTATATACACATATGTGAGTCTTTAACTACTCAAGAAAAATGTTTAAATGATGTTTTTATATCCTAGGATGTGTGGAATAAGGCCTTTCCTATTTCAAGTCAATGATATGCACCCTAAAATACAACATAATAAAATATAAGGAAAAATTTAAATATGAATATGAAATATATTATAGATTAATTATATAACTTTTTATAACAATGGAATAATTTATATAGATTTTTATATAATGTATTTATGAAAATAAACCCACTCATAATTGTTTATATCAAATATTTTTTCTTCTCAATTTAGACCTCAGTTACTCCGAGAAGGATTATCTTATATTTTATCAACCATATAAATATATGTGTTAGTAAGAGTAGAAAACTCAAGAGGGGGGTAAATTTATTTTACAATAAAATTTTCTATTTAAAAAATTATTTAAAACTAAATCTACTAGTTAATAAAGACAACCCAATTAGCTAAAAGAGTAGAAATATATAATTTAATGTTTTTGAAAGATTTCATAAAGGTTCAATCACAACCTAGTAAAATAAATTTAAAATCACTTTATATTTTGATATAAATATAATAATTTTAAACATAATATATAAAACAAAAATTAAATCTAACTATAAGAGTACTGATTTGAAAAATATTTTTTGAGGAATAATGTTATTTAAAAAAAGCAAACAAAAAAATTAACATGTTGTCCAAAAAATAAAAGAGTTTTAGTCTCAAGTTGAGACCTAATCCATTCCAATTGACAGTTACCCACTTCCAAGCATGTTTATTAAATAATAAACATATCCAAAAGTTGTATCACGTTTTAATGTTACAACTACATACAAATTAGTCTAGGATACATAGAGCTTCTTCCACAGTTATTCATTAGATGAAAGATGAAAAAAGAATAAGATAGAGTTTCTAGAACTCTCCAATACATTGTAAAATCATGTGGTAATAAATTAATATAGTAATGTAAGCATAGATATAAGTTAAAGCAAAATAGTGAGAGAAAATATTATAATATATATATATATATATTGAAATAGATCTATATAATCAGATTCTATAGACCAGTTGTCTTTAAACCTGCCCTTGAAAAATATGTGAATGGGTATTTCACTAAGTGGTCAAAACATAGTATTATGGAGGTTCTTAATGAATTAGTTAATTTAATAAGTATTTCATCATAATTCCCCTAACCTAATTATTTTTCCATGAGTGTCTATACTTCTTAAAGAGATAATCTTATCTAATTATCCAATGAATAATATTGATAAATTAATCCCCACTCAATAGCCTGATAAAAAATCCTTAAATTCTATAACTCTTTAATGAATTAATTAAAATATAGTCATTTTAATTTTTAATATTCCTTACTACTTATGTTATATATAGTTTCTTATAATTTTATAATTCATGTTCACTCTAGATTGCAGTCACTTGAACTTGCAGTTAATAGATCATTCAATTACTTGATATTGTAGTCACGTTCATGTGGTCACATGATATGTTTACTTACATGTGGTAACTTGACATGGTCACTTGTTTATGGTAACTTGATACAATCAATTAATTTTTTCATGTTGAAAAAATCAATGTCTTTCTGCACCGTCACTTGAATTCTTCATGTTGTAGGTTCAATACTTCATGTGGTAACTTTAAACACTTTATGCGGTTGATTGGAAATAAATGTGTTGTCTCTTGAAGTTTCATGGTATCTCAAAGATGTTTAAAATCTCAAATAACATGTTTTACATACGGTCAATTATACTTCATCGTATAGTCAATTGGAAATAAATATATGGTTTCTCTAATACATTGTGATATTTCAGATAGACTGATAAACCATGGTGTCAATTCAAATTAGTATTATAGTCATTTTGTTACTCATTTGGTCAATTGATTAGTTGGTAAGGGATACACCATGGTTGATCAAATAGGTGTGTAGTCAATCCACTTTTTATTTGATCACTTTGATCCCTTTTTAATATTCCAAGACATTTTTAGTCACTGTCAGATATAAGGCATAGTCACTTTTTTGGTCTTGTAGTCACTTCTGAAATTAGATAGAATTATATCATGGTGGATAAAATTGAAATATGATCGATTTTATATTTATGTGGTATCTATAATACATTGTAAAATTTATCTTCTCTAAACCCACAATTGATATTATGGCTTTATTAGATTTACGGTATCTTCTATACAGTGGAAAAATTTCAAATTTTCTGAGAGAAATATTTAACTTCCATAAAATAAAAAATTTATTAGAAACAATGTAAACATGATTTGTGATTATTAAAGCATGGAATTTATGGAATGATATAATAATTTACCCTTTTATGATTAAAAATCATGGAATAATTAAATACAAACAATATATTAATATACCATATAAATTATACAATATATTATATCATATAATTAGTTATCATTCCAAAATTACATACATTACCCCTTTCAAATAAACATAAATAATGAAAAAAGGGTGGGAAATTAAATATTAATAGAAAATAAATAAAGGGTAGAAAAATAAAGTGAAAAAATATAAATTAATAAGATTTCATTGATAGTAAAAAATAATTTATTACAGGCCCTACAAACTAGTCCAATAAGAATTATAATCTAACACCACCTCTATAATTTCATAATGGAAAATATTATCATTTTATTTGGTTTTGGAGGATGAGGTAATAGGTATTATTTGTGGTGAATATATATTATAAGGTTCTTGAATAACCACACACATTAAAATAGGTTGAATATGTTTAATAGATTGTTTAGGATAGAACATAATGGGGTTGGTTGAGGAAGTAATAGAAGTAGGAGCTAAAAAATAGGTAAGGTGGAATTAAAGAAAATGAATATAATGGTATGGTTAAATATTTCAAGTAAAGTCCTTGAAATCTCATGAACCATTCTCTATATCCATAAAATAATCTCCCTTATTCTCCAAAAATTCATCCAGGATAGCATTAATAACATTTAATCTATCCAATTGAATTTTGAAAGCATGGGTCATAAGGGTTATCATTAGATCATTGACTTAGTATATGAACATGGTATTTAGATAAAAATTAGTAAAGATCCTATTGAGATAAAAATGAATGGCCTTATGAATTCTATCTTTATCTCTCCCATCTTTATTCACATCCCTTGTAAATAGTTTAATAGTATTTTAAACATGTGATCGAAATCATTAAAACACTATTTTCTTAGTCTTATGAAAATATTATGAGATTAATTTCAACTCACAATTCATAGAATTAGGTGGAGAAAATGATGATGATAAATGTGGATCAGATGATGCAGATGGCTGGAAAACTATATTAAAAATATCTAGTCTAACTTCAGCATCATATCCTGAAGATCATCATATAGTACACCAAACTGATATCTTAAATCCTTAATCTCATTTTTCATAAGATTCATCTTAAGATGAATATTTATTTAAAAATGATGGATAAAAGAGTGATTGACCTTGATAAAACCTCTTCTCTAATGTGTTCATATATATTCCAAAAATCCAATGAACAAATCTTTTGACACACCCATCAAATCTGATTTCAAAAATTTCAAATATTGTTTAGTAATTAATGATGTAGAAGAAGAAAAATAAAGAGGTATATATTGATCAAAAGTAAACTTTATACCATCTTTTTTCCCCATTTAATTCACAATAGTAGGCCTTTTGGGAAACTTGTTCCCATTTAACTCTTCAATGGAATTCAGAAACTCATAATGATCATGTTTTATAGGATATAAAATTTTATAATCCTTATAATCTCCTATATGAGGAACACTTAAACTTTTAACCCAAATATTAGAAGATAATACCATATTTTCTCAATTTATAACTATTCAAATTTTATCTCTACAATCAATGGAAAAATATTCCATATTTACTTAAAAATATTTGACAAAATGTGGATAAAATGACTTTACATTATCTTGAAACTAATCACTTAATCCATTATATTTAATCAAGTTCCAAACCAAGGACTTGATGGACCATATCCATTTTTCATCCATCTATTTTTAGGTACATATTGACTGATATATTAGATAGGGATTTCAAGGAATGACCATAACACTAGATCTATATTGATCATTCCTAGATATATTCGATGGATTCACACCAATATGAGATGAAAATTCATGATGTATTTTCATTCTAATCATCCTTATATTGTGATTTAAAACTATAGAGGTCTGGGTTTGATTTTGAGAGAGAAATGGGTTTGGAAGAAAGATTTGAGAGATATTTGGAAATGGGAAAGGTCATAAAATATCTACAAAAATTCAAATTTTGATTTAGATTTTTTTAAATGATTTAAGGAATAAAAAATAATTAATTAAAAAAATCCTACCAACAAATTTAATTATAATTTATAACTCAAAGAGTTATAGTAAGTTGACTGACCGTAAATATATGCTTTTAGTATCTTCAATAAGTCATGGTTAGTGTAATTACGGTACGAATTTTTGTAACATAAATGGATATCTATAGGTTAATTGACCACATGGACTATTGTCCATAGTCACTTAACTAACCAGTATGAATAAAGTCTCTTATATACTTGACTAAAAGAGTATAGAAATATTTTGGTAGAAATTAAATTAAGATAAATATTTGTAAAAATAGATGTTAATAACCAGAATAATAAAATATAAGGGTTAGAAAATTAAATGAAATATTTAAGAATAATTAAAAATTCCTAAATAATGTCTAATATAATTTAGTTTTTCTATATTTAGAGGCTTTGTAAAGATATAATTAAGGTGTTGTTAAGTTCCAATGAACTCAATAGTAATATCTCATTCTTAGAAATGATCTCTCAAAAAATGATTTCTTATACCATTATTCATAGTCTTATAATGAGACATGTGTTTTTTAAAAATATAAATAACACTTTTAATGTACCTATTTATAGAGATTTTTTTAAATTGATAACTATATTATAGTAAAGTATATTTCAACCACAAAATTTATGAAAAAAATATATGCATCTATGTATGGAGCTTCATCAGTAGATAATAAGCAGATTATATTTCTTAATACACCATGAGGCTAGATAAGATCCCAAAAAGACAACATATTCCCTAGGTGTTTCTTATATCTAACTTTCAACCACCAATATCGGCATAAAAATAACTAACTAATTTAAATCTATGTACTCTAGAGTGAATTAATATAAAATTAGTTGTATTTTGAGGTATTTAAAAATTATTTTTACAACATTAAAATGATTTTATTGTGGGTTTTTATTGAAAACATGCACACATACACACAATAAATATAATATCATGTCAACTTGCAATTAATTATAGTAAACTTCATATTATTTCTCTATATATAGTTTCATAAATTAACAATCTAGTTTCATTCAGATCTAACCTACAACTTTTATTCAAAGGAGTGTCACTAATTTGGTTCTATCAGTACCAAAACATTTTAAAATATTATTTTGGAATTTTAATTTATTTAAAATAATTCCATCATTTTTTTTAAAATTTTTAAAGCTAACAAAGAATTTTAACTCACCCATTAAACTCAGTTAGAATTATTTTTTCATTATTTTATAAAATTCAATACACAAGGAATATTTAGAGGATCCAAAAATAATAACATCAACATATATTTTAACTACTAATATATCCTTTGAAATTATTTTTTATAAATTGATTTGTGTGAGAAACAAATTTTTAAAGCCATTTAAAATAAGAAATGTTTCATTCCTATTATATGAATATATAATATCCTTTTTTAAACAATAAAGAGATTTAGAAATCATATAAACATGATTTGGAAAATGTGGATTTTAAAATCTAGGAGGTTTATTAACAAAAAATCTTCAATAATATAATTATTTAGAAATTTACACTTGAAATTCATTTGAAATAGTTTAAAATTTAGATTTTTTACATATGATAAGAGTATCTTTATGTCTTCAAGTATAGCTATATTTATACAAGATTATTCATATTTAATACATTCTTATTTAATATTTCCTTATGTAACCTTCTTGTTTTTATATTATAATTATTCCATATTTATCATACTTATTTCCATATATCCACTTAGTGCCACTAGTTAGGTAGTCTTTATGTCTATCTACTAATCCATAGACTTTATTTCATTGAAACTAATTCAATTATTCTTGTATATCCATTAACCAATTTTCATCATTAATTTCCTAATTGATTTTATTAGGTTTTATGATTTGAAAAAAATGCCTTGATGTTTAACGTGGTTTCCAAGTGAGGCTTGGGTTTGAGTGACTTTATCCAGGTATCTCACAATAGTATATAGGGGATGGTTTTTTAGGGTTTTAATGGTCAGAGGAACTAAAGTTCATGGTTATTATAAGTATTTTTTAGGTTATGAAGGACTTGATAGTATATTATTGGATATTTATCATGTTAATAAAAACAATTATCAAAATCTTTAGATGTATTATTGATATTTAAATTTGACATTTCATCATCATGGGTTTCCATTGTAGGTTTCAATTTATAGGGTTTTGTCTCATAAAAAATGACATGAATAATTTCTTCCAAAACATTAGATATTATCTTAGAGTATCTATAAGATTTACTAGTGGATGTACAACTAATAAAAATTCCTTTATATCTTTTTTTGGGAAAAGTTACCCAAATTCTCATTTGTATTTAGAATATAGAATTCTCATAAAAAAACTCAATAGTAATTTAATTTGATTTTTCCTATATTCTATAATTCATATGGATTATTTTTCAAAATAGTTATGATAAGAACACTTTTATTTACATAACATTTTTTAACATCTTAATCCAAATAATAGATAGGTAAGTCATATTCACTATGAAAAGATTGGGAAATTTCTTGAAGATTCATATTTATCATTTAAAAACTCTATTTTTTAGGTGCATGAGGTGTAGGGAAATTTTGAGTATATAATTATTAAGAGTATATAGTTTTAAACTCTTGATCCTAAAACTCTTGGATATGAACACTTCCCAAGGTTTTAATGGTGATACCGCCGAGGATATCTACTAACATTGCATAGTTTTCAAAACAAGAAGTAGCCTAACTTTTATGAGAAAGGAAAAACACCAATGTATATCTTTAATAATCATTATCCATAACATATTAATAGTATTGTAACACTAAAATAAAAACTCTATATGAACCAAATAAATAATTATGACCCAATTTTATTAGTTGATAGGTAGAGACCTCTTTCTTTGGTTTTATAGAAATTTTTTGTTTCCTTACCTTTTGTCAAGGATTGTATACTTTGGCTTTAAGGAATTATAGTATAGGTAGATCCTTGAATAAAACCCTTCCTATTTATATGTTTAAGTGATTATATATTTTAATTTCCTAATAATCCATTACACAACCCAGATTCTCTATAAAAATCACTTAAACAGAAACAATTTTGAGAGAATAAGGAACCTAAATTAGTAGCATAAACATTTTCATTTAATAAAAAATTAAAGGCTAAAGAATTATAATAATCATAAATCATACAAGATTTATTTTCATATTTAACATTAAAAACATCATCACATAAATAATAAATACTGAGATGGTTATATTTTAAACCATCCACAAATAAAACTTTAGAAATAAGGAAAGATTAAGAGTTACAAATCTTTTCAGGTCCAATAATATTCCATTTTTCATTTTCATTGAAATATTCATATCTTCCATCAAAATTTATAAGATTATTGAAGCTCAAATAATATATGGTCATATATATGGAATATTCACTGTCTATATACAATAAATATATATAGGTATTTTAAAAAATTATTTCAAATTATAATGAAACATGAAATAACTTTGGTACAAAACGTTTCTAGAGTATAGAGATGATATAAAATAAATCCATTGGAGTACAACATTATATAAAAATATTTCTTAAAACTTAAATAAAATATTTAGATAGATAAACCATTATTTTGGTTCAAATATTTTAGAATTATTTCCAAAATTAGTAGTTTCCCTAGAATATAATGTCTTGTTGTTTAAACTATGAATGGAATAAATTTTATATAAATTTCCTTGCTATATAGATCTATACTCAATTATAGGTTTGTATTGTTTTTATTCACCCAGTATAATATTCAAGGTCTTTCTATTATCAAATTGTTTTTAAAAATCCTTTTTATGTTGTTACTTTACTGGTTTTAGATTATTATTTTCCTTTAATAGATTTTCATTATTTTACTTTACTATAAAAAGATCAGATTTATTTACATCACATAAAACATGATTATTTTTCAGATTTTTATATTTATATTTTAACTCATTCATGTTATCTTCCAATATGTCACAATATTCTTCTAACACTTCATTTGACATTTTTATGTCATCATATATATGAGAATAAGAAATAGGCGGAACTTCTAAATCAGTATCTATAAAATTTAAATTTAAATTTTCATCTTCTTAATTGTTTACTTTTAAATATTCTTAATACATAATTTTATTTCCAATTAACTCCTTGACTGGTAGTTTTCTGATGTCAAATGATTCTCTGATCAAGACTGCAGTACCTCCCCAATGATTTGGTAGACATCTCAAGATTATTAGCACTTGATATTTTTCTCCATATTTTTTCCATGTGTAACTATAGTATTAATGATCCCAATTGAACCTATAATAAATTTCAAAGATATATTCATCAGGATTCATTTTCAATGTATCACACTTAATTGTATATATATTTAATCCAATTTCCTTAACATTATTCATTCCTTCATGAGACACATAAAGGGTAACCCAAATTTAATAAGTAGTATCATAAGAAGATATCATATTAAATTCATCTCCTCCTAAAGAAAATAAATAAAGAATTCATGGATTTTCAATTTTAATCATAATAAAATTTAGTTATATTATCCATTTTTTTATTAGTTTTATGTTTTTCCAATTGATCTTCAATAGATCACAAAATTTTAAAACCCATTCTCTCAAGATGAATTTTAATATTTATTTTACTCTATGACTAATTTTGACCATTAAAATAAAGAGGTCATTTTCTAGCATAACCTTTAAACTTAGAATTAATAATAAAAAAATTTAGAGAAGAAATAGAAATTAAAAATATCTTGCTAAAAACTGGATCAAAGTAAAAGATAATAAAATATAAAGAAAAAACAACTCCTCTGATGCAAAATGTTGGTCAGGATTAACAACTCAAGACATGGGTTTATTAAGTTTACAAATAAAATTTCATATTAAAAAAATTTAAAATTAAATCACTCAGTTTATAAAGAGAAACCAGTTAGCTAAAAATTAAAAATATATAATTTAATACTTTCAAAACATTTCTCAATGGTTCGATCAAAACCTGGTTAAAACAATTTTAAAATCACTTTATGTTTTGAAATAAATTCAATGACATTAAACATAATATAAAAAACCCGATTAAAGATAACTAATAGAGTATTTATTTTCAAAATAATTTTTGTAGGAATAAACTAATTTTAAAAAGTAAAGTAAGAAAAAAAATTAACACTTATTAGAAATACATACAAGATTTTCGATTGAAATCTGAGACATAATCCTCTTCACTTGACAGTCAACATCATCTATGAATGTTTATTAAATAATAAATAGATCCACAACCTAGATCAAGTTTTATAGTTATATATGCATACAAAGAGGTCTAGGATACATGTATCCTCTTCCATATTTATTCGTGGAATGACAGATGAAAAAATAATAAGAGAGAGTCTATAATACTCTATAACATAGTACATGATCATTTTCTAACAAATATACATAGTAATGTAATCATGCCTCAAAGGTAAGCTAAAAAAGAGAGAGAATATTGGAATATAGGGAGAGAGTTTGAAGTAACTCAAACATATCAACTTTAGTTAATCATTTTTCTTTAAATATGTTCTTAAAAAACATTGAAATATTATTTTACTAAGAGGATAAAAAAGTGTATTATAGAGGTGCATAGTGAAGTAGTTCATTTGAATATTATTTCAATGTATGTCCTCTAAGCTTTGTAATTTTTTCATGAGTGGATCTTATTATTAAAGTGACGACCTTCTCTAATTATCCAATATATAATATTGATAAATTAAACATCGTACTCACTATTTGGATCTTGAAACCTTAAATTCTATGACTCATCAATAAATGCTTCAAAATATAAATGTTTGAGTTTCAAATATTACCCACTTCTTAAGTTAGACATAATCACATAGAATTTACTTAATAATGGTCTCCCTATCTTGAGACCACTTTAATTTTATGTTACTTTTTCATTTTGTTACATGATCGTATAGTCACTTTCTTATAGTCAATTGACATAGTAACTTTTTTGTGGTCACTTGACAAAGTCACTTGTATATGATCACATTATATAGTCACATGATATTGTTACTTCATTTCATCATGTGTTAGGTTAAAAACTTTACAAAAAATTCACTTTTTTCCTATTTGGTCCCTTAAATTCATAATGTGGTAGGTTTAATACTTCATGGTGTCACTTTTACCACTTTATGTGATCAATTAGAAAGAAACATATGGTATCTTGAAGTCTCAAAGTAGCCCCTAGTTTGTCAAAATCTAAAACCACAACATTTTATATGGTCACTTTGAATTCATCATATGGTCAGTGGGAAAACAATCTCTGGTTTCTCCATTACATTGTTATATTTTAAATATATGGATAAACCAAGAAGTTTATTCATGTTATTATTTTAGTCACTTGGTTGATCAAGTGGTTGATTGAGGAGTTAGTGAGAGATCCTCCATAGTCAATCAAATAGGTGTGTGTTTGATCACTTTTTTGCAGTCTCTTTGATCCTTTATAAAACTTATAAGATAGTTCTACTCACTCTGAGATATAATATGTGGTCTCTTGATTGGTATTATAGACACTTTAGTACTTTGTGAGATTTCTATCTTGGTAGATCCTAATATCATATGATCGTTTCATTTGTCGTGTGATTACTCTAGTACTTTGTGAAATTTAGTTTCTCCAAACCCATAGTTGATAGTCTAGATTTATTGGCTTTATGATCACTTCCATACACATGAAAATTTCCAAAATATTGAAGAAATTCATTTAACTTCCAAAAATCAAAAGATTTATTAGAAACAAAATAAATGTGATTTTGATTATTAAAATATATAACTATTAGACTAAGAAAATAATATGAATCACATAAATTAATTAATTCATCCATCAACTAACCCCTAGAAAATGATGCATCTAGGTGAGCTCCACTATACACATGAAAATTAAATGTAATCAAGAATCAGTCTATTTGATATATCCACCGGAATTTCACGAGATCACTATAATGAATTCACCAGTTAAATGTACAGTCAAGTAGACTATGAAATAAAAAAATTAAGGAGGAAATAATTTCTAAAATTTAAATCATGTTAGAAAAATATTATCCTATAACTTTTTGAAATCACACATGTGATGATTTATTTAATGGAGTTGTCTAAAAAAATAAGAAGTTTTAATCATTAACTCAACAACATGAGTAGTAAAACAATCAAGATTTGAAATTAGGATTATCTATTGAATTATTATATGATTATTATGTCTTTTTAAACCCTATAATTTCATGATTTATACAATAAAATGCTTTTCAATATTGGAACAACAACTATCAAGAACCTTGACCATATTTAATATTGATAAAATTGACTCTATCTTTTTTAATCATAGTTTTTTGTGTAACAAGAATGTATTCCTTATTACCCTATCCCAACTATAAATATAATGAGTTTCTAAATCCCATTTTTTACAAATCACATTGAATATTGGAGCAATCCTTTGATTTCCCCTTGATTTCCAAAATATTATAGATATATTATCACACACATTTTTCTCACTATGCATCACATCCAAAATGTTCCTTAAAATATTATCATTCCAATGTGTGATTTAAATAGAATACTTCACTTTTTACAATTATGTCTAAACTAACTATTTCCCATGGGAATAGAAGGAAATATAGTAGCTAATAAATTCTAAAAATAAAAAGTTGTGTTAATGTATTCATGGATTACTTGTGCTAGAATTGATGCTTGAAAATTATTCATAGTGTTAGTAAAAACACTCTATTAATATCAAACTATACACAGTATTTTCTAAAAATTTTATATGGAAGAAGATATTATTTATGAAAATGATATTCCCACTTTATATATTGCTCATGTCATAATTATTTCTTACTTTTATTACAAAAATGGTAGGGTAATTACTATTTTGTACTCTAACCTGATAAGTTAGAATATATTTTAATTCATTAGAGGTACATAACAAATAATCCTTTAGTCTAAAAATTTCATTAATTACTAAAAAAAATTCATCCCAACATTTTCCCAAAATTCTGTTAGAACATCAATCATTAGTTTTATATAATGTTTAATTTTATCATCGAGTCCTCTTGGTTCATCAATAAGAGTGGAAATTAACAAAATTGTTACTTCATACATAACCATAGGGTATGGTTGTATTAAAACAATACTTTTGACCATGTATTATGTGTCATAATAACAATATATGTGAATGGGTTAAACAATATTATTCCAAATCCAATCAAACATTACAACTATCCTAGTAAAATTATGAGTATCTCTAATCAAACTCCTTCCATGCTAGAGAATTTGTTATGTTACTTAATTTATCATCCTCTATATTTATCTTTGAATGTCATTCCTTCAGTTTAGAAATTTTAGCTAACATGGATAATCCCATTAACATTTATTTTTTTGGGAAGTAACACATTTAATTAGTTGTGTTCTATTTTATATGGCTCAAGAAACAACTAGGAATAATTTAATGACCTTGATTAATATTATTTTACTTCCTCTTATATGAGTACCAAATAATAAAATCCTTGATATATACATTTAGTGTTTTTAGAAATATTTTAAAAAAATGAATAAATTGTATCATATATAAATCCAAGGTTATCATTCAACATCCAAGCTTCATAGTATAACTCTAGAATATTCACTCCAATAGGGAGTAACTTCTGTAATATTACCAAAAACATATCAAATGATGTTTCTGGCCATGGATTCAAGTTCTTCAAGTGTGACAGTGCAATGATAAATGAAACTTTACTAAATCTTGTATAACTAGGATATAATTTAGTATATAAAACACCAATAATTTTAAATACTTTCATTGCTTCTACATTTAAAAAAAAATGGATTAGTCACACCAATATTATAATTCGTGATATTACTATATTCAAGTTGAAACCAATGTATCATGTCATTGAGTGTTATGTTCATCAGATCAACTATTAACGAATCAATATACATCTGAATAATTTTTGATCAGTGAAAAAGAATAGACACTACATCATGATGTGTTTATGTCTTATAGTTTTTTAAAACCACTGTTTAGAAATATATGTTTCCTCATTGTATCTCATTTGAATAGATGTATATTTTCAAATTTTATACGTGTAAAACTAATAAAATTAGTTTTAAATCCACTAGTGTAATCAATAAATTGTTTAACCACCTCAAAATATTTAGTAGAAAATTTATTCAATATATCATTCCAGTTCTTATCTATATGTGAATATTTGAAAAATTTGAAAACAGTAACAATATTTTCATAAAAATGTAAAAATTAAAACATATAAATAATAAACATGTTACTATGAAAAAAATACTATATTTATTAAATATATTAATAAAATGATATAATAACTTTTTAAAAAACTTAAATGTACTAAAAAATCCAAATAAAAATAACAAGGATAAACTATTTTATATGATTAAACCATTATTTTGTTCCTAAATCAAAATAATACAAATAATTCTACTCCCTTGAAATCAATAAAATTCAAAACTATAAACCAACACAATTTTTTTACAAAACATCCAGAAAATGTGATAATTAATATTCCATACATTAAAATTAAATTTAACATGATGATAAATATAAATTACATTATTAAAAAAATAATATTAAATATTTTAAAAGTTAATAATTCTTCAAAACCAAATCATATAAATTTGAAACATTTATTTAAACAAAACAAATTAAGTGAAAAATTATATATATAAATATTTAATAATTTTTAACTAAAATAAGTGACATTTAAATAAACAAATAATGAAAATATTTCAATGTTAATCCAATATAAAATATCAGAAAATGAACTTTAAAACAAACTCATTAAAATAATTTCTAATATTTTTACATAAACTCATATAATTTCACCATCTAAGAATACAAACTTAATTAAAAATATTAATTATACTAAAAATGTAATTTGGAATAAAAAAATCATGTAACATTAAAAATGATTTATTATTTATTAAATAATACAAAAATAGGATTTTTTTAACTTTAAATAATCACACACACACACATATATATATATATTAACATTCTAGTTATAGCTTTAAAAAACTTGTTGAACTTTCCAAACTCACATAATATACAAATTATAGAAAAAAAATCTTATTTTAGAAACTAGGGAGGGGAGTCTTAGTGAGATTAATCCAATAATATAATATATAATATTAATAATAGTCAAATTCTATAACATGTACTTTATAATGAGTTTTAATAATAAATAGAAAAATAATTGACATTTAAAGTTTAAATGATAATTTTTTATCATTTTTATATTTCATCGAAAAACCTATTTTAAATAAATATGTCATAAATATATCATGCATATGGTGCATTTGGATCTATTATATTGTACAATATAATCGATATTGTAAGTCATGAAATTGGATTTCATACCACTACATTACTAATCATATTGTATGATTCACTCGTATCATATGGAGTATAATGTGCATAATCATAATGAATAATATGCACTTATATCCTTTGGCCTTGGAAGATGAATGTTAATAGTTATAATTTAGTAAATTTACACATATTTTATCATCAATTAGACCATTACATATGGTGAAATGTATAGGGTTTTTATTAACACAAGGGTTGCATGAACTAGTATTGCCATCTACTCATGCATTATAAAACAAGATTAAATGTGATAACACACAAGGAGTGTACATGATGGAATTATACACCCTCCTTCCATGAAATAGAGAGAGTATGTTCATGTGTTGATTCTAAGCTCAAACTCTCATAAAACCTTTTCTCCCTTCTCCTACCTCCTTACCATCCTAAGTCACTAGCATGCCATTGAAGGTTGATGATCTCACTCATGTGACAACTAATTTGGTTAGATTGTGGAAACCTTTGGAGGAGCTATGTCAGTTAAAGGCCTCTTTAATGATCTTTATCAAACTCATTAGACAATAATGGAAGAATGAAAATCCTCAGTGTAAGGTACACTCACTGATTTTTCATTCATACTTTATGCATGATTTCAGTTCCCAACAAGTTTGATCTTGGTTCTTGGTTTTCTTGACTAATTATACTCTAATTAACAGGTGTTGTTAGATCCTTCAAAACTTAGTAGTTGTATTAGATCCTTACCATGTTTTTTTGATTCATGAAATAATTTTTTAAATGAGTTTTTTTCATATTATATTATATTTTATAATCACAATCATGAAATAAAATTATGATTTAATTGTTCCTGGTTGAATCATGACTTATGACATGTGATATCATAGCCAGTGACATAGTATAAATCCTAGGGATTTATATTAGTTTTGGTGTACGACTCCTAGATATCATATCATATGATTGTTTTATACCATGTTTTAAAAAACATATAATAACCTTTGTGATATCAATGTGTATCGTTAAATATGATATGTGAGATCTTATGAAATGTTAAGACTTCATTCATAGAATAAGACTGATAGTGCTAAATTATTTTACAACAACTGAACTATCAATCATTGCCTATGATTTTTCCTGGATCATAAAATATGATTGATGATGAAAAATTGTTTTATATAAATTCAATTTTGTGTTTAATTTTATTATTCACAAATTGTTTATAAATTGTGATAAAATCTATTTTGGGAATATTTATAAATTTATAAATTGATTATAAATAGTTTATAAATATTTATTTATTTATTTATGAAATATTTATTAAAAAATATTCATAAATATTAAATGATTATATAAAATAACTTTTACCAAATTGAATGGAATGACTTATGACTTGAAAATAATGTTTTTATTTATTAATCATAATGGTAATTTATAATTTTTTTATAAATTACAAAATATGGCTAAATATAATGTGTTTAAATTTTAATATTATGAATTATTCATGATAATTAATTTAAATTTATCAAATTAAGGGAATTATCTCAGATATTATTTAACCACATCAAATTTTTTTTGATGATTTAATTTATCAATGTTTATATAATGTTAAATATATAATTTTATATTATGTAAAATCTTTACATAATATAATTTAGATTATAAAATGTTATAATTCACTAATATCATATATTTAATGTAGTATTCTATATGATTTATAATATTAAGGAGTTAATATTATAAAGTTAATATAAATATTTATATTCATGAATATAGAATGTACATAATGATTAGATAAATTATAAAGTGTTTATAATTAGTTTTTATGTATGAATTTTTATAAATTTTTAGCACATATTCAAATATGTGAATTGTTAGTTTATTTAAAATTTATTCCATTGTTTATTATTCATAAAAAATTATTTTATTATGAAGGAATTTCATGATTTAGATTTAATTTTAAACTACATATATAGATTTTCTTACATGAATCTAAGTAGTTACATGCTATGTATGATAATAGATTTAGTTTCCATCTACCTTGACTTCAATTTGTAGTTAATGTTACTATCATAAGTTTAGTTATTGAATATAGTTTATAAATATTAATTATTGAATTTATGATGAATTTGAATCTCTCTTGATTAAAGTATCCCTAGGTATAAAGACTTTGAATTAGACTTCCCACTATCTTAGAGGCTCAGGAATTATCATATAAAGGTGAGGGTTTGATATCTATGGATAAAAACTTACTATTGAGGATGTTTATAATTTATTCAAATTATAAACCTATACATGAAATGTTCATATGCCTTATACATGATAAGAATTAATATATATGTAAATATATTTGGATTCTTTATTTCAATAAGTAACACTAAATATGTGTTATATAAAAAGTTGCACACTAATATGGTTTGAAAATATTGATTTGGTGGAAGGAATATGATTCCAAACTGAATAACTAGAATTATTTATAAATAAAAGGAAAAAAAGTGATAATATGGTGATATTAAGACACCTCAAAATGTTAGGAGTTAGATTCCTTCTAAAGTGGAACTTTTGAGGACCTTCATTATTTAGTTTCAGTGGCCCTAACCATTATGTTTCCATGTATTATCTTGTGTAAGGAAATAAGTAATGAGGAATCCCTAACCATTAGGTTCCAATAGGTTCCATCTTTATGATGCTTTACTTGGGATACACTTTTTTAAGAAACCCCAAGTGTTAGGATACTAAAGTAAAATAGTTGATTTTATATCCATATTGTGGATTTGGATAAATATTTATCCACTAAATTATCTAAGACTGATATATTATATGATTGAAAAGAGTTATTGTTTAGATATATTCAGGAATTATTTATCTTCTCAAACTAGTGTAACTCATGATGAAATATGGTCCTTGACCCAATAATGGGTATGATGAGTTTAAAATGGGACATCATTTATGTGGGAAAATAATTAATAAAATTTCTTACTAAATGAATATAAAAAATGATACTCATATGATAAAAATTATTTTTTTCATAAATCATCAAAATAATCAAAGTTAACTTTTAGATCGACCCTAAATAAAGGATAATCTTGATGTAATAAACTCTTAATACTAAAAAATTTAGAAAAATTATTAAGGAAAAATTACTTATGTTAGGTAAATCACTTATTGAGTAACCATGTATTGAATTTGTTAAAAAAATGAATCTAAATGATCATAGGAAGCATAAAACTAGTTACTTTTGGTTTTAATGGTATTAAATGAAAACTCAACTAAGAGATTTTAGTCTCTACTAATATACTCAATATGTTTTTGTATGTTTATGAATTTGTGAGACTGGAGGTTCCTTAAGGCTTGTTCTGGATATGAAATAAAATCTATTATAATCAATGGAATTTTTTGATAATGGAAACAAGTTTAAAAAAAGTTTACATGATATTACTTAATGTTCTAATGATAGTATATCTCAGTGGGTGATGTATTTTTTATAGTGTTATATTGATAGTAAAAGTGTGTAAAAGTGAAAATATAAATAAAACAATTATTTGGAGATTCCAACAATGATTCATCAAGTAGTCATCCAAGGTCATTGAAGCATAAAGAAGTTATCAAGAAGGAGGGGTAATGATTCCATTTTTTGAAATTATTTTGAAGAATTGAAGAAGTGTATGAAATTACACAAAATTTTTATATCATGTATCAGTGTTATAGAAATAAATTATTCATTTTTAAAGGGTATGTGATACAAACTTTATGTTTCATGGATGTTGTAATTATACAGGAGTTTAGAATCAAGGGAACAGTTGATAAAACTTTTAGTTTTCATTAATGTGAAATAAAGTATAGTTTCTTCATAAATTGTTTGAATGTAAAGGGATTAATAAATCTCATAGAGGTCTAAGTAAAGGATGTGTATATCTATCTCATTTTTATTACAGGATAAAAAAATTTGTTCTTTAACCAAGAGTTTTTATAAAAAAATGATATGATTAATTTAATACACATGGATTATGATTCATCATATTCTATTATATGATTTTTAAATTGAGATAAGTATAAAAAAATTATCCATCATAAAAGTGATTATCCAAATGTTTGTTAAAATAGGAGGGAAGGCTATCCCATTTCCCATAAGTGTCATATTTTAAACAATAATAATCTTTTCAAGAAATTATTCTAAACACATAGAGTAGCATATATTATATGCACATAACATTTTATTTGGTAAAAAATTCCTACTAAAAGGTAATAAATGTCAATTCCTAACAAAAATGAGTTTGTGTTTGTTATTAAGATATTTTGAAAAGAATATAGAGTCTAAAGTCTAGTTGGAGCATGTTTGTGAAGAAGTTTGTTCTATAGAACCAACTGAATAGATAATTTCAATTATTATAATTTTAATTAATATATTATCACTTGATAATTTTTCTTCTACATAATATTAAATTTATAATTTCTTTAGATAATTTATTGCATCAAAAGTTCATAAATCACCTTTCCATGACAAGAACCATGAAGTGATATGAAAATATTTATACACATATGACCTATGATCTGATTAAAATATTTTCGATATGATTTTTTTTATTATTAGGTGTTTTATTCTCATAAGAAAATGAGTATTATTATCATAAAGTTCTCACTTGGTAATATTCAAGAGAGGAGGTTTTAATGAAAAACCCACCAATTATAATTCCACATAATTATCAGTAATTAGATATTCCAATATACATATGTGTTTATTGGTCTTTATACTTTAAATTATTATCAATATGTATCACTAATCACATGCTTTGATGTATGTATAAAAATGATGATGTCATATAATCATGGTGAGGTAACATAAATTAGGTGCATCATAAGTGATATTGTATTGATGAACACGTCAAGAAAGTATTTTTTTTCTTTTGAACTAATAAAATTTGGTCTCTCATGCCATTTGATTGAAATGAAATGGTTGGATAAAATACAAGGCCATTGTAGTTCAATGATGAGCTTATTTAAAGTAATCAATGAAAGATAAATCATTCATATAGGTTGGTAACACACGTATAAGGTCTTGTTGATGAGATATCAAGAAAAAAATATAATAATAAATTTTTAGCATTCAAAATAGGTTATTTTTATTAGAATAATAAATTATTTCTCTATGGATTAGTTGAAATTTTTCTAGATACATATAAGGCCCCAGCCTTAAACCTTACTTAAACTTGAGTTATTACAAGATTACACATTGAGGATCTTTTCAGGTTTAGAGTTTTAGAGAATTAGATCATAAAACTTTCATTACATTCCACATTTAAACAAAGTGGTTACATAAAAGATAGTATTAATTTTTCCCATCAACGGAAACATATTTAAAATAAAACATGGATTCTTTATTGACACTTCCTTGACACTATCCTCATATCATGTACCATTTCCTTGACCTGTGAAAAACATTTCAAAAACTTGGGATGAGCATAAAAAGCTCAGTAAGTGTTATAAAAAGTATGGAAAGGAAACATGAGTACATATATACATAAGAATGAAATCATACTTTACCCATAAAACATATGCACTTTAACATACCTCATAAAATCATGAATAAATCATAGAAATCATAAGACATAAAGATAACTTGAGGCATTCATAACATTCTTACGTAGGGAGTAACCCTCTTGGTTACGTTTGGAATACCCATCACAGTATATTCCCTAAATCTCTTCAGAGAAACCTTAATGCTTAACTCCTTCGTGTTGCCCAACGCATTGGAGATCTATATCGGGCTCACCCGCCCTTAGTTTATCACGGAACCACCCGTCTTCATAATAATGCCCAAGAATCATAACATAATCATAGCACATAACTTAATCACAAAGGAAAGATACCATTCCCACATTTTAATAAAAAATATAACATTTTATGATTTTGAAATAATGAATCCATTCTAAAAACCATTTTCAAAACCATTTAAAACATTTAATAAAGAGATTTTTGAATCAAAGTGTCCCATAACACTTTGAAGGTTTTAACAGTTTAAACCATTAATATCTATATAAATAAATCATTAAAACCATTTTGAAAACATGGATATTAATGAGAAATATTTATAATATTAAATCATTAAAACATTTAAAACGATATTTTAGTTAAAGGGTTTTTAACAAAATGAGACACTTGAATACAATAATTTAGGAATAACATTTAATAAAAACTTTATAATAGCATGATAATAAAGGTACTCATGATATAATATTCCAAATGATAGTATATACACCATATAAGAGTGAATTGGTGCATAACAACAATGAAGTCTCAATGGAAATGTAAATTGAGATGAAATCCATTATAAAGATGGTATCCTTCAATTAAAGATAAATCAATCTCATAATTATGTGAGACAATTATAAATAAACCTAATATAAGTGGATATTAATTGTAAAATAATCAAAGGTCATTTACACATATTTAAAGGATGACATATTCAACAACTACATGTTGAACCCAAAGAAATCGAAATTGGGTTAAGAAGTTCCCTTGACAGCCTAACAACGTCACATCAAAATGAGTTGATGAGAGATAAAAAGGGTATCTCATCACTTGGACATAAAATTTACATCAATAAGGATATAGAAGAACATATCCCAACATAACAATATGTAAATTAAAAGACCCAACAAAAGAAGTCTTTTAAAAAGAGGAGGGTGAAAGGTTCCCTTACCGACTTGGGTATCTTTCGAAACATACACCCCATGAAAGAAGGGAAATACATCATTTATGTAAATACTCATAAAAGAAATTATATTACACAAAGAGTAGAATAATGTGAAGTATATATACCACTCAACAGAAATGGTGGAAAATGTATCATAAATCTCACGGGAATAAAAGTGAGATGAAAAATCCCTTATGAAAACTCGGCAGCCTAACGACGCCACTTAAAACTTCCAAAAATGGATTGATGAGATCAAATAGGGTCTCTCATTATATGAACATGAACAGTACAGAATTAATAATATAAAATAAATTCCCCAAACATAAGAAATATGAGCTTAAAAGAAATGACATAAAAGAGAGTACTTAAAAAGGAAGAGAGAGGTAGGATCCCTTATCTCGGGTCTGACTTGACTCGATCATTCTTTAACGTCCTGAATAATAAACTTGATTTAATTTCGACTTGCTTAAGAACCTTTTTCAAGTTCATTATTCCTTTTATATTACTTATTTCCATGTTATAAACATTATGTAATCATTTAAGTTAATAATGTTTGTTTTGTCGATATTTGGTTCTTAAGTCTAAAGTGGACTTCTTACAATTACATATTGTTCGTGTGGTAAAAGGTTAATTATATACAGAATGATATTCATGATTTGGATATCATATATATCATATATATCCAGAATATACATGTATTTATAATATTACATAATCATTTAGAGGTAATAAATGAAATGCACCATTCATTGAGACGGTAAGCCGTACGTACGCATGAACGCTACTTTCATTTCTATGTCATATTAATGGAATTAAAACTAAATGAGAAGTATGTATATTTTAATTCCATAATTATATTCATCATATATAATAACTTTAAATCCATCCTTTATACATCCCACATATGGAATTAACGAATCAAATCACTTTGAGGGGGCGGTAGTCTGCACTTCCTAAAATGAAATTATCGTGTTTACCCATAATGGAAACCATAAAGGTATGACACAAAAGAAAAATAAAGAATCTTAAGTAAAACATAAACATATTATATATCATATATAAATATAGTTACATCTTAATGACCACCTTTTAAGGTGTTATATGAGTGTTGAACAATCATCGTTTCGTGAGGCAGAAATTCTCCATCCACAGAAACAATATGTTCTTTAATCATTTGATGTAGGTGTGTGTAAGTTTAGCTCGAATTATTATTATAAAAACATCCTAGTATATTGAAGATACTTTATTTTTCACAAAATAAATGAATAAAAAGAGTTTAGGGGGTTGGAGAAGGAAAATAAAACAAAAGAACACAAGTGAAGACATTACCTTAAAATCAGGTAACTCATTTTGATTTGAGCTCAAAGGCTTACTTGGGAAGACTTCTGCCCAATGTGGGGATTCTAGGAGTAAGAGAGGGATGTGTAGAGACAAAATGGCTAGAGCTTTGCCGAAACAAAGGCTTGAGAGGTGTGGGTAAGGTTATAGTTTTGGGGGCCTTTTATAAGAGGAGAGGAGGGGAACTCTTGGAAAGTAGAGAAATGTTACTTTATTTTAAAATGATTTTCCAATTTAAAAGGTCCAAAATTGATATAATGAGAGGATAAGGTGATAAGGGTTCGAAATATACCCATCAAATAGGTTTTTGACAAGTGTTGGTTTTAGTTTTTACATTATCTTTTCATTTTATTTAAATCGTTAAATAATGAGGTAATCGCTGCATCATCATGATGTCATAAATAATTTAATTTATTTAATGTATAAAAATTATAAAAAAATACTATGATTTAGGAAATATTTTTAGATTTACAATTAATATTTATAGTAAAATGTATGACTTGTATAACCCATTTAATTATTTTAGTAAAACAACTCATGTTTGTGTCATTTTTACTTTTACATTAAATAAAAAGATAATAATGTCATTTTCCTTCCAAAGTGGCTCCATGGGGTTCCCAAGTTGAACCATGGATTTTCTTGGTCAGCCATGACACATCCAATAAGGGTATGATATGTTTCAAGCTCATATCATATTATTAAATCATTATTTTTACCTTAAACTACACTAATTACCTCTAATCACGATTAAAAACATAAAAGTTACTTTTCACCAAAAAAATATTTTCATTCCATTGAACCAAATTTTACTTCTTAATGACAACCAACTATGTTGGATTTTTAAAATTCAAAACACATAGGTGGTAAAATTTCTTTTAAACGGAAAATCAGTTTTTATAAGTACCACTTAGTGGTTTCACTATTCATCAAAAATTAATGTTCTTCAGAAATATACCCTAAGCTATATTTGATATTACTAATTAAAAAATGAAGTCTATTTTACAAAATTCAAAACATATAAGTTTCATTAATTAATTTAATAATTAATTCCCACTGTCAGAGCAAATAGCGTGTTTTTATGAAACAATAAGTATCAAAAGATTGACACTAGTTTAAGTCCGATTTCAAAGTGAAATTAATTCCAATGACCACAATTGGATTAAATGGTAAAAATATATTATAATTGAACTTTAAAACCAATTAAAATTATAATCTAATCATATAAATAAATTATATTAAAAATTGGTTTTGAATTAAAATACAACATTTTTCACTATTCATTAAAAAATGAACTTTATCAAAAAAATACAAATATTTACACAAAGTAAATTTTTATGTCCCGATTCTAAAGAAGAATTTTATTTTGTCAAATATAACACATAAAATTGTTAAAAAGTGGATTTAAAAGAGGTTCGCCATCAAAAGGTGGTTAATTGACCTTTTAAAGAATATTAGAATGTTTATGCTTAAAAATTGGATTCATTCGAATTTTTAATCCTCTAACAGTTATTGTAAAAAGTAAAAATATTTGAAAAACATACATAATAATTTTTTAGTTAGTTCCGTTCTTTCCCGCCATTACAATGGCTAGGCGTTAACTACCATTTAAAATAATATTATTTTATTATTAGAGTGCAATGAAAGATTTCAAAGGAACTCGTTGTCGCGTATTGGGTACGCCATCGAGCATAGAGTTCCCTTTAAAGTAATATTAATATTTTTTGCACAAATAGGGATAAATATAAAAATGTCATATTATTTATTTACCCGGGGTGTTACATCCTTCCCCCCTTTTGGGAATTGCGTCCTCGCAATTTCAAAATTGGGCTTGGAAACTCCATTGAAAGTCCCACATCGGAAAAAGAGTCAGTAAAAAAATCACTTTAAAATAAAGAAAGAGAAGTACAGAGGTCACCCGAGTTAACCCATAATAGGATTCCATGTAAGAAAACATGGACATGGAAGAAAAAGAAAAGGGTCATGTTCTGAGGGAGAGTGACAGAAAACATGTTTAGGAGAAAGTTAACCACAAGAAAATCACAAACTTGTGGTTGGTTAAACGGTATTCGATTCCCCGGTAGGAAAAGTTAATAGACAACATTTTTGTTTTAAGTTACTTTTCATTGAGGAATTTATTTTTGATCTTAAGGAAACATATTTACTTGTCATGTTTACTTTCAAATTTTACTATATTTCTTATACAAACTCATACTTTCCCCAAATGATGAGTATTTAGGAAGACTTGTTCACACTAAGAGTACTATAATCAACTTCTAGAGAATCGCCTAATTCACAAAAGAGGACTATATATTTCCCATGTCTTTAGACTCTTACCGAAACCAAAATTATTAGAACAAGATCAGATAATCCAGAAAAGGATAACCCTTTATAAAAAGAAAATCTATTCTTAATCTCCAAAATTTTTCCAACAAAACCCAATGTTCGACGAAGACCATTCGATAAACAATTTTTCCATAAAATTATTTCAAGTATACCAAAATAAGATTGAAACCCAAATATTTGAAGGATTTAATCACATAGTCCTCCAAGGTACAAAATAACACTTATCTCCAAATAGCATCAGTTGCTCTTAAAGTCTCATATTGAAAATTAATTAAACTAATCACATATCCTCCATGATAGGTTAATAATTTCCATAGATAACCCAAAATCAACTTACTCTTAATTCATAAAATCATTTAACTAAAAATAATTAGTCAAACTAACCAGGTACTTCATGTAGTCAAGTGGTAGGCAATAAATACCAGTCGCACTTTGGTTGTGGGTTCGATTCCCGCAACTTTGTCCGACGTGATGGGTTATCACACGGTCTATGTGTTGTCCTTTTTATAAAACTATAAAACTAACCCTAACATGTTATAACCTTAATAGTTTCCTTATACCCCTAATTTTCATCCAAATTCGTGATCTCAACATCTTAATTATTGAAGTCTTATTTCACCACCATAAGATAAAATAAAATGATTCCCAAAAAGAATAACAGCATACCTTGATCATGGCGTCCACTCGGTTTCATCGTCATCTTGCTCACGTAGGTAGAAGTCCCATGCAATACAACAATGATTTAGGGATCCTTCAAAATCATTTGATTCCTCCATCCAAATACACCTTGTACAACATGGGTTATATGGGTGTTCACAGAAAAACAGTTTTTGAAAATAATCATGTATGACATATAATTCCAAAACATCTGATAAAACATGATTTATATAAAATGTTCAGACAGAATTTGAGTTGAAAATTTCTATTATTAGTCCTTTTAAAATACCATAAGTATGTTCTGAGAGACTATATTTTAAAAGAAAATATAAATAGGTTGTGCAAGGTTCTCCTTCCTCACCACCATTTTTAAAATCATAATATTCATCAAATTATTGTGATAAGTTAAAATATTTGAAAATACCTTGATAATATTTACCTTTCTTGAAAATATGAGAATATTGTGAAAATAGTATTTGTCTAAAAACAACCCATGATCCACGATGATAACGAGGTATAATGGAGGTGTTTGATATCTCAAAAAACTGCTTTCAAGTGATTTGTATGCTAGAAAAAGTTTCACAATAATCCGAACATGACTTTGCAATAATTATTGCAAGCATGTCATCAGGAAGAGATAGAAATGTCGTTTGAGATCCTTCTCCTTCCATTCGTAACTGAATTTACTTGTCCTGAAAAAAAGTTATAAAATAAGGATTTAACTGAAATAATAGATATAGGGACTAACCATGTGTCTAACAAAAACTCCTAATCCCTAAAGTTGTCTAAAACGACCTCTGATACCAACTATAAGGCCCCAGCCTTAAACCTTACTTAATCTTGATTTATTACAAGATTACACATTGAGGATCTTTTCAGGTTTAGAGTTTTAGTGAATTAGATCATAAAACTTGCATTACATTCCACATTTAAACAAAGTGGTTACATAAAAGATAGTATTCATTTTTCCCATCAACAAAAACTTATTTAAAATAAAACATGGATTCTTTCTTGACACTTCCTTAACACTATCATCATATCATGTACCATTCCCTTGACCTATGAAAAACATTTCAAAAACTTGGGATGAGCATAAAAATCTCAGTAAGGGTTATAAAAATTATGGAAAGGAAACATGAGTATATATATACATAAGAATGAAATCATACTTTACCCATAAAACATATGCACTTTAACATACCTCATAAAATCATGAATAAATCATAGAAATCATAAGACATAAATGTAACTTGAGGAATTCATAACATTATTACGTAGGGAGTAACCCTCTTGGTTACGTTTGGAATACCCATCATAGTATATTCCCTAAATCTTTTCGGAGAAACCTTAATGTTTAACTCCTTCGCGTTACCCAATGAATTGGAGAGCTATATCGGGCTCACCCGCCCTTAGTTTATCACGGAACCACCCGTCTTCATAACAATGCCAAAGAACCATAACATAATCATAGCACATAACTTAATCACAAAGGAAAGATAACATTCCCACATTGTAATAATAATATAACATTTTAAGATTTTGAAATAATGAATCCATTCTAAAAACCATTTTCAAAACCATTTAAAACATTTAATAAAGAGATTTTTGAATAAAAGTGTCCCATACCACTTTGAAGCTTTTAACATTTTAAACCATTAATTTCCATATAAATAAATCCTTAAAACCATTTTGAAAACATGGATATTAATGAGAAATATTTATAATATTAAATCATTAAACCATTTAAAACGATATTTTAGTTAAAGGGTTTTTAACAAAATGAGAGACACTTGAATACAGTAATTGAGGAATAACATTTAATAAAAACTTTATAATATCATGATAATAAAGGGACTCATGATATAATATTCCAAATGATAGTATATACACCATATAAGAGTGAATTGGCGCATAACAACAATGAAGTCTCAATGGAAATGTAAATTGAGATGAAATCCATTATAAAGATGGTATCCTTAAATTAAAGATAAATAAATCTCATAATTATGTGAGACAAATATAAATACACCCAATATAAGTGGATATTAAGTGTAAAATAATCAAAGGTCATTCACACATATTCAAAGGATGACATATTCAATAACTACATGTTGAACCCAAAGAAATTGAAATTGGGTTAAGAAGTTCCCTTGACAGCCTAACAACGTCACATCAAAATGAGTTGATGAGAGATAAAAGGGTATCTCATCACTTGGACATAAAATTTACATCAATAAGGATATAGAAGAACATATCCCAACATAACAATATGTAAATTAAAAGACCCAACAAAAGAAGTCTTTTAAAAAGAGGAGGGTGAAAGGTTTCCTTACCGACTTGGGTATCCTTCGAAACATACACCCCATGAAAGAAGGACAATACATCATTGATGTAAATAATCATAAACGAAAGTATATTACACAAAGGGTATAATAATGGGAAGTATATATACCACTCAACATAAATGGTGGCAAGTGTAGTATAAATCTCACAAGAATAAAAGTGAGATGAAAAATCCCTTATGAAAACTCGGCAGCCTAACGACGCCACTTAAAACTTCCAAAAATGGATTGATGTGATCAAATAGGGTCTCTAATAATATGAACATAAAAAGTAAAGAATTAAGAATATAAAATAAAATCCCCAAATATAAGAAAGATGAACTTAAAAGAAATGACACAAAAGAGAGTACTTAAAATGGAAGAGAGAGGTAGGATCCCTTACCTCGGGTCCGACTTGACTCGATCATTCTTTAACGTCCTAAATAATAAAAAAGAGTTAATATATACTTTCTTAAGAACCTTTTTCAAGTTAATTATTCCTTTTATATTACTTATTTCCATTTTATAAACATTATGTAATCTTTTAAGTTAATAATGTTTGTTTTGTCGATATTTTGTTCTTAAGTTGAAAGTGGACTTCTTACAATTACATGTTGTTCATGTGGTCAAAGGTTCATTATATCCAGAATTATATTCATGATTTGGATATCATATATATCATATATATCCAGAATATAAATGTATTTATAATATTACATAATCATTTAGAGGTAAGAAATGAAATGCACCATTCATGGAGATGGTAAGCCGTACGTACGCATGAACGCTACTTTCATTTCTATGTCATATTAATGGAATTAAAACTAAATGAGAGGTATGTATATTTTAATTCCAGAATTATATTCATCATATATAATAACTTTAAATCCATCCTTTATACATCCCACATATGGCATTAACAAATCAAATCACTTTGAGGGGGTGGTAGTCCGCACTTCCTAAAATGAAATTATCGTGTTTACCCACAATGGAAACCATAATGGTATGCCAAAAAAGAAAAATACAGAATCTTAAGTAAAACATAAACATATTATATATCATATATAAATATAGTGACATCTTAATGGCCACCTTTGAAGGTGTTATATGAGTGTTGAACAATCATCGTTTCGTGAGGCAGAAATTCACCATCCACAGAAACAGTATGTTCTTTAACCATTTGATGTAGGTGTGAGTAAGTGTAGCTCGAATTATTATTATAAAAACATCCTACTATATTGAAGTTACTCTAGTTTTCACAAAATAAATTAATAAAAAGAGTTTAGGGGGTTGGATAAGCAAAATAAACCAAAGAACACAAGTGAAGACATTACCTTAAAATCGGGTAACTATTTTTGATTTGAGCTCAAAGGGTTCCTTGGGAAGACTTTTTCCCAAAGTGGGGCTTGTAGGAGTAATAGAGGGATGTGGAGAGACAAAATAGGCATAGCTTGGCCGAACCAAAGGCTTGATAGGTGTGGGTAAGGTGATAGTGGTGGGGGCCTTTTATAAGAGGAGAGGAGGGGCACTCTTGGAAAGTAAAGAAATGTTACTTTATTTTAAAATGAGTTTCTAATTTAAAAGGTCCCACATTGATATAATTCTAGGATAAGATGATAAGGGTTATAAATATACCCATCCAATAGGTTTTTTTACAAGTGTAGGTTTAATTTTTACATTATCTTTTCATTTTATTTAAATTGTTAAATAATGAGGTAATTGCTGCATCATCATGATGTCATAAATAATTTAATTTATTTAATTTCTAAAAATTATAAAAAAAATACTATGATGTAGGAAATCTTCTTATATTTCCAATTACTATTTATAGTAAAAAATCTGACTTGTATAACCACATTTAAAAATTGTTTTAGTAAAACAACTCATGTTTGTGTCATTTTTACTTTTACATTAAATAAAAAGATAATAATGTCATTTTCCTTCCAAAGTGGCTCCATGGGGTCCCCAAGTTTACACATGGATTGTCTTGGTCGGCAATGACACATATAATAAGGGTATGACATGTGTCAAGCTCATCTCATATTATTAAAACATTATTTTTACCTTAAACTACACTAATTACCTCTAATCGCGATTAAAAACTTAAAAGTTACTATTCACCAAAAAATTATTTTAATTCCATTGAACCACATTTTACTTCTTAATGACAACCATGTATGTCAAATTTTTGAAATTCAAAACACAGAGGTGGTAAAATGTCATTTAAATAGAAAATCAATTTTTATAAGTACCACTTAGTGGTTTCAGTATTCATCAAAAATTGAAGTTCTTCAGAAAAATACCAAAACTTCACCCTAAGCTATATTTGATATTCCGAATTCAAAAATGATGTATATTTTACAAAATTAAAAACATATAAGTTGAATTAATTAATTTAATAATGAATTCCCGCTGTTAGAGCAAATAACATGTTTTTATGAAACAATAAGTATCAAAAAATTGACACTAGTTTAAGTCTGATTTCAAGGTGAAATTAATTTCAATGACCACAATTGGATTAAATGGTAAAAATATATTCTAATTGAACTTTAAAACCAATTAAAAATATAATATAATCATATAAATAAATTATATTAAAAAGTGGTTTTGAATTAAAATACAATATTTTTCACTATTCATTAAAAAATGAACTTTATCCGAAAAATACAAAAAATTTACGCAAAGTAAATTTTGATGTCCCTATTCTAAAGAAGAACTTTATTTTGTCAAATATAACACATAAAATTTTTAAAAACTGGATTTAAAAGAGGTTCACCATTAAAAGGAAGTTAATCGACCTTTTAAAGAATATTAGAATGTTTATGCTTAAAAATTGGATTCATTCTCATTTTTAATCCTCTAACATTTATTGTAAAAAGTAAAAATATTTGACAAAAATACATAATCATTTTTTAGTTAGTTCTGTTCTTTCCCTCCATTACAATGGCTAGGCGTTAACTACCATTTAAAATAATATTATTTTATTATTAGAGTGCAACGTAAGATTTCAAAGGAACTCATAGTCGTGTATTGGGTACGCCATCAAGCATATCATTCCCTTTAAAGTAATATTAATAATTTTTTCACAAATAAGGATAAGTATAAAAATGTCATATTCTTTATTTACCTGGGGTGTTACAATACTAATCATAAAATTTAGCTATGATTACCTAATAACACTGAGAGGGAGGCATAGAGGGTCACACAATAAGTGTATTCAGAATCTCAATCAAATTCTACTTGAAATTAATATTAAGAATAAATATTTTTCACAAGTTTGTTAAATAATAATTATTCATGTTTTTTTGTTCACATGGATTCAATCATTGGATACATTTGAGTTAATAATATGTGGGTTGAATTTTAAAAATAAATATTTATTCATAACATTGAAGAATAAAATATTTATTTATCTCTTTTTTATTTTTCACAAGATAACAAATAAATATATATTTATCCACTAGTTGGTGAATTTATTAATATTAATATTTATTAACATGAATACAAAAGATAATTATTTTCAAGATTATTTAATATAATACTTATTTTAATATATATATATTTTAACCTATTTAGTGAATAAAATTTATTTATTAAATGATTAATATTTTTTTGGATAAACACTTATTATTAAAGGTTAGATAAATGATATAGTGGTTTATTTATATAAGTTGAGGGCCTAGTGAAAAAAAATGATATAAACATTAAATATAATTTTAATAAATATAGATTTATTTATTTAATAAAATATATATTTAAATATCCACAAGTCAGTGCATGTCATGAAATATTAAAATAATAATATTTTTATTCTTATTATTATACATGGTGTTACTTATCATGAATAATTAGATAAAGAATTTTTATAAAATTACTAATTATTTAACTATAAATATAAATATCTTGTTATATAATTTTTATTAGGAGTGAGAATTGTTATACATGACACATATTCTATCAAGTGAAAATTCATTCAATCCCTAGAGAATTCTCATGAATGCTCTGATTACCGATAATAACTATCTTACTCTTCCCTCTAAAAACTGAGTGATCAAGAGATAGATCATTATGATGATCAATAATTAGTGATTCAAGAGGCTTGGTTTCTCCATTCTAACACATGGAATTCGAAGAGATATGTTCAAATATTCATAGAGTAAATTTGGATATTTTCAAAGGAATTATAGTTTGGATTCTTCATTATAATAATGGTAAAACTCATGCATTACTAAGATTGGTAAATATATTAACTGATGAAATAATTAACATGATGAAGTAGTTGTTGGTTTTGAATTAATTATAAGTTAAATGTCAAAGGATTCTCTCTCAATATTTTTTGGGTTCCCTTTCATTAATTTTTTGTTTGGGATATATCCATTGGTTATAATGATACTTCATCAAGACCTTATGGGTTATCCATTGGATACATATAAAAACATTATTATGCATGGGATCAACCAACTTCCACTATGTCTGGAACCTTCAAATGGTATCAACGCAGTAACATTTATCTTTTTAATTATTTAAAATTGGGTTGATCAATATCTTATTTTTTTCTTATTTTTTAGAAACCCCGAACCGAGTAAGCCTTGATCTGGTGCTTACTACCATTAAATTTGAATAAGATACAATTAAATTTCATCTCAAAGAACCAAAAAGTTTGATGTATTGGTAAACTAGATACATACACATTTCTTGTATTATAGATGAATACACAAATTACAACATAAATGATTTTAGGATAATAACTTTATTTTATCTAGTATATCCTTATACATATTTCTTAGTACACTTTAGGGAATCATAGGGAAGGGAAATAAAATATGGGTGAGATCAAATACTCAGCAAGGGTCAGGTATAGTGAAAGTAATAATGAATAATTGATCATAATAAATATGGTAAGGGAATAACTGAAAACAAATTTCATAAAAATAACCAGATAAGTAATAATCAATATGAAAAGGAAAATAACTGAAACAAATTCCATTTAATCAATGAACTGATAATAAAATGCATCCATTGATAATATAAAAAAAATCTAA
This sequence comes from Viscum album, assembly GCA_963277665.1. NCBI lineage: Eukaryota > Viridiplantae > Streptophyta > Magnoliopsida > Santalales > Viscaceae > Viscum > Viscum album. The sequence continues at coordinate 1,370,958,075 of OY728134.1, forward strand.
TGGATAATAATAACATAATCTAAACAAAGGCACTACTTAATTATTTGACACTATACTTTTTAGGTACATGGTACTTCTACCATCAATACCTCTCATAAGATGGTTTATAACATACTGGGTAAAAAACCCATTAGCTTAGGATAACTAAATTATTTATCCCATGATACTACTGATGCATTAAGAGGCTATATATAACTTGTCCCCACCCAATTCATACATGTCTAAATCAGTCCTCATATATCGAATAATCAGTTTAATTCATAAACAATGTGCCTTATCAAATATATGTATTGAGTAAAGACATAGATTAAACAATATTTCACTATATATCAATAACATTCAAAGTAAACACCATAAGTAAAAATGTTATATGGTTTGGGAAATAATTATATCCATGATAAATGATATGGACATTTAGGGTAAACATAACATTCAATGATTAGTGGATATTGAATATTTCAAGGGGACTACAAAAACAAATCAAGGTAGTGAATGTTAGTAATATCCATGGAAAAATCAATAAAAACCCATCCAAATGATGATTAAGGATGGTATCAATAAAAAATATTCTAGGTGGAGTAAAAATAATGGGATTTTTTATTGATGAATAGAAATACATTAAAAATATCTTTTAAAAACATTCTTAAGGAACATATATGTTTTATTTTTAAAAAAATTTTCAAAATCCATTTATTTGAAAATCATTTTTAAAAGCATATTTTTTTACAAATTAACCTTTTAAAATTGAAAAGTAAGCCTAAAAAAACAATGACGGGTAATTCATACATATCATATAAGGTAAAAAGATCATTCCTTTTGCAAGGTAAAAAGGTTAGAAATTTTCTTGATCATAAAGTTACTAGAAGATTCCATTGAAAAAATTTAAAAGAAAAAAGGGTAAAAATGTATTTAATAAATCAATTTTGAAATATTAAAACATTTTTGAAAACCATTTTAGAAAAAAAGGTTTTTAGAAGAAAATGTTTTATTCAGATACAAATATAAATGATGTCGGATTTTCTTAAAAACATTTAATCATTTTAAGTACCAACGAGTGGGAAAATGATAATATTACTTAAAAAAGGTCATGAATATCCATATTATAATAAAATTAAAGTATTTATAAATCAATTATTCAATAATTTCCTCTAATTAAAATTCAAGTGTAAATAATACCGAATAAAATGAGATTGTGAAGTAAACCCTTGAAAAGACCATAATGTTGATGTGAGAATCAATAAATGAATATATTATGTGTGCAAAATGTCAACCCACATAAAAAAATTGAATATAAAACAATATATAGTAAATTTTTTTAAACACATAATCTTAAAATATTAACTAAAATGAGGAAATAATATAACCCAATGAAAATGAATCGGGTTATCAAATTCTCTACCACTTGGTAACTTTTAACTCAAATCCCATTAGAAGAAATAACTCAAATTTAAACTAAAAATACCATGAAGATAAAATAATTCATGATATAATATATCAAAATGGGTATTATATACACCACACACAAAAAGTAAGCGGTGAATATGACATTTATCTCATAGATGTAAAAAATGAGATGAAAATCCCTTACCTTGCATTTTATTTTTTGAGTTAATGAAATTTAACCTCATGTATAATGGTTTTAAACATGTTAATAAATTATTACATAACCTGGATCATATTTATAATATCATATATGGTCTTATTATTATATATTATTACTTATTTGTTAATAATCATTCATTATTTTCACTATTTTGGGTATTAATTATCTTGTTTTTCGAGTATGTTTTGACTTGTTACTTGTTTTTACTATTAATTAGATTATGGTTTCATCATATCCAGAATTTAAACCAATATTTCAATATCATATATATATTCATTATATATTTATTTATAATAATCCATAATATTTGGAGATAGGAAATGAAATGCACCCTTCATGGAGACAGTAGGTGGTATGTACGAATGAACGGTAATTCCATTTATTTTATATATTATAATAATAAAAGTAAATGATATATATATATATGTGTATTATAATTATATTATAATATTTATGTCATATATTTCACAAAGTTTTATTAGAACTATATTTTATACATTCCATGTATAGTGTGAATGAATCACATCGCTTTGAGGAGGCGATAGTCCATACATCCACAAACGATGTTATCATATCCCCAAAAAATAGAATTAATGAAGGTATGTGTTATATAAAAATTCAATAAGTATATAGATATTATAAATATCATATATAGATAGTTTTTCCATCATAATTCTCAACCATGAGAGGTGGTAAAGGAAAACGAACAATTATTATTTCACGATGTAGTAGTTCATTGTACATGAACTATAAGTTTGTTAACAATTACATGGATATGTGTGTAAGTTTATATATAACAATTAGAATAAAAATATCTCAGTATATTCAGGGTAATTTGGTTATTATATAATCATGGAATAAAAATAGTTAAGGTGGTGGAGAATGAAATAAAATGAATGTAATCGTTGAAGAATGTTACCTCGTTTTCAGATAACGCCTTTTGGTTTATACTAAAAGACTTCATTGGTTGGATTTATAACCAAGGTGAGGATTCTATATTTAGGGGTATTGTATCATATTTTTTTCAATCCAAATCTCTCTACATGCGTGAATTAGTGGGAGGGGTGAGTTCTTTTTTATAGTGGAGGATGAGTGGCATTCTTGTAAATTTTTGAAAAAGGGAATTCTACCCATGTTTTCCACCAGTAAAGTGGCCCCAATAATGAATTATATTATAAAAAATGGTGTATAAGGTCTAAATATGAATAATAAATGGATTTTGGATAGGTTTATAGGTCATTATGGCCCTCATTTTTAAGGTTTCGTCCCATGTTAACTAATTTTTCTCTTAATCACTGTAATTAATTTTAATCACATTCAATAATATTTTAGGTAAAAATATTTGTTTAAATTATTATACATTATAATGAATGGTTATTAAAAAACGAATCCATTTTTCAAAATTTCCATCACAAAAGTGGCAGAAATTAATTTAAAATTAATCCCATAGATGGGATGACAAAGTGAGTTTTTTAATGTAAAATGTTCCAAAGTTTTCTATGTCTTTATATCCAGTTTCAAAGTAAAATTGATTTCAAAGACCTAAATTTTATTAACTGATGTAAATGTTTTCTAAATAAAATTTAAATCCAATCAAAAATATAATTTAACCTTATAAATAAATTATATGAAAAAACATTTCTCAATTAAAATTCAGTATTTTTCACTATCCATCAAAAAATGAAACCCCACAGAAAAATACTGAAAATTAACCCTAAGATAATATTTATATTCCTCTTTCAAAAATAATGTTTATTTTGATATATAATATTTATTAAATTTCCATGAATTGGATTTAAAATAGGTTCTCCATTAAAAGGCGGAAAAAGCGCCTTTATAAAAATATAGGTTTTTATGCATAATATTAGGTTCCTTATTATATTATGACTATAAAATATATTGGGTGAATATAAAAATATTTTATTGGATATATAATATATATTCTAATAAGTTAGTTAATACTATTCATAGACTCTAATTTAATAGCTTGGTTAAGTCTTATGATATTAAATAATAATATTTTAATAATACACGGTTGTTCATAAAAAATAGGTCTTGCATGTAAATAAATCCATAGATGAAACTCATTGTTGTGTGAGACACATGCTAACTCAGTATCACATGAATTTCAAGATATATCATAGATTTAATTCATTTAAAATAGTTATTATATTGTAATATATCTAGATATTATATTCCCTTACACACTTGGTGTTGTGTGTCACAAATGCTATCTAATAGATTATTCTTATTTTAGAATTTCAAGGTGTTACATTCTCCAAACCATAAATAAAATTTCCCCCATAATATAAACAAGACCTTGGTAATAAATTGTTTGATATTTCATATTTTTAAATCCAACATCGTGAGAAGTTCTCGTAAGACATCCTCTTGAAAAGAGAGAATGGGAAGTAAAAAAGGCTACATGAACTAACATATAACTAGGTTTCTAAGTAGGATAACATTAGTGAAAAATGAAAATACAGACTTGAAGGAAAAGTATAAATATTTCTAGGGAATGATTGAGGTAATCAATCACAAATAAGATAATGATCAATGGAAATTTGAGGGTCTCCAAGTCACAAATATGTGGTGATTTAGAAGACCATCAGTTCAATAAAAATTATGGTATGCGGACAAAATATTTTTTTGATCATCTTCCTAAATTTTAGTAATGAACTTACTTCCTATGAATATAAGGAAATATAATTACTTGATATATTTATATAAACACTACTTTCATCCTTTATTTTTTCTTTGTTCAATTTAAAATTTATCCATTACTTCAAGAAATGGATATAAAAAAATTAACTTTGATGCCTAATGTACTAAAATAAACTAATAATGGGTCCTGAAGCCCAAAAAAGAGTGACAAGTCCAACTATTTTTATCTACCCCGACAAGTCCAGTCAGAGGCAAAAGCCTCTGACCATATATTAAATATAAGGAAAAAGTGCAGAAGACAATAAAAAGGATACAAGAATACAACTCATCCATATGAAGACATCAGTTCCAACTAGAAAAGAGTAACTACATATCATAATAACCATAATCGTCACCACATCCATAGTAAGGTGCATCCTCTGTAGTGGCTGATTCCCACTCCGAGTTTGTTTAGTATTACTTCAATACCTTGGTATAGTTACTTCACATAGTATTTCTCCTTACATGATTTCTTGTTAACATGACCCTTTTTAGAATCAATGACATCCCCACTTTCCCTCATGGTTGAGGACCTGGTGGATATTGGCTTCGAAATGTAAGAATAGTCCTTTCTTGGCCTCCTCTTTGGTGGAGGAGTCATAGATTCTTCACTTTCAAACATCTTATTCTGTCCACCATGAACTATATCACTATAATAAGATCTTAAAACACCTCTCCCATTCTCTTTATCACTGTTAGAGACATTCCCCCATTTGTTAGTGACATTAACAGAGACAAAGATTTTGCAACGAACATCTTTCTTCAATAGTACAACTATTGTTCTCTATTTATTATCCAAAGTCAATAGGGTTAATAAATTAATATCTATACCTTAAAATAAATACCTTTTGTTCATCATTAATATTTATTCATCATATTTTTTGACTAAAAATAATGAAAAATTAACCAGGAAATCATGTAGGCCAGTGGTAGGCGTGAAAACCTTATCGTCCTTTGGTCATGGGTTCATGTCCAACAGCCTTTCCAGACATGATGAGTTTTTACATAGTATACAGGTTGTCTATTTCTAAAACCATTTTAATATAATTTCTAAAATAAATATGATGGACATACTTGAAATAAGTTTAATCACTAAATATCTTTTTAAATAAATCTTTTAATACAACTTATTCACTTTTTTCATAAATTATATTTATAATTACTAGTTATATGTTACCTAATGGTTGTTAAAAACATTAAACATTCATTTATAAAATTTAAAGGAATTATTCATCAAATAAAATTTTCCACTAAAAATTATACTTTCCATAAGTTTCTCCAAAAAGTCTTTAATCTTGGTAGACTCACATTATATAAAACCAAAAAATATATTTAAGTCCTTGATCTTAGTTTAAATCTAAACCAAATTAGGTTTAACATGGTTTTTCATTGTCCTCATATATTCAACTCCTTCATAATGAATTGTAAAGAAAATGAGAATTATCCTAAGTATATCCCCTGGGAGTGTTAAACTAGGTTCACAATAAGTCCCATTATCATGTACTAAGTTATAATCGAGTCAGGATTGATTCACCTTCATAGAGTTTTTACCCCTAGGTATATCTATTCCAGAACCATGTCCACTTATAGTATCTAGATAGATATGTATTTCTAGGAAAATTAGATAATCTATATCTAACTGAAACGTTAGGGATTTATTATATACTTATCCTAAAATTATACATTAAGGATACATTCTCAAATATATTATGTCCCAAATCTAGTTCATAAGGTTTCTATTAAATATACTCTGATACCAACTGTAGAGACCCCATCCCCAGTAACACCAGAGTTGGTGCCTGATACATTTACATTGGCATAAGATACAAGTAAATTACATCCCAAAGGACCTAGCAGTTTAGTAGTCTTGGTAAACTAGATAAATTATCAAGTACTTTATTACTAATGAATATAAGGATTACAATATAATTTTTTTTCAAGGGTAATAAAATTTTAAATCTAGAGTGTCCTTTAATATATATCTTAGTACACTTTAGTGAATACTGGGTAAGGGAAATAAAATAAGGGTGAGCTCAAATTCTCAGTAAGGGTAAAGTATAGAGAAATAAATAATGAATCAATGAGAATAATAAATATGTAATGGTAATAACTAAAAACAAAATCCATTCAAATAACTAGATAAGGAATAATCAATATGGAAAGGAAAATAATTGAATCACATTACATTTAATAAATAAACTTATAATGAAATGAATATATAGATATTATTTTTTGATATAATAAACCAAAATGGGAAGTAGATACAACACAAAAAATAAGTAAGTGGTGAATAAGACATTTATCTCAAACATGTAAAAAGTGAGATGAAAATCACTTACCTTGCATTTCCATTTTTGGGTGAACGTACTTTAACATTATTTATAATGGTTTTAAACATGTACCTAACTTATAAAGGATCTATAATTATATTTATAATATCATATATGGTCTTAAAATTATATCTCATTACCCATTTGTTAATAATCGTTCATTATTTTCACTATTTTTGGTGTTACTTGTCCAGTTTTTCGAGTATGTTTTTACATGTTACTTATTGTTCCTATAACATAGATCATGGTTTAACAATCTTAGAAATGTAAAACATTATGTAAATATCATATATATTCATTATATATATATATATATTTATAATAAACTATAATATTGGGAGATAGAAAATAAAATGAGATTTTCATGGAGACGGTAGACCGTACGTACGCATGAACCCTAATTCCATTTCATTATTATATTTTCAAAATAAAATAAAATGGTATATATATATATGTATTTAAATTATAATTATAGTATAATATTTATGTCATATATGTCACATAGGTTTGTTAAAACCATCCTTTATACATTCCATGTATAGTGTGAATGAATCACAATGCTTTGAGGAGGCGGTAGTCCACACATCCCTAAATGATGTTATCGTATCCCCACAAAATGGAATGAATGAAAATATGTGTAATATAATAATTTAATAAGTATAATAAAATTATAAATATCATATATATAATATATAAACTATGTGTCTATTATATTTCCTAACCATTAGAAGTGGTAAAGGAAAACAGAACAATCATCGTTTTGCAAAGCAACAATTCTCCATACACGAACAATAAGTTTATTTCCCATTAGACAGAAGTGTGTGTTTTTTTAGGTACAACCATAAGAAAAAAATATAAATATATTTAGGATTATTATTTTATTATATAATCAAGTAATAAGAAGATTTTATGGGGCGGGTAAGGAAATAAAATGAAAGTGATTGTTGAAGAATGTTACATCATTTTTGGCTAACTCCTTTTAGTTTATACCAAAGTAATTACGTGGTTGGATTCATTCACAAGGAAAGGCTTCTAGTTTTATGGGAAGGATTTTTGGAGCATATTTTTATAAGATTTTGGTCATGAAAAATGGATTGATAGGTGTGAATAAGTGAGAGGTTTGAGTGCCTTTCTATAGTGGAGGAGGAGCATCATTCTTTAATGTTTTGAAATGAGAATTCCACCCACATTTTTCCAAAGTCCAGTGTATCCAATAAGGAACAAAAGTATAAAACATAGAGGATAATTTCTAAATATTAACATACAATGGATTTTGGAAAATAATACATTTCATTTTGGTCCTTATGTTTATGGTTTTGTCCCTTGGGAAGCTAATTTTTCTCTTAATCATTGTAATTAATTTTAATCACATTAGTAATATTTTTTGTCAAAAACTAAGTTGAACATATTTTAAATTATAAATTATGGTGATTATAACTATATAATACATTTTTCCAAATTAATATCATATCAGTGGAATAATATAATTTAAAATTATTCCCGCAGACAGGATGGGAAAACAGATTTTTAAATTAAAATGTTCAAAAGTTTGATATGTTTTTATATGAAATTTAAAAGTGAAATTGATTCCAATGAAATAAATTAGATTAATTGTTGTAATATTTATCTAAATAAACTATAAATACAATAAAAAATATAATTTAACTTTATAAATAAATTAGATGAAAAATTTGTTTTGAATTAAAATTCAGTATTTTTCACTTTTGATAAAAAAATAAAATCTCAGAGAAAATAGAAGAAATTATCCCTAAGATAATTTTTATTTTCATATTTTAATAAATGAAGTTTATTTTGAAATATAAAATTTATAAAATTTCTAATTATTTTATTTAAAATATGTTCACCATTAATAGGTTTCCTAATCACCTTTATAAAAATATAGGTTTTTTATGCGTAATATTAGATTCATTATTATCATATGACTATAAAATATATTGGATGAATGTAAATATATTTGATTTGATATATAATATATATTATCATAAGTCATTTAATACTATTCATAACCACAAATTTAACATCTGGGTTAAGTCTTGTTATATTAAATAATAATATTTTAATAATATATTGTTGTTTAGTAAAACTCAGTCTTGTGAGTGAAGCAAGCCATTTAAGAAACTCGCTATTGTGTATGACACATGATAAACCAATATCACATGCATTAAATGATATATAATACATTTAATTTTTTTTAAAATTGTTATTGTATTATAATTTTTTGGGATATTATATTCCGTTATGCACTTGGTGTTTTATTTCATACACATTGTCAAATACAATGTTATTATTTTAGAATTTTGAGGCATTACAATTTTTCATTTTATGTTTTCATTCTTTAATAAAAAATACATGATAATTTATTCATTAAAATCCATATAAATAAGAATATTACAAGAAAATGTGATGAAAACTTGAAGATTCCTTCTGGATATTTTAATGATGTTGGATGTAAGACATGATTGCATGGTGTGACCCATAAATTACACATCATGTAGTCTCAATCAACCACATAAGGATGTGTTGCAACAATCATAGTATGCCATGTGGTTTTTTGGTACATAGTGTCATTACACTCCACATATTGACTAAAAACTGATGTGTGGATTAAAATAAAGTAAATTTCTTGTAGTTAGTGTACATGTTGTATATGACATCATAGAATTGACTGAACATAAATCATATAAATCCATGTAGTGAATGTATGATACATTATTAAACACCATGTATTGATTTTAATGTGAGTTACATGGTCCAAGAGAAATTACATAGTGTGTATCAAACTATACACAACATATAATATTAAATTTCTATGTGGAATACACACTGAGTCACTAGGCATGCATTATGGGTGTCCAGAAGCACATTAAACAACATTTGACTAGTAGTTCATTCAATGTAACATGAGAAAATAATATAAGGTACATGATAAGATGATAATACCATGTGCATGAACATGTTTTAATTTAGAATAAACCTAAACTACATGGAATGCAATTTGTTTACACATCGTGTGATAGGTGTTACTCCACCCCTGGTATACACCAAGTAATTTTCAATGTTTCTAGTGGAAAATAAAGTCATAGTTAATATTTACATTTTATTATAAAAATAAAAATATTTTATGTTTGTTATATATTCCATGTAATTGAAAGTAATCATTGGTTGTATATGTCATTTATATTTATGGATTTTTGGGTGGTCATACATGCCGTGAAGAATAAGATGACTGACCCATGAAGTAATGCATCATCTATTGTCATGACACTCTGTGTATGAATACATGTCATGTAAGTACACAATACATGACTATAACCATGCATGTATATTTCACACACTATTTCGTGTGACAATATAATCCGTATAAGTTTTAATATTAAAAAATGGGTCTATCCATAATCATAGTGGTACAACTCATGTTCTAAGTCGACATATACCACATTTTTAGTAATTTTAAGTATAATAAATTTTTCTAATATGTTTTAAATTATTTAATGGAAATATTGTGCACCCAAGGACAATTTGGATAATAATTAAAATAAATAAATAATTAATTAATAAGAGGAAAAGTTATTAATTCAAGAAATTTTTTTATTAAAATTTAATAATTATGAAATGAATACTAGGAAGAATTAATTGATACTCATTTTATATATATGACTGATCATGAGATTTATTGACCTGTTTATGTGTTAGGATTCTGTTGAATTTTATTATTTATTTCATTGGTCTTATTATGTGATAAAATTATGATTAAATTTAATAAAATGTTCAACAAATCATCCCTCTAACCATTATTATATAAGGGTCTATGTATCTAAGGATTATTTTCTATAACCATATTCCCCCAGTTCCCCTCACCTACAAGTGAGTTAATACTTAAAATGGTAGGATATCTATGTGATATGAGATGGTTAAAGACCTGATCTGAGTTTAGACCAACCAATGGGATGTACCAGATTTTATTGAAATATTTTAACTCAAGCCAATGCATCATCTGAATGAATTATTTCTCTTAGCTTCATATGATTGTTTATCTTTTTTTTTTCACTAATCCAAATGGTAAAAAATATTAAGATCAAGTAACTTTATTAATTTTATTTATCAAAACATATTTATTTATATATTTTTTGATGCAGGTTTATATAATGGTTACACGAAATCACATAATGTAAATAAGATAACAATCATGATTAAATGACATAAAATAATACTAGGTATAAAGTTAAAGGGGTGGGATATGGAACATGATAATGTCTATTTTTATAATTAAAAGATGGTCCACTGGAGGAATAACTACATCTTAGTAAAGATGAAATGGGATGATTTAGGTGTGTTCATTATTTACTATAATATCTTTATTTCTATAAATTGGGTATTTGATATAGATTTTAGTTCTCATATTTTTATCCAAATATAAGAACAAAGTAGATTTCTAATGATTACCAAGTTTTAGGTGGATTATTGAGTTTATAATATATTAATACAAGTCCTAATAACTATTGGAGAGTATCGTATTACATACATAATAGGGTTTATTATATTTTAAAGAATATTATAACTGTAGTAGAACAAAAAACATAATATTTATGACCATTTTAGATATGGAGGGATTTATTTTCATGTTTAAAAATGAGATATGATATTTCTATAAAAATTACATATGTTATAAGATGGAACATTAGAATAATGGTCTTTATGTAAAATATTATGCAAATAATTTCCTGGAAATCGATAAAAAATCAAGTTCACATGAATCATATCACAACTAGATGTGGAATAATTTACTTGGTCCCAGATCATTTAAATTTGAATTATTTAATATAATATATTTATCTTGATATCTATAATCAAGCATGTAGGACAATGTTGTTTTCAACCTATGTGCTCGATGCCTCTTTCTTTGAATTTCTAAAAATGAACTTACTAAGAAAATGTCATGGACATGGAATTAATCTGGAGGTTTCATTCTCATCAAAGGGACTATGATATAAACCATCATTAAATAATGGATGGGAATGATCCTTTCTCACATTATTCATTAATAAAATATCATCCGTGGAACACTCAACATATTTTACCACACCGCAAGCATATGATTTCAAAAATTTAATCAATACATAAAAATACATGACTCATGATATGCATTAATAAAATTATTAAAGTCTAAGAACCATTACACATGTCCATGAATAGGAATATCCAATGACACACACACACACAAACGTATGGACTTCCTACTGGTGGGTCTATTTATAATAACCTCTTTTCTCAAGATCACCAAGGATGAATTTCATAATAAGAAGTATCAATGACTTATAAGCTTCCCACTTGTGATACCATGTATCATATATTCCCCATAATATGATATAATTCATCCACATAACTTTTATTTAAGAATACTATCATAACAATTTATGGTTCTCATCATAGTGAGGAATTACCACAACCTTTCATTATGATAGGAACCCTTAGAAAATTATCACACACAATGTCATAAATAAAAATAATCATTATATGATAATAACCTTATTAATATTCAAAAACCATAAATATTTGTAATCATAGACTACAAGGTTAATTGCTTTGAAAAAAGGATTCCACAACACTCCCAGGCTACGACTCTCATATCAGCTTCCTATAGAGTTTCTCCCCATTCTACTATTAGTGATGGACCCTTTCATCAAATATGTATCCCCATCCTTGAACTACTCTTCCTTTTAATCTCCAAGAAGCATAATCACCTTTGTGATTTAGAGATCTATGTATGGGGTTCTGTTTGATCTTGGTGTTATTTATTGGGTCATTAGCTAGATGGATTCATCGGTTTTAGAATGTGATAGGGTTGGTGTTGTCAAACAGGTTCATTACATTAACACAGATGGTGGAAGTATGAAAGCCTAGTGTTTGTAGTGTCCCCCCTACAAGTTCCTTCCATGTTTCACTTCAAGTTTGTTCCATGGTTCCCTTATAGTTCACAACTTTCCCTGGGTCCAGATACAGTTCTAATTATGGATCACCAAAATGGTTTGTGGCCCCATGTATTTTTATTTGGATCCCTAAAGATATAGCATCCTCCGTCATTTACCCTCCTTTCTATTCTTCTTGCTTGTTTTAATGTTCCAGGTTGTTCATGCTGCTTCTTTGATATTGTCTGGACCATTTTGGTTTTTTATTTCTATTTCTAAGGCATGGTTCCACTAATTTATGGTACCCCTATAATATTTTTCCATGTCCCTTAACACTTGAACTCATATCTGTTCAGTTTTGAAGGATTCTTTGGAGATTTCTTATATTGATGGTGGATTTTGTGATGGTTATCCTATTCTTAGGGGTTTCTAGTTTTATTTGTGGTTACTATGGCATGGTTGTAGTTTCCATCTCAGTGGTAGATCACAACATCTCAATGATAGATTTTTTTTTTGAGTTCTTGATTGTTGACTTCACTCATGGTGACCATCCTTGATATTTATCTCTAGTGTTCTTGCCTTATGGATTTTGTCACAATGTTGGTTGGGATATAGTCCCGAGGTTTGGTGAATGGATTGGTGTTACTAGTGCTATGAAGAGGTGTGATGTGACGAGTTGGTTCTGGGAAGTTGTGCTGGATGTGATGGGATTTTGAACCCCCATTTTTTCATTTTATTGATGTTTTGTAGTCGGTGTTTGGTTTATTGATTAGGGATGTTTTGGTGTTTTGGTGTTTTGGGTTTGGTCTAGCTCAATTTTCAATAGTGGATCCCCTTAGTCTCACTGCCTCACTTTTTTTATCTTCTTGTAAATTTATAACTTATCCAAAAGTGATTTTATATTATAAATTATAAAAAAAAATTATTATAGTTAAACATAAAGTATATAGAATTTGGTTCTAGATCACCAACTCCAACAAATTTCACTTAATCTTGTTTGAGTTTATGTCAGTAAATCATAATTTAAATAGTTTCTTTAGATTATAAGATATTTACTAGGAAAATTTTGATGGAATGGGTTCCAATAACGATGATTATGAACTTAGAAAAAAACTAATTAGAAAATATATGTTGATGTCTTAACATTTGATGTTGTGGAGTTAAGGAGTTTAAATATGTTCATGGAATTGAACATTATGAATATAATTCGTAATTCTCACCATAATTTAAACATTATTTTTCATAGATGTTACCCAATAATAATCTTAGCGGGATGGTTTTATTAGAGAGTCAGATAGAGATGCGACAAGAATTACATATAGATGTAATGTGATAACAAAATATCTTAAAGTGTTGTATAAAAAGAATGACCTAAAAATATATCATATATGATATGTTATACAAGAAATTTTGTAGGGTTTTGTTATGTATTCTTAAAAGAGTTTATGAATATAAATTGTATCTTGTATTGTAAATATATAATTTATCATTATTTTACATGGGATGCATAATTATATATATATATATATACATTTCATGAAATCTAATGATAAATTACCTATCAAAGTACAAATTTGAGTTATCCATAACTGATCATCATCACATAGTTTAAATGGTTATGGTGAAATTTTAAGGTTTTCCTGAGTATGATTATGCTCTCATGATATAGAATATTCTCATGGAACATAAAAAGTGTTTTTTCCACTGGATGATCTACAAATTATATCACATGGAATGTCATACACTATATCTTTTGTATAATAGGTGTGTATGGATCATATTTGGCATCCCTGTTACCTAAGGTTTTTCATATACCATTTACAAGAACCATAATAATTTGATACCTTTTCTTCAATCCTTGAGACTTATCTAATAAAGGGGTATCTATCTATGTTTTTGATTATGTCATGGGTTGGAGCTCAACTAAGATTTTATTTTTTTTCTGCAATACAGTCCCTCGAATTAGAAAGACTATGTAATTTGGAAGCCACTCTTAGATAGTAAATATTATGTTCATATCTATATGGTAGAGGGATATGTAATGTTCTCACCCATAATAGTGAATTACATGTGATATATTCATCTACCTGTTCAGTCTATAATTTGAGATTCAAGACCATTTGAGTAGGCCATATGGGATTGACATACATTGCTTCCTATTTCCACTCAATATCTTGGAAAAATGAATCTTATTAAAATTCACTCTCTGATATGAGCATCAAGTGGAAATTTGTATGGAGATATAAGTGTTTAATAATGGTCACATGAGACCCCATTTTAGTTTTTGTATCACTTATTCTTTTCTTGAGGCTACTCTTCTCTTACATTTATAGATTCATATTTTTTTATCAATTCTAAAAAAGCTGATGAGTTCACATATTATGGTTTAATGAATGTGGATTGAGGTTGAATCACATATCTACTCTAAATGTGTTTTAGAATTAATCTAAATTGTTTTAGATGGGTATTCATTGGATATTGTATATGAGGTGATATATGGTGAAGTTAATAATATATTTTCAATAGTTTTTTTGGATGATTTCAAAAAGTATTTTTGGATTTGGTTTTAAAATTTATTTTATATTATAAAATACAAGGTGAAATAATACAAAGTATATGATTATTTAGTGAAATAAAGAAATTTAAGGAGATATTCCACAAATCCATCATGTATATGATCTATTTAGATATATCATATTTCAGGATATAAAGGATATCTCAAGGCATGAAGTCATATTTCTGGTCACATACTTACTAATCATATTGTACGATAGGCTCATGTCATATATAGTTTTTTGTGCCTAATAATAAGGTACAATATAAACTTATATCCTACGACCTTGGAATCTAAATGATAATGGTTATCATTGGGGGATATGCCATGTATGCTATCTTTAAGTTGACTATTAAATATGAGGAAGCAGTCTGGGAGTTCATTAATGAAAGGGTTTCATGAACTAGGAATGGCATTTACTCATTTTTTATAATGCATAAGTTAATGTGAGAATGTATTAGGAGAATCCTCAAGGGATTTATAAATCCTGATTATATGTGATGGAAAGGGTTTATTCGTGTGTGAATTCTTAGTCAAAACTCCTACAAAACCATAAGCCTCTTGTCCTACCTCCCTAGTATCACATGTGAACAAAATTCTATGGAGGGTAGAGAATCAAATTAGCCTAATGAGTGATTCAACAATACCATGTATAAATCTAGAGGGGGGATGCCTTTTGATATCCACGTTGGAGATCTTTGTAAAACTCATTAGATGAGAACAAAAGTAGAAGTAGCTTCAGTGTAAGGTACACATAGGTATTCTTAATTTATAATTTATGAATGTTTTTAGTTTCTAACATGGTTAATCTTGATTTATGGATTTCATGATTACTTATTCTATGATTAATAAGTTTTTTTAGATCCTTTGTAACCCAACAGTATTTTACTAAATGGTTTTTTATAAATCCATAATTCCTTAATTACTTATAAAAACTTATTTCCACAACATTATTCTATCCAAACAAAAATTTAATATCAAAAATTTAATATTATACATATATTCATTTAAATTTCAACCAATAAGGAGATTAAGTGTGAAAACTAACTAAACAAGGGGGAAGGGAGGCATAGTAAGGGTTAGGGGAAATAAATGTGTAGAATAATTTGTTAGGAGGGTAATTTCAAGAGGGAGGATCTACTTGGGCTGTCACATGGGGAGAGGGAGCATCGGTAATAATTGTGTGGGGTATAGGGGGGTTCATGGAGGGGTAGGGGAGTTGGCTGGGATTTGGGTACTGTAGAGGTGGGGGAGTTGGTGGGATGAATAGGGGTACAATGTGTGTGTAATTAAGGCCAAGAGGGGGATCTGTGGTGATTTAGATTTTTTTAATGTAATAATGACCAGTATTTTATTACCCAACAACCACCATTTGATGATATTTAAGTAGTGGTCTCTTGATTTTCCCAATAAAAAAGATTAAAATTCTAGTAGTGTTATTGTTATGAGGATAAAAAAATTATTATTTTTTATTGGAATAAATAAAACTACACAATATTTTCATTTTAAAGGCAAAAATATCAATATAAAAAAAATTTAGGAATCTCAATACATTTTAAGTTCAATAGAGATATTTTTTCAAATAAGATATTATCTCTTCTATATTAGATAAATAAAATTGTTTTGAGATGATTATTATATAGGGTAAACAACCCCACTTCATGTATTCTTAGCACAATAACCACAACACAGTACAATACCATCCTTTAATTATAGATAAATTGGTGGATAATGGATATAGATGTTCTTAGATAGTAGTAGATAGAGCTCAACAAGGCATGTTGCGTTTCCACTATCCATATGAGTAGATTCTACCCCAGAAAATAGATAGTATTATGGGTTTCTGGAGATCCTTTTTAGGATAAAATAGATTCTTGATAATTTACAGAAGTACATTATCAAGAGTATCCAATGATGATGTTTTATAAATAAGAGAGTGAGGAAGTTATTTGTTGTTTTACACCAACAAAGTGTCTTTAATTCTTGAAGAATTATTTTTAGAAATATAAATTTGGAGAGGAAATGGAGGAGTGAATAGATTAATTAAATTTAATTTTTTTAATCTTCTAGAGTCTCCATTTTATAGACATTGAGGTACCCATTTGGATAAATCATCATTCCCATTTGAATGGGTAGATATATTTTTAGGAAAGGCATGTTGTTTTTATATTTTATGAAGCCCATTAAATTACACATAATAGAATATGTTGCCCATATCATATCCACTATTGAAAAATTATGTTTATTAGATTGAACCCTATTTGATCGATGGTCTACGTCATACCCATTAAGTGAAATGGGTTGACCCACCAGACGTACCTATTCGGCCCTAGTTCTAAACTAGTATAACTCACCAATTCTTATATAAAAATAATGAAATCTATAAGAACCTCACAATGAAAAAATGTCCAAAGTTCTCCATCAAAGTGACAAATTTTTTATTTTCTTATGTGCATGTATATGCACACATGGATGGTGTAGTGCACTATCCCGCACTAGATTATTCCCCTTTTTACATTATCATTTTAAACAGGGGTAAAATATTCCCTCTAAAAAAGGGAACCATACTCCAAACCTATTTTTGTTATGGGATTCTAAAAAAACCATCACCTTTAAAAACATAAAAACTAGAAACATAAATAGTTATAAAAAATTTAAATTCTAATAATCCCACAATATTTTAAAATATTTATAAACATATATTGAATATATATCATCATTCAATCTTATAAAGCACGATCATAAATTATGGTAAATCTCAATTTGATCCTTTACATAGTAAAGAAAAATAAAAAATGAATAGAGAAATATATTTATATTTACAAGAACATGTATCTCTTACTATCAATCATATTTTTTTATATAAGTCCATTCAAAATACTTGGTTCTTCATGTATTCCTAGAAAAATTTATGTCCATATGTCTCTTACCCTTTCATTAAATTTTGAGATCTAAATTCAAAAGATATTTGGAGTATCTCCACTCCTACATTCATATAGGTGAACCAAATTGTTCCCATGTTTCAACACTTTTTTGTTTTCCTTGCTTTATTAATATATTTAAACTAACCTTCATTTTTTCATGGGAACAAAACACCATTTCTGGGGGATATAATAAATCATTGATGTTTTCTTTACATATAAGATATAATTTCCTATATTAAATTTATACATGAAAAATAATCACATGTTAATTTGAGTTCCAATCATTAGTGAATTTTTAACAAGGTATTTAAACCTATCCCAAAAGAATTTTTGTTTAATAACTCCCTTGAAGGAAAATTTGTTAGTGGATTAGACAAATTTTGGCTAGATCTAAATGATTCCACAATGATGATACCATATTGTATCAAGTGCCTCACATAGCTATGTATTATACTATTGTGTCTTGAGTTTCAATTATAATTATTTCTATGTTCCCCAGCTAATATAGATTTATTATCAAAATGTATAGCAGTTGGAGACAATGGCATTGTTCACAATGGTAGATTAGATAAAATTGATATAATATATTCCACTTTTTTATTAGTAGATGCTAAAGCAGCAAAATAAAAATCCATTTTGGATCCAATTATAGTAGTTAATTTATCTTATCCCCGAGATATTAATCCTCCGTGTGTAAAAATCCAACCAATCATAGAAAAATTATCCTCCATATTCGTAATTCATCTCATGTTGGAAAAACCTTCCAATACACTTTAGTTTCCACTATAAGATATATAGTAATCCATAGTTCTCTTTACATACTTAATTACTATTTTAACTTTATCCCATTGTTTATAACCCATATGACATGTACAATTTCTCAAAATTTCAATAGTATATGCAATATCATATATTTTTCTAATCATAACATATATAAGGCACAAAATAACCCCTACATATTTGAGTTGAGCAACCTCCCTGCCATGATTTGGAAGCAACATACTGCCAAAATCTAATGGTATAGAAACTAGTGAACAATCAGATTGTTCAAAAAACTTTAATACTTCATAAATATTATGATATTGGGAGATCATAATAAAATTATTATTCATTGAAATTTTGATTCCAAAAAATAACAATAGATTCACCTATGTATTTTATAAATAAGTTTCTAGATAAGATCAACTTAGACTAATTTAAATGATTCATGTAAATTCAAAATATTAGAATTTCATCAACATATAAACAAATAACTTGTAATGGATTGGAACTTCTATCCCATTACTTTTCTTGAAATTTTATGATTGAGGTGTCTGAGGGATGTTTGGGGTGTTTTTAAGGATATAAGTAGCACCCTAGAGGGTGGACATGATGGTAGTAATCTGGTGGTGGAACATGATGGTAGAACTCATGCGGTAACACCTGGTGGTAGAACCCTATATATTTCACCTGGTGGTAGCACCCTGATGGCGGAACTTGACAGAAACACCCTGGTGGTGGCACCTGGCGGTAGCACCCTAATGGTGGAACCTGGTGGTATCACCCTAGAGGTAGCACCTGATAGTACCACATTGGTGGTCACACCTGATGGTAGCACCTAGCAGTGTGACACTGGGGGTCACACCTAACCATAATAACCCTAGAGGTAGCACCTGACAGTTTCACCTCATAACAACATCGTAGTTGTAGAACATAATGGTAACACCCTTGAGGTAGCACCTGACAATGTCACCCTATAGGTAGCACTCTATAGTGTTTCCAATTTTCCTGAAATTTATGGACTTTCCCTTTTTGAAATTTATTTGATGAAAAATGGTTTTAATGCCTTAATTAATGAATTTTATACCCATTTTAACGGAGGATAATTATATCCTATATTTCTTCAAATTTTAGAGAATTTTTAAATGGTTCAACCACATGGTTTTGATGAGATATTATTTTAGTGTTCAATTAAAACCATATCTAATACCACAAGTTTGGGATACGATCTTTCTAAAGTGAATATACTTACTTCACTCATTCCAAATTTCTTTTTCTAGAGAAAAGAGGTTTAGAGGATTTTCCCTTAGATTGATGGATCCCTGTTTCCAGTTTTGGTTTGAGTTCTTCTACAAAGGTGGTATCCTCTTGTGCACACACCACCTATTTTTGCTGCATGAAGTTGGTGTAAACTTTAGTTCTTCCAAGTAAAGAATTTATTCATTTATACATTATGTGTATAATGTATGGAGGGGTGATAATGTTTATATAAGTTTATATGGTTACATATAAATTAAATAAGATAAATGATTTGGTTAAATTAATTTGGTAAGGGTAAATGGAATGTTTTGAAAGATTTTACATCTTTTTTTGATATTGGATATATCTATGATGTCGTGTCATTGAAAATCATGGTCATTGGTAGCCCATGTTTTTTGTAATTTTTATATATGTTGTTGTGTCCATGTTGTGTGATTTTTGTGACACCACCATAAATAACTGGTTAAGAAATTATACTTAGGATAGTAAATTAGTTTCACCAAGATATATGGATTGTCTATTAATGCCCTTAAATAATGAATTGGAATTTAATGATATTACCTATACAAATTTTTAAAACACTATGTGCATGCTGTAACATGTTTTTAGATGTGGTTGTGTGTCGTGTCTTGGTTGTGTTGATGAGATTCCTAGGTGGTTGATTCTTTGTGATGTGTGTGGGGGTAGTGGATATGATGTGGTTGTACAGTAGGATTGTGATGGTGGTTATGGTGTGGTTTTTCAGTGGGGATAATAAAGTGGTTATGATATGATGGAAGGTAAAAATTGGATTCGGTTGTTGGGATATTGAGTTGTACTTCATGTTTTGTGATAATTTTTTACCCACTCCCTCTTCCGGGCATTGGTGATATCCACAAGTTGTGATGGCCAGAAGAAAAAAGTACCACTATATACATGTGATGTGATGAAATGTGATGGACTAGGTGTCTTTGGGAAATATGCGATGAGATATCTTATGATGGGGGATGTGCACAGTAGGAGTAAGTCACAAGTATTATTTCGTTAATATTCATGATAACCTACTTCATTTATTATTAGATGTGATGTGATGTGGTGGACCATGTTTCTACAGATGTGATGTGGGAGTGTGAGGACATATGATGTTGGGGTGTGAGAGAGGAAAATCAGTGGAAAATTAATGTGGGTTACCATTCATCAATATTATTAATATTACATTATTATAATTGGATGTGTTATTTGGTGACTAATCCATGGTGAGGATGGGTTTGGTAAGTATACCTATATAGGTTTTGTTTAGTTCTGTTGTTTTCTATTGGGTTCATAGGTATGCTCTTTCCACATGAGCATGAGAGTCTTCAGTTTTCATACTGAGTATACTTGTATGATTACCCTACATATATAATACTATTTTTTGGTATCCAGGAAGAATTTATGGATCATGAAGGACATTTCTAGTTCATAAATTTGGAAAATTATTGTGTCAATGTTTTATCTTGTTTTTGGATATTTACTTTAGATATTTTTACCTACATTAGTTTTATTTACACATGAGTTGTGGGATGATTTTGGTTTCTTTTATATTATGTATTGGAGTTCTTTGCAGATGATTTATCTTATCTCCTGGTCCTATTTTATTATAAAGGATAATTCCTCCCATTTCATGGGATTTTTATAACCTCGGTGCTCATCACCAACCCAGGGTCTAGTGGAGGCGGGATTGGGGGGTCATTATCTCTCTCTATTCATTATAGTATCTTTAGTGGGAGGGGTACATGAAAAAGAGGTTTCATAGGCTGATGATTGAGAGATAGGATGGAGTTTGGAGTTAGGAATTGTGAAGTTTCCATGGGTTGGTAAGGAAACAATTCCAGTTGTCCTTGGTGTGTCACAATGGCCTATGAGACCATATTGGACATGGGATTTTAGGGCCCCCGTGATCTTTTGTATGGACTATGAGCTTATTGAATGTCCATGTGAGGTTTCAGTACTTGCAATGTAGATACATAGGAGATGTACATGCATCATGATGACTTGTGTTCTTATTTTAATTAGGTGTTTTTGGATCTAGTAATGTTGTAGTATGTTAAAATGAATTAAATAAAATTTAATAAAATTCCATACTACTGGGATTATGAAATAATTTTTTCTATTTTTAGGTAAGGATCTTGGTCATCATATGTGTGTTTCTCAAGAAGTAGAGGTTTATCATTCTTACCCTATTGATCATCAGAGGTTTTAAATGATTGAGGATAATGATTAGTGGTAGTGGGAGTTGTATACTTTTCATCGACAGTTATTTGGGAAGTATGATGAAAAACTTTATGATGTAGATATAGAGGGATGGATAGTGGAGATATAGATTTCTTTTAGTTTGATCTAATCCCATATGGAGTACCAGGTCCCCTTGTTAGTTAGTTAGATGCGAGGAGTTATGCAAAATTGGTGGATATTTTACCTTAGGGAGCTATAGGAGGAAGATGTTTCATGGGTCGAATTATAGAAGGATTTTTGGGTGAATATTCTTTCATCAACCATGATGGTTCTGAAGAGGTATGATAAACACTCCCATCATTTGGGGAGTATGTTTTTATGGGATATTGGGATCAAGATCAAGGACCATCTATGATTTTCCCTAGATATTTTCCTAGATGAGGATTCCTGAGTGAGGCATCTTGAGGTGGCACTCCATCATTTTATCCAGTATGTTGTTACTCCTTTTATGTTTCAAATATATCTAGGGATTAGAAAGAATTAAGATGTGATCCATATGATGAACTCCTGAAGAGGATTACCATGATAAGGGAACTAGAAGGGATCCTCTAGGAGTACCATTATCGGTGGTAGGTCTCAGGAACCAAGGTCTTTGAGTCTTTGACTAGAAGGGAGGTAACCTCAACAACTTCCCTTTAGACCTTACGAGGCTAGTGGTTTTCATGCTCTTCTTGGAGACTTCATACCAGTGTGTTTCATTTTTGGGGTTCATGGAAATCATTAAGATAATTTCCCAATGGATTTTAATTCTCATTTTGGTAGAGGTTAACAGGTTCATATCCATCCTTATAAGAAATTACTAGTGAGGTCATTCCACCAGCAGAGGTAACATACTTATGCTCTATCATGAGAAGATGTGGTAGGTGGAGGTCATCCCCAATATGTACTTCTCTTCCAATGACCCCAACCCTATCATGGTTGTGTACTTTTCCATCATCATAGAGGAAGAGGAGGTAGGCATGATTAGTTATATATAATGGATACAACATTACTAGAGGGGCCATATATTGTTTTAGGTATACTCAGTTTATTATGTACCCTTATTTGTTCCCTTTTTGATTCAAGAGATTTCACTCCTTTGTTGCACCCACTTTAGTTCATCCTATGAGACTATACATGGATAGGGTTTCCTTTCCCCTACTATTTAATACACCATTCAGAGTCCATACTAGGTTATTTGATGTGTGCCAGGGATGTGCAATGAAGCTGGGGTAGCATCGGTTGTATGTGGACATTTTATTACTTCAGATATAGTTATACGATGTTATCCTCAATATCAAATAATTTTATTATATGTATTCTTTTATTGAATGCTTCTGAAGGAGAGTCATATTCTCAGATATAAATGGACAACATGTGGTTTTTGTTGGTGAGCGGGGATTCCAGGTGGGAAGTCAGCATTTTGAAATCCTATTTTTCCTTGGTGGAAGAGTTATCTATGTAATTAATATATATAGGGATAGTGGATGATCCTAAGGTTTTTAGGGAGTTTTGATATGTTTTCCCTAAGGTGGTGTGGCACTACCCCATTGACGCTATGTTGAGTTCGGAATAGAATTGTAGCCTGGTGGTTATATGATTTCAATGGATCCTTATTGAATGACACATTATGAGTTGTGGTATTTGAGGGTTTAGAAAAATAATTTGATGCATATGGGTTTCATTTAAACTAGTATTTCAACATGTGGTGCTCTGGTTTTATTCTCCAAAAAGGATGATGAGAGTATGATGTTGTACATAGACTACCATAGGTTGAATGAAGTGATGATCAAGAATTGTAATCCTCTTTTAAGGATTGATGACATTTTTTAATAGTTTAGAGGAGCTTGTTAGTTCTCTAAGACTGATCTGTGGTCAGGATATCACCAATTGAGGGTGAATAATGGAGACATATAGAAGAATACCTTCAGATGCAGGCATGGGAACTTTGAGTTCATGGTCATGCCTTTTGATGTCACTAATGTGCCAGCTATGTTCAGGGGTAATATGAACTCCATGTTCTTTGTGATCATATATCAGCTAGTTATCATATTCATTGACAATATCTTGATCTACTCAAAGTTAGAGGAGTATCTTTTTGATCATATTAGATATATCTTGTAGGTTCTTCGAAACCACCAACTTAAATAAAGGTTATCCAAGTGTATGTTTTGGAAAAGAGAGGTGCATTTTCTCAAGATTTTGGTTTCTTAATAGGGTGTGGTTGTGGACTTTCCAAGGTTTGGGGTAGTTTTTTCTTGGGAATCACCTAAGAATGCGAAAAAGGTTGAACAAATCCTTGGTATAATGAGATATTATCAAAGTTTTCTGCCCAATTTCTCTTAATTTTTATGCCTATTAACATTATTAACCCAAAATAACCAAGATTCTATCTAGTTTGATCAGTGTCATGAAGCATTAAACTATATTAAGGGTATATTGGTTAGTGATACAATGAATCTCGTCTGTTATTGGGATACATCTTGATGCAGTAGAAGGGAATGACCTATTTTGGGTTTACAAAGTTAATCCCTCATAAGACTAACTATACACCCATGATATAGATCTAGTAACAGTTATGTTTTCACTGAATTTGTGGCAATATTACACCATTAGGGATCACTTTTTTGGTCTTCATGGATGAAAATAGTTTTAGGTATGTCTCTTCTGAGCATGATCTGAATTATCAAAATTATAGGTAGATGGAGTTTCATTTGGACTATAATTTTGAGGTCTTCTATGAATTGGGAATGGGGAATGTTGTGGATGATTCATTGATTATAAATCCATAGAAGGATTTTGTTCTAGATTCTTTTCATTCTTGAGGAGAGATGGAGGAGTTGAAAATCATGAACTTAGAAGTGAGGGTGGTTGATGAAGGAGGTTGATTATTTAAGATGATGGTTCTTTCTTCTTTGATGTGGAAGGTGGAGGAGTCATAGTGGGGAGATTGAGAGGAGTAGGTGATGCACAATCGTATTATTAATAGTGATTCTCCAAAGGTATGGTTAGAGGATAGTAAGAACTAAATTATGTTTCATGGGAGGTTTTTTATTCCAGCAGTGATGCCTGAGGTATTCCTTCATGAGTTACATAGATCACTTTTACCAGTACACTAAGGATTTTCGAACATGTATTGTTTATTGATGGTTCAGTTTTGGTGGCATGGGATTAAATGAATAGTGGTAGAGTTTTTTGCTTGCTGTCTGGTTTTCCAATAGGTAAAGGATTAACACAATGTTCTTGGAATTTTGATACAACCCTTTAATGTTACTAAGTAGAAATGGGATGGAATCTAAATAGAATTATTCATAGGGTTACCCAAATCTCTAGGAAGTTGTGATCCTATATAGGTAATTGTGGATCAGTTGATGAAATTAGCTCACTTCCTAGTGATCAAGGAGTCAGGTTCAATGGATGTTTTGGGAAAGAGGTATGTGGATGAGGTGGTGTAGTAGAATGTATTCCTGAGGTCCATTGTCTCATATTGGGATGTATGTTTTAACACATGAGTCTACAAGGTATTTTATTATGATTTTCACTAAGTTATTCAGTATCACTACTTTCCCCACTCATAAATATGGGCAGATAGACTTAACCATCTGGATTCTAGAACATATATTATAAGAATTCATCTTGGACTTTGGCAGATCTTGGGTACGACACTTGACCTTGGTTAAGTTTTTATATAATAATATCTATCACTCATTCATTGGAATGGCTCTATTTGAGTAATTTTATGGGAGACTATGTCATTATCTTATTGTTCTTGTTTGAGGTTGGGGATTTATTAGTTTTTAGACTCTATGTTGTGTAGAGTATGATAGGGAAAGGTTTGTTTGTTTGTGAGAGGATGCATGAATCATAGTATTGGAAAAATCCTTATGTTGATCGTAGGGGGAGGCCATTGGATTTTGATTTTGGGGACCATGTTTTCTTTAAAATTTCCCCTTAAATTGGGAATTGGAGTTTAGTAAGGGGTAATTAGCATTATCCAAGGTTTTTTGGGACCTTTGTGGTGTTGGGGTGAATTGGAAAGGTGGCGTATCAGTTGGAGTTTCCATGAAAGATGGAGATTATCCAAGACATATCCCACATATCTTGTATTCATTGGTATTTTCATGTTGAATCCAATATAATTGACTGGGGATATTTGGATATCGAGGATTACATGACATTCGTGGAGCATCCAGTAGAGATCTTAGAATGGAAAGAGAAGGCACTGTGTGGATGAAACATTCCTATAATTTGTGTGTTGTGGTGGCATGGTAGGATGATGTATATTGTTTTGAAGGCCTTGGAAAAAAATGAATGTATTTATATTAAAATAAAACACTTCACACACCTCCATGATTTCAAAATTTTGATAATATTATACTAGATTTGGATTCTAATGAGGTGTAAGCGTCATCAGATCAACCTCCACCCCTAGCCCCAGTAGATCCTTTAAAAACGGATTCCCCAACATGAATATTTTATTACCAGCCTTCTTGTCCTGATCTAGCTCTTTTTCTATAATTAAAATATATCCTTATCAAAACCCTTCTGAGTTCCTCCCTAGTTCTCAAAAGATTCTCTGGTTTCGTCCTGCACTAGATCATCAGATGGGACTCATGTGATTTCAGTTCCAACCTCTACATTTAAATATGCCTCAACACTACACATCTGGAAATTGGTGGCCAATTTCAAGGTTAAAAATACTTTTTTGGGCGTATTCCAAAAAAAATTTCACTCCTAGGGTTTAGAGTTCCCTACCAGAGTTTCAAGGCTAAATAAGATATTTTTTTTCATAGTTTTGGGATCTTGTGAATATTTCACAAATGATTCTACTAGGAGTAACAAAATGAATAATTGGTGTTATTTACATATCCCTCACTATTAAATTGAGGTTCACCTTGGATACGAGTCACCCTTATCGGCTATGTGGATGAAGCCCGCCAAGATCCTACTACAATTTCAAAACCCCACATTTCTGTAAATGATCAGAGACTTACTTATAGGATACTTGTGTGTAGATGATCATAACTTCTAGATTCAAGACTAATCATCTCCTCAAATATTCCTTTTTATGGACCTATCCACCCATCCTCCATCAAATATTCCTCTATGAGTTAAGGGATTAGTGAAATAATTGAAACCAATGGTTTATCCTTCAGTGACTCATTTATGTTCATCTTGTCACCTCTATGGTCTGGTGGTTTCAGAGTGTAAAAAGCATGAATCAAATCTATCATCATCATGTCATTCATATCCCCCAGTTATTGGAAAATATTTGTATCCAGTGATTGGAGGAGTTTGTACATCTTATGGTTTATCTGTGTTGACTGGTGACGTGGGTGATGTTTCCTCTGTTCCACCATCAAAAGGATCTTATCTCTATAAATTCTCGATTTAGGTGGTAGCTATTCCCATGGCTTCTCCATAAATGTACCTCGTCCCCTACATCCTAATTTTTTATCTCTCTCTGATTATCACTCCTCTGGATAAGTCATTCTTCCATGAAAGTATGGATTCCAAAGGGAATGAAATTTCTCATTCTGAATCTTTGACAAGATATAATGTCTTCTAGGACACTAGTTCTTCTAAAATCTACCTTGCTTCACAATTCAATTTGTAGAGTGTATTATTTCATATGTGAGAAAACATGTCTTATCCCCCTTTAGTCTAGGGAACCATCCGTGATAGGTCTCAACCTCTGGTGGAATATCCCCAGAATCCTCTAATCCTAGTCTCTCCCTCTTCAGAAGTGTGTACCCAATATCACTCTTTGAGACTATTAGATTATTATATATCTCATTCCAAAATTATTAAATCTACAAGGGATAGTTCTAAGTTCCCACTTCCTCAATGATCTCACTTATAATTTGAAACACCCATGGCATGGGAGCTTGGGTAAAGAAAGACTTCCTCTCCAATGAGACGTCCAATAATAAGGTTGATATAGTCATGATTTTGGAACCAAAACAACGTTTCATCAGGATTGGGGTGTTTTCTAAAAGTATTAGTATAAACAATCATACATGGGGAGCCCTTATATAATCACATATGTATTTATTTGAAGCCCTCCATCTTGGTTTAAAAAATGGACATCTATGATCAACATTTCTTGGTTATAATTGAGTCTGATAATGTGGTTTGTTTCTTTTCCTTTGTTTATTCTATGTGGGAGGAAAGATTAAGGGATCAAATCTAGAGGTACCTTGAAGTATTCATCCTAGGTGAATATTCTTGGATAGTGGGAGGTGATTCAAACACTATTATGTGTTCTACATAGAATAATGGTGGATGATCCATTCCTCATAGGCACAAGATTAGCTTCTCGAACTTTGTTACTCAAGAGGGTCTTCTTAACTTGGGTTTTTGGGTGATATGTACACTTAGTGTAACAAATAGAGAGGAAATCAGTGAATGTGGTGCAGGTTGGATTGTATCCTGGAAAATCTCCAATACATATCCTCCTTTCCTAATACAGAGGACACCCATTTGGTTTGAACACTATTTAACCATTATCTTATTCTCATCAATCTTAAGTCTAGACCTAATGGTAGAGGTAATTTCTTCTTCTCCAACTGGTGTCTACATCAAATTAACTTATACTTAGTGTTTGAGGGAATCCTTAGAGAATATGACCCATGGTGTACTTTAGATCAGATTACATAACAAGCTTCAATGGAAGAAAAAATGCCTAACATCCTGGATAAAATCCCTCCCATCAATTCATCATTACCTAGACTCTATTAAATCTGATATCGAGTGAGTGGAAGTAATACTGGGGGAAACATGGTTTAAGGATATCGTTTTCTCTCTTGGACCCAAAAAGAGTAAAAAAAGAGAGATGTTTCTATATAATGATAGGTTTCTACATAATGGGTATTAATCCACCTAGATCATGGAATGTGATCCCAACACTTCATTCATCCATGCATGATTGAACTAAAAACAATGAGTTAGTTCTCCAAATATTCTGATGTATAATGGTTACTTTTCTAGAAACCTAGAGGTGATTGGTGGTATGGTGTTCTCTCACATTAATTTATTTATCTATAACTCAAACTAGAGCATGCAGGATGGATAACCTAGTGGTTAGGAGGACTTCTTTAGTCCCATAACACATGAGGTATCTCTCCATTTTAACGGTTTCATAAAAAATATCTCGAATGAAAAGGATGTATGGGAGAGAATTCAAACTCTTAACGAGGGGATATTTCCTCAAATGGATGGATTTTCAATGTTATTTTATTTTAGTTCATGGATAATCATCAATAATGAATTGGTTGAATCCATTCAAGACTTATTTCATGGTGGTTCTCTTACCCAGGTTTCATGTTCCATTATTGTGGTCCTAATTCCCAAAGAGAAAGACCCCTCTTGAATCAGACAATTCAGAATAATAAGTATGTGTAATTTTTATTACAAATCCTTAGATTTTATCATTAATAAAATACTCTCTCAGTTTATCCCCAAATGGTTATTATAGGAGAAACATTATTTCATCAAAGTAAAATAAATTCAAGGAGGCATAGGTATTTCATAGGATATGGTTGTAGAAATAATCCAAAAGTTAGTTGGATACAATATTACAATTAAAGTGTATATGGATAAGGCGTATGATCATCATGAGTGGATTTTTATTATATAGGTAATGAGCTACATGGGGTTGTTAGAGTGGGTGGTGGACCTGCTATTCCACTATTATACATCAACCCAGTTCAATATCCTTTTCATGGGGTAGAAATGTAGGTTCTGAAAATCTATAAGAGGAATAATATAGGGCGATTATACATCTCCAAGTATATTCATCATGGTACAAGATTCTCTTAGTAGATACTTTAATTCAATTATGTTTCTTAGCTTTATTAGTTCTTATCACTGTAGAGATCATTATGGTGGGTTTTTCCACCTCCTCTTCACTTATGATATGATCCAATTTATTAATGTTCATAGTGATTATATAAGTGTATTTAAAATCCTCATTGACGTTTACTCCAAATCAAGTGGGAAAATTATCATCCTAGATAAAATCTATGTTTTTTCCTCCATCATGTTTTAATAGTTGAATGTATAATACTGAATCTATTATGGGAATGTAAAGGAATAACTTCCCCATAGAATATCTAGGACAACCTTTGGCTCTTGGTAGAGTTAATATCTCTAATTTTGATGGTTTGGTTTGTAAGGGTTGGTATCCTGAGAACCAAATGTTTTGTACTTTGATTACATGAATGTTCACTTATTATATATTGTTCATTGTTCTGCATGACTATAATATAATAATGTATTGGAATATTTGTTGCATTAATAAGGTCATAGAAGATCCTCGCTATGATGAGAACCTTGAAATTCTATAACAATATTCTTAAATAAAGTTCTACGGTTGGATGAAATGCTATGATAGGACACATAGTATACAAACCATCATGTGCGAGTACTCGTAAGAAGACGAGACTCTCTCCCATGGAGTTCGCACTTGGTAATCTCCAAGATGGGAGATTATGAGAACAGACCCGCCAGTAGTAATTCCGCATGTCTTGGTGTCATCGGATATTGCTATCTGCGAGCGTGTGTAATGGTCCTTAGACTGAAATATTATCAGTAACTCATGTCATGACTCGCGCACTTAGATTTACTGATGAAAATCATCACGCAGATAGTTGGCGGGAAGTAGGGTACATTGGGTGCGTCATGAGTGACATGTTGTTAATGGATAAGTCGAGGAAGGATTTGTCCCTTCCATTTATGGAAGTTGATATTTCAACCCTTTGATTGAAATAGAACTGTCGCATTAAATTCCATGGCCATGGTGTAAACGATAAGTTTATTTCAGGTAGTCAAAGAATGACAGATCAAGCATATAGGTTTATGACACTTCCATGAAACCTTCTTGATGAGATATTGAGACAAAGGGATTAAATTACACAGTAAGCGTTCGTATGAGGTGATACGTCAATGCGGCGTTAACTTCTTTCTCTTGGGCGCCTTGACCCATTGCTAGACAGTAATCTTGGACTTTAGGCAAACCTGCCTAATGCCAATGAGAAAGAGGCCTAGAGGGTCACACACTAAATGTATCCAAGTATCTCAAGTTGAATAAAGATTATTTCCGTACGTGGTTTAATAATTATTCAAGGAAGCCTAAGTTGTTTTAAATGATGGAGGAAAAATAAAATAAGTACACGCCGTGTATTATTAAATGTACACATCGAGTAGTTTTATTTTGGAAAGGAAATGAATAAATGAAAACAAGATATACACACCGTGTATATATAATGTATACGCTGTGTAGTTTTCAATGAAAAACAAGTACACACCGTGTATTTATTATTACATGCCGTGTATGTTTCTCCAATCAGGTTTTTGAGGATATAATATCGTTTTATTAAATGATATTTATTATAATCAGCGTGAGCGCATGTCAAGGAATTAATTATTCGACATGAGGGTTTTCAATAAGAGTTAACGAAATAAATGAAACGCGTAACACGTTTATTTATTTTCATAACTCTACAACCTCAAACTCGATTATAAATATCCTCACAACCCAACTCTTTTCCTACACAAGAGAATTGTTTTCCACAACATCTCTGGAGAATTCTATCAAGGCCGAAAGAACCTCTTCCTCCAAGAATTCTCTCAAGACCGAGAGTGATCCTCTTCCATCGGATCAAGACAATATATGGTGGACAACGCAAGCAAAGGATTATCCATGCTAGCACCCGGAGAATCCTTTGGCGACGTCCAGAGATACGAGGTACACGTGTGGATCACCGCTAGAGGGAGTATACACTTGGATTCTGTGACGCAATGACGGATCACATCGACAACGTGATCAAGAACATCAATGAAGAAAGAACACCCAAAAGGTATTTCTTTATAATTAATTAAATTAATTATAATCAACCTGTAATGATCCTTGTTTGTGGTTCCGAGAAAAACCATCTTCTTTGTCCTTTTATGTGATTCGATCCGTGGAGACTGGCGTTTATCGTCGTATTGATCCTGGATTGATCATTGCTAATGACAAAAGGCCAAGTGGGCACATCCACCCACGCGCTTCCACTGCTCTCGGAACCTTCAAATGGTATCAAAGGGAGGTTACAACGTTGATTATAGTTATTTAATTTTCGTTGATAATTTACGCATTCATATTTGATTCAATTCGAAATAAATCGTTCTATAAATCTGAATTAATGAGATATATTCTTCCTCCTTCGTTTCTCGATTTATATCATAGAAACGACCTTTTAATTTTAATTTTGATTAAAATAAAAATGAGGAACTCATCCGGAGGAGCCGCTCTTTCTGCCTGTACAACACGGGATTACACGGCGTGTAATTAAAACTACACGCCGTGTACTTAGGTTCAACGAACCGGCACTGGTCTGCCAAACCATGCCATG
Organism: Viscum album; assembly: GCA_963277665.1. Classification (NCBI taxonomy): domain Eukaryota; kingdom Viridiplantae; phylum Streptophyta; class Magnoliopsida; order Santalales; family Viscaceae; genus Viscum; species Viscum album. The sequence continues at coordinate 1,370,990,764 of OY728134.1, forward strand.
TGAATTGATTATGCCTAAGTTTTAATCATGCCATGTTGACCAGAATAGAACGGCGCGTGGAAACCGGAATACACGGCGTGTATGTTGGAACAACATGCCGTGTAGTCCATTCCGACCCAGGTGAAAACGTGTACAAAGATAAGCCGTGTACCGCGTACATGGGATCTCCAGGCCGGTTACCATGTAACAAGGAAGTACACGCCGTGTATGATTCATCTACATGCCGTGTACTCTAAAATTTCCAAAGTATAGAAAACACGCCAAAGCCCTAGCGTGTACTTTGGATAAAAGGTGAAAAGAAAAATACACGCCGTGTAATTATAAACTACACGCCGTGTACTTTCCAGAAAAGGAATTTCACCAGGTTTCCTCCAATGTACAAAGACCCGTACAAGGAATATGGATGAGAAGAATCTCAAGGAAATTCAGAAAGGAATTTAAGATAAAGAATTGATTAATTATAAGATCATAATTAATTGAATTCGAGCGCGTCTTATCTTAAATAAAAGAACGATTGAAAGAATTCAAATTCTAAATATGCGTAAATATCATTGCATAGTATGGATGATCATGAGCTAGACCAAAGACCCTTTGTATGTGTATGGTTTCATTTAAATTTATTTAATTTAAATTTGTTGGCCTGTGATCCTTCTTCCAATAAAATATAGGGCCTGCGTGCCCATGGTTTCTTTAATGTAAACCCATGTAATGGAGGATCTCCCAAGCTAGAGGAGACGGTTCAAATCCCGAAGCCGAGGCGAAACCGACACAAGAATATATAAAGGTGGACAGGTGGGAGCTTCAAAACACGAACCATCAGGTTCAACGTGTTTTCCCTAGGTCAGGGTTAGCTTATCAAAACCACTAGATAAGCTAACCAATAGAATCTCATGATAATGCCATCTTATTTTATTTCTGTCTGATTGCATGGTTTATTTATTATGTATGTGTTGTCGCGATCACATAATTAATAAAATGAACAAGCATGCAAAGATGGAATAAAATAAAAACCGGACTATGCGTAATCATTATCGAAACGTGGTTAATCACTTAAGAAAGCATCACTTAATATTAACAAGCATGTGATAATGAAAAGATATGCATAAAGAATAAAATCCCTCAAATACCATATTAAGTCAGACCAAGCCTTCTGTTACTTGATTAAGGGCAAGACTCAATAAAACTATGTGTTTGACCAACCCTTGTTGGGACACATAATTTTATAAAGGAAGCCCTTATGAAAGGTTTCGGGTTGACTTAAACATATTACATCAAGATAAGTAGCCCTTTCTAGACTTGATGTAATATTGGAGGCAAGATTTGAGGAAATCCAAGTCCGGATTTCAGGATTGGGGAGTCCACTCAACAGATCAAGGAACTGTAAGATCACATTTGGCAAAGACCTGCCTACCTAAATACCTTCAAATAGCTTGACCAACCTTTGTTGGGGTTATGCGAAGGGGAATATGGATCCTTGCCACTAGAATGTCAAAGCAACTGGACATTCCGAGTTCAATGGTGAGGGCCATAGGGACTTGATAAAATAGTGGGAGACTTAATAAAATTTATTATTTCTCATAAAATGTAATCAAGAAAGTACTGATGAATCTGCTCTTTTAATTTGTAGAATCAATATGAAAAACAAATCAACCACATTTTCTCTGCAATCAATTCTGGATAAAGACAACATCCTCACCGACAGTAACTTTCAGGAATGGTTTAGGCGCCTTCGGGTTATCCTACGTCATGAACGAATGTTTTACGTGGTGGAGTCCTCACTTCCTGATTCTCCTACCCCAGGGGCGAGTGATGAAGACTTCCTAGTCTATGATCAACATTTGAATGATGCTCTCGATGTTCAATGTTTGATGCTGTCACCTATGTCTAGTGAGCTCATGAAGTCTCATGAAGACATGGATGCCTACAGCATGCTCGAGCACCTCTGTGGTTTATACTAGGAGAGAGAAAGATAGGAAAGGTTTGACATCTCCATGGCTCTGTTTCAGAGAAAGCTTGGAGAGGGTGCCCCAGCTGGGTCTCATGTAGTCAAGCTCATTGGATACATTGAGCGCTTGGAGGTTCTAGGGTTTAAACTCCCTGAAGAACTGGGTACCGATCTCATTCTCGCATCACTTACCCAGAGCTTCTCAAACTTTGTTGTGAACTTCAATAGGAACAACATTGAGAAGTCTTTGTCTGATCTTCTCATCCTCATTCTCCAAGTGGATACTGACATGAAGCGTGAAAATCCTTCTGTCCTCATGGTGAATAAAAGTAAAGGGAAGGCGAAGAGCTTTAAGCCCAAAGATTCTTCAAGGCCTTCCAAGAAAATGAAGATCAAAGGGGAGGCAAAGTAATGGGATGCTGTTTGTTTTGCATGTGGCAAGAAGGGCCACTGGAAGAAAAACTGCACCCAACCAAGGAAGCAATGGGAAGCTTCAGGTGCGTTTGTTATTAAATGCAATCTATCTGTTTCTACTAATTGGGTATTAGATACTGCTTGTGGTGCTCACATTAGTATCCAAATACAAGAACCAAGTAGATTCAGGAAGATTGATCGAGGGGAGGTAGATCTACGAGCAGCCAACGGAGCTAGACTCGCAGCTGTACCTGTTGGAGACTACCACCTCACATTGCCTACCGGGATGGTCCTGGTTTTGAAAGTTTGTTATTATGTGCCTTCTATTACTAAAAACATTATTTCAGTATCTATATTAGATACTAATGGATTCATATTCATGTTTGTAAATGAATGTTTCTACTTTTATAAAGATAACATTTTTTTGGTAGGGCACATTTATATAACGACCTTTATGTGTTAGTCTACACAAACCAAGTAATGGAAATCGATAACAAAGTTAATTCACATGAATCATACCACACCCAACTTTGGCATCACTGGCTAGGTCATGTCAATGAGAAACGTTTAAAAAAATTACATCAAGATGGGTATTTAGATTCTTTAAAACTAAAACCACTTAGTGTATGTCATGCGTGTCTACAAGGAAAAATGACCAAATCCCCATTTAGTGGAAAAGGTGAAAGAGCTAAAGAGCTTCTAGAATTAGTTCACATAGATGTGTGTCGACCATTTCCAGTTGAAGCAAGGGGTGGGTTCTCGTACTTCATAACTTTTACTCATGATTTTAGTAGATATGGATATATCTATTTAATGAGGTATAAGTTAGATTCTTTTGATCGGTTCAAAGAATACAAGAATGATGTTTAGAACCATCTTGGTAAGAAGATTAATAAACTCCACTCAGACAAAGGAGGAGAATATCTTAATCAATACTTCATTGATTTCTTACGGGAGTTTGGGATTCTATCTCAACTCACTCCTCCTTACACACCGTAGTGGAATGGTGTAAGTGAAAGGAGGAACCGCACCCTGTTGGACATGGTGAGATCAATGATGAGTCATGTGAGTCTTCCATTATCCTTTTGGGGATATGCATTACAAACCGCAGCACACATACTAAACCAAGTACCAACTAAATCGATAAATGGTATTCCATATGAATTATGGAGTGGACACAAAGCCATGTTATCGAATTTACATGTGTGGGGTAGTGAATCATTTGTGAAGGCCTCTTCAGGTAACAAACTTGCACCCCAAGGCACAAAGTGTATCTTTATAGGATATCCAAAGGAAACAAGGGGATATTACCTATAAAACCCCTCAGACAAAAAGGTTACAGTGGCAAGACACGCCATATTCCTTGAGAGGGAGCACATCTCCAAAAGAGATAGTGGGAGTGAGATAGACTTCGATGAAGTCGAGGCTCAAGATACACATGAGTTGGTACACGAACAGATTCCACAAAGCCCTGTGGAAGAACAATCTGTTCCAGAGACACAAGAACTGCGTAGGAGCACGAGAGAGGTGAGAGAACCAGAACGATATGGTTTTCTTTTCACCGACGATGGTGAATCATTATTGGTTGACAATGATGATCCTCTTACCTACAAGGAAGCAGTTGAAGGCACAGACATTGCCAAGTGGCAAGAAGCCATGAATTCTGAAATGGATTCCATGTACCAAAACCAAGTTTGGATTTTGGTAGATCCTCCAGTTGATGTAAAGCCTATTGGTAATAAATGGGTATTGAAGAAGAAACTAGACATGGAGGGGCAAGTCAGCACCTACAAGGGACGACTAGTTGCAAAAGGTTTTAGACAGCGTCAAGGAATTGACTATGATGAAACCTTTTCACCGGTTGCATTGCTGAAGTCCATCAGAATCCTATTGGCCATTTCTGCTTACCATGACTATGAAATTTGGAAAATGGATGTCAAAATAGCTTTCCTTAATGGAAACCTACAAGAAGATGTCTACATGACACAACCTGAAGGGTTTGTGACTCCAAAGGATGCCAACAAGGTATTCTAGTTGCAGAAATCCATTTATGGATTAAAGTAAGCATCAAGGTCATGGAACATTCTTTTTGATGAAGCTGTTACAGAATTTGGCTTTGTTAAGAATGAATGTGAGCCTTGTGTCTACAAAAGGTTTAGTGGAAGTGTAGTCGTTTTCCTAATAGTATATGTTGATGACATATTGCTAATTGGAAATGAAGTACCTGTCTTACAGTTAGTTAAGGCATGGTTTCATAAATGCTTCTCCATGAAAGACTTGGGCGAGGCGGCATATATTCTTGGGATCAAGATCCATCGTGATAGATCCAAGAGAATGTTGGGCCTGAGTCAAAGTACATACATTGACAAGATACTGAAGAGATTCAGTATGGAACAGTTCAAGAGGGGATTGTTGCCAGTGTCACATGGCATTCATCTTTCCAAGAAAATGTGTCCTCAGACACATGAGGAAAGAAAGAGGATGGAAAGGATCCCTTACGCATCCGCAATTGGGTTAGTCATGTATGTTATGCTATGTACGAGGCTAGATGTTGCTTACGCATTAAGTGTGGTAGGAAGATATCAAGATGATCCAGGAGACCGCCATTGGATGGTAGTCAAGACTATCCTTAAGTATCTGAGGCGTACTAAGGATATGTTCCTGGTTTATGGAGGAGATGAGGAACTAGTCATTAGAGGACATGTAGATGCTAGTTTCCAGACTGATCAAGATGACATGAAGTCGCAGACTGGATACATCTTCAGTTTGAATGGAGGTGCAGTGAGCTGGAAGAGCTAAAAAAAGTGTGGTGGTAGATTCTACAGTGGAGTCCGAGTATATCGAAGCTTCTGAGGCAGCTAAATAATTAGTATGGATGTGAAGCTTCATCCAAGAGATAGATGTTGTACCGAGCAGTAAAGATCCTATCACACTCTATTGTGATAATACTGCAGTGGTGGCACTTGAAAAAGAGCCAAGGTCACATCAGTAGACAAAGCACATACTTCGGAAGTATCATCTATTGAGGGATTTTTCTCAGAGAGGTGAAGCTGCAGTGAGCAGTATTTCCACGGAAGACAACGTGGTGGACCCATTGACTAAAGCCTTGACTCAGTAGAAACATGATCATCATGTGAGGTCTAGCGGACTAAAAGTCGTAGGCAGTTGGCTCTAGTCCATGTGGGAGTTTGTAAGGGTTGGTGTCCTGAGAACCAACTATTTTGTACTTTGATTACATGAATGTTCACTTATTATATATTGTTCATTGTTCTGCATGACTATAATATAATAATGTCCTGGAATATTTGTTGCATTAATAAGGTCATAGTAGATCCCCGCTATGATGAAAACCTTGAAATTCTATAACAATATTCTTAAATAAAGTTTTACGGTTCGATGACATACTATGATAGGACACATAGTATACAAACTGTCATGTGCGAGTACTCGTAAGAAGACGAGACTCTCTCTCATGGAGTTCGCACTTGGAAATCTCCAAGATGGGAGATTATGAGAACAGACCCGCCAGTAGTAATTCCACATGTCTGGGTGTCATCAGATATTGCTATCTGTGAGTGCGTGTAATGGTCCTTATACTGAAAGATTATCATTAACTCATATCATGACTCGCGCACTTAGATTTACTGACAAAAACCGTCATGAAGACAATTAGCGGGAAGTAGGGTACGGTGGGTGCGTCACGAGTGACATGTTGTTAATGGATAAGTCGAGGAAGGATTTGTCCCTTCCATTTATGGAAGTTGATATCTCGACCCTTTGATTGAAATAGAACTGTCGCATTAAATTCCATGTCTATGGTGTAAATGACGAGTTTATTTTAGGTAGTCAAATAATGACAGATCAAGCATATAGGTTTATGACACTGCCATGAAACCTGCTTGACGAGATATCGAGAAAAAGGGATTAAATTACACAGTAAGAATTCGTATGAGGTGATACATCAATGCAGCGTCAACTTCTTTCTCTTGGGTGCCTTGACCCATTGCTAGACAGTAATCTTGGACTTTAGGCAAGCCTGCCTAATGCCAACGAGAAAGAGGCTTAGAGGGTCACACACTAAGTGTATCCAAGTATCTCAAGTTGAATAAAGATTATTCCCGTACGTGGTTTAATAATTATTCAAGGAAGCCTAAGTTGTTTTAAATGATGGAGGAAAAATAAAATAAGTACATGCCATGTATTATTAAATGTACATGCCGTGTAGTTTTATTTTGGAAATGAAATGAATAAATGAAAACAAGATATACACACCGTGTACATCTAATGTACACGTCGTGTAGTTTTCAATGAAAAAAAAGTACACGCCGTGTATTTATTATTACACGCCATGTAGTTTTTCCAATCGGGTTTTTGAGGATATAATATCGTTTAATTAAATGATATTTATTATAATCAGCGTGAGCGCATGTCAAGGAATTAATTATTCGACATGGGGGTTTTCAATAAGAGTTAATGAAATAAATGAAACGCGTAACACATTTATTTATTGTCATAACTCTACAACCTCAAACTCGATTATAAAAATCCTCACAACCCAACTATTTTCCTACACAAGATAATTTTTGTGTACAACATCTCTGGAGAATTATTTCAAGGCCGAAAGAACCTCTTCCTCCAAGAACACTCTCAAGACCGCGAGTGATCCTCTTCCATAGGATCAAGACAATCTAAGGCGGACAACACAAGCAAAGGCTTCTCCACGCTAGCACCCAGAGAATCTTTTGGCGATGTCCAGAGATATGAGGTACACATGTGGATCACCGCTAGTGGGAGTCTACACTTGGCTTCTGCGACACAACGACGGATCACATCGACAACGTGATCAAGAACATCAACGAAGAAAGAACACCCAAAAGATATTGAGAACCTATTATGCTATTTTATTTGGGACACCCAAGGGGAGGGAATATGTCACTTGGCCTCCTGGTAAAGAATATATTGACTGATGGATATTGGAGGAATCAATGTGAGGAATATGGCATAGGAAATGTATTACCTCCAAGGAAAATTGGTGTGGGAGGTGATTTAATAGAGTACTCTCTAGATAAAGCTCATCTCTATTAATTATGAAAATGTTTTGAGTACAATTTAAGGCCACCCCTACCCCCTCTAAAAATATATCCAGTGCCACATACCGATTCTTCAACACCACTCCCGATGGATTCTTGGTTATTGGGATATCAACTTTTGGGATTGTAACTAGGTGGGTTAGGTGTTGGGATATCAAAGATTCCCAACACTAATCTTGACCTTCAAATAGGCCAGTCTTCACCCCTATCTTATTAACATGATATTTAAACCCTCCCAAAAATGGTTTTTGATAGTATTATAATGGAGGATGTACCTAATTTATGAAATTTCAAGGGCTATGTATCTTATAAATTTTCAGAAAATACCTAAAAAGAGGCGATGCATTCGTCTCAAGCTATAGATGTATGGCGTGGTCTTATCTAGTGTAAATTAATCCCATATAAATTAAAACTTCTAGTTTGGGGAATCTAGAATTAGTCGATTCATACTGATATAGAGGTCAAAGGAAAGGGTGTTCAATTATCCTCGAAATTAACTTTCTTCTTGGTTCATAAGAAGGAAACCATTATGCATATTTTTTTTCTCAAATTGAGTGGGAAGATATGGTGTGGGGTGTGTTGGGTTAGTTTACTAGCCTAACATTGGTAGTGGAGTTTGTTGAGGATTTCACCCAACAATGGTTCAATGGTGTCAATAGTAACAAAGATAAGGAGATGGAATGTGCCCTTATTATAGTGGCTAGTTTATGGTGTACATAGGAGGCAAGGAACCAGTCTTTCCACAATAAAACTTTCTCCTCTAGTCTGGATTTGGTGGTGAGAATAAGAAACCTCATCATGAACCTTATACATCTTTTGAGACTCCGAGATGAGGAACCCTCTATCAGGAGATATATGGATAGAAGTCAGCCATCAAATTTTTCCAAAACATTGTCCTTGGGGAATTTGGTCACATGGACTACCTCTTGGGGGCCTCAAACTAAATGTTTATATTTATTATAGAAATAATTCTTGGAAGGGGGAGGAGTTTTCCATGAATCCATAGGTTCAATTGTGTTTACCTTCAGTGCATTCTATGGGACTAGTGACTCTCTTAGTTTGGAAGTGAAGAACATTTTTCACAAACTTTAATTATGCCACATAAATCATATCCCCTTATCTTCAGTGAAAAAAAACTCAAATATCATCTATAAAACCTATAAAGGCCTATCTCCTACCCCTTGGAAAATCATTTAATTGATCCAAAATTTAAAGGACCTCATCAAAAATGGAATTGTGATTATCCATACATGGTTTTAAGTAAAATTATGTGGTAAACTTACTGGATTCAAAGGCATCTCAATAGTCCCCCCTCATGGAGTTCTCTGGTATTGGTTCCCTTCCCCTAGGTGTTATTGAAATTTTTATTGGATATTACCTCGGTCTCCATTTTTACAGGCCCCCTTAAATGAAATATTTATCATGTATTCTTTTTCTTTAATGAAAAATTGAATTTTAAGGTAGGGTGGCTTATAGGAGAGTACTTAGGAGAGAGAGAAGCATACGTGTGACCAATACACAAAGTTGTCTAGAGTTTTTCCTTTTCTACTTTTCTTGTGATGTGATTTTTGGATCTTGTTGTATTATGAGATGGGATTTTTTCCTTTGGGTTTTATATATTATGTGTGATAAAGTCCAGACATATGAAAATGGTTGGACCCGATTCCTAATCGAGATTCATTAATTGAGATGTGATTGAAACAGTAATGGTGAGTCAGTGCGGACTAGAGAAGAAAGTAACTTGACAAAATGGATGAAATTTCCTGATTCATACGTTTAGGATAGTACAATGTTAAGGCTATTTTTGGTGGATGGGTTGGAAATTTTGGATGGGGGAAATGTTTCAGATATAACGATATCCTTGAGAGGTATCACAAGGGATGGTTGTTTGGACCTTTTATCTCTTTACATTTGGGTTGGTTTTAAATTATCGAGGGTGGGAATTGTTTAAGATGTATCTATTGTGATGTACCGAAGATTTTTTCCCATTAATTTGTAGGAAATATGATGATTAATGTGTCCAGGGGATGTTATTGGTATTTTTAGGCTTGTAGTAGCACCTAGAGGTAGCACCCTTGTAGTGGAACCAAACAGTAGAACACTGGTTGTGGAACTTGATGGTAGTACCCTAGCAGTATCACTTGGTTTTAGAAAACTTGTGATGGTAGCTGGCCATAACACCTTGGTGGTAGCAGCTTATGGTGGAACCCTAGTGGCGGCACATGATAGTATAACTATGGAAGTACCACCTTGGAGGTGGAACCTAGCAGTAGAAACCTAGAGATGACACCACACAGTAGCACACTAGGGGTGACACCCGACAGTAGCACACTGTTATTGGAACATGATGGTAACACACTGGTGGTTTCACTTGACGATTTCACCCTGGTGGTGGTACCTTGGTGGTAGAATTGGATGGTAGCACCCGATGATGGCACCCACTCTACAACATTTCTAATTTTCAAAAAAATTATAGATTTTCCTTTTTGTGAAACTTCTTTGATGAAAAATGGTTCTGATTCCTTCATTATTGATTTTTAACCCGTTTTAAAAGAGGATGATTATATCCTATATTTGGTAAAAATCCAAATACTTTTTAAATGGTTCAATCACATGGTTTTGATGAGATCTACCTTTAATGGCCAATTAAAACCATATATAATCCTCCTACTTTTATATCTGATCTTTCTAAATCAAAGATCCTTCCTTTACTCTTTCCATCTTGATCTCTCTAGAAAAGAGATGTTTCAGAGGATTTACCCTTGGAGTTGTGGATCTCTATTTCTGGTTTTGGTTCGACTTATTCCCCGAATGTGGTTTCAACCTGTGTGCGCACCCCTATTTCTGGTATAATAAATTGGTGTAAATATTAGTTCTTATAGGTAGGGAATTCCTTTATTTCTCCTTTTTGTGTATCATGTGGGGAGGGTTATTATGATTATATGTGTGTAAATGGTTGAATATAAATTATTAAATATAAATGAATTGGTTAAATGAATTTGGTAAGGGTAAGTGGAATGTTTCACTTCCTTTTACATATTTTTTCGATATTGGAACTATCTATTTTGTTGTATCACTGAAAATCATGGCCATTGGTAGCCCCTTATGTTGTGGTTTTTATACATGATGTGATTACAATGTTGTGTGAATATTTGTGACACCACTGTAAATAAATTCATAACCACTTGTACTCAGGCTAATGAATTGGTGACACTAGGATATATTACTTGTGTGATAACAACCTTAAATAAAAAGTGGAATTAAATGAAATCCACTATGACCAATTTGAAAAATACTATGTGTATGATGTAACATGTTTTTGGATGTGATTGTGTGTTCTGTCTTGGTTGTATTGTTGTGATTCCTTGGTAGTGGATTTTTTGTGATGCATGTGGGGGCAGTAGATGTGTTGTGGTTGTGTAGTAGATTTGCAATGCTATTTGTGGTGTGGTTTTGTACTGGGGCTGTTAAAGTGGTTTTGATGTTATGGAAGGTTCCAATTAGATGTGGTTTTTTCTATATTGAGTTATAGTTCCTATTATGTGATATATTGTGGTAATTTCTTGACTAATATAGGAATTAAATTAGACTAGATAATGGAATAATAGACCAAAACTAGATGTGTTGTTTGAATGGTGGGATATTGAATATAAATTAATAGGATGGAATGTGTATAATGAACTGGATATTTTAATTAAAATTTGTTGATATTAGATAATTTGGGAATTGGAATTAATTGAAAATGGTTTGTGTCTTATGACTTATTGTGGGGTTTTATGAATTTGGAGGTAGAAGCAATGTGTGTAAAATTTGTGAGTTTATTGGTACCTTTTTTGTGAACCCCTAAGATGGGATTGTGTGTACCTATTATATATAAATTGTATTTCCTTGTGATTTATTTACACACCCTACCCATGTTGAGTACCATGTGCCGAAATCGATATATATATATATATATATATATATTTAGGGGTGTTTTTTCGAACATCCTGATGGAAGGTTGGATGGATAGCTACTCACTCCATCTTCCAGGAATTGGTGATATGCATAGATTATGATGTCCATATGCCAAAAGTGTCATTGTATGCATGTGATGAGATAGATCAAGTTTCTTCATGAATGATGTGATGATATGGTTTATAGTGGGGTTTGTTCATGGTATGAGGAGGGAATGATATTGATGTACTTAATGTTCATGATACCGTGATACACTTGTTATGAGGTGTTGGGACCTAGATGTCTGTGGGTTGGATGTGATATGATGTTATTTGTAAGAAATGGGAGCGCCTAGACATACGATGTTGGGATGTGAGAGTAGAAAATTAGTGGAAAATAAGTGTGGGGTTCCCTTCATCGATATGCCTCATATTACATTATTATACATAGAAGGGTTATTTGGTGAGTAAGACATGGTGATGATGGGTTTGGTTAGTATACCTATGTAGGTTCAGTTATGTTCTACCATATTTTTCATAGGTACATTAGTATTCTATTTTCACATGTGTTGGAGAGAATTTTTTTCCTACTATGTATACATATATACTCACCCTATGTATATAAAACTATATATAGGTTTTTAGGAGGGCTTCATGGACCATGATGGACATTAGAAGATCATACCTTTAGATAGTTTCTATATCTCTGCTTTAGATTTTTTGGGTATTTACTTTAGTTAATTTTACATGAATTGGTTTTTTATACATGAATTATGGGATGATTTTAGTTTCTTTTTATATTATTTATTGTCTTGGTTTGTTAATGATTCATCTAATCTCCCGATCTAACATTATTATAGAGGGTAATACCACCCATTTCAAGAGATTTTTATACCATTACTGCTTGTTTCCAACCCGAGGCTTACTGAAGGTAAGACTTAGGGGTTCATTATCTATCTCCGTTCATTTTGGTATATTTTGTGGGAGGGGGTCATGAAATTACTTCAGGAACATGAAGCATATAATTTAATGTGATCAACTTTCCTGAGGTAAACTTGAGATCAATCACACCCTTATATTGTACATTTTGGCTTACAGGGTTCCCCATGTAGAGTGACATTCCTTCTTTTATTTATTTCATATTCTTAATGAAAACTTTTTTTGGTGTACACATGTAAAGTGGAATAAGAATTGATCCACCATGAATTGTTATCCTCAAGCATGTCCCCTTCGAAGATCATTGCTTCAAAGTGATATTTTGAAGCATTATTTCCATATTTCTTCTTAAGGATATGATAGTCCCATTTAAAGTGTCTTGACTTTCCAGAAAAGTACCATGATCCTTTCATTTTATGAATTTTACATTTCCATTTGAAGGATGGGTTGTATGTTTTTTTCTTCACTAAGGACCCAGATGGATCCATTTATGCCACCACAAGGACCTTGGATTTTTCATTATCAGGATCACTTGCATCCTCATTCTTTTTATATTACACCTCAATTCTTAGGTAGTTGAGTAACTCATCAGGGGAAATATCTTCTTTATTTTTCTTTAAAGAATTCTTAAAATTTTCCAAGAAGGGGGGAGTTATCTATGATGGATGTGAGAATGATGAAATCATCTACTATCTACCATTTTTTATGAAATAAACTTGATTATGATGAAGTCCATATTTTCTGCATCATAAATGATGTAATTTTGTTCCAAAGAATATTATATCACCTTTTTAGTAGAGATATATTGATATGTGTTAAAGAGGTCATTAGATAATGTGTTGAGTATGTGTCATTGACATATGAGATCATTGTTTTCCTATTTTTCTCCATGTGAGGGGAACTTAAAACTTTTTTTCTTGGACCATGGGGGGATTTGGAGTTGAAATCACATGGTAGGTATTTGGAGTTTAAATCATTAAAACTAAACATTTCAATATTTTAAAAAAAATTTAAAATTAAACATATTATGACTACACCAAATAGAAAACAAAATAATACATTTTTTTATTGAGAAAAATATGATAATTATAGAATCATGGTGATATGTATACTGCACTAAAACAATATTAATATAGATCCTTGATAAAGTGGAAGGACTTTCTGGTGTTGCAAGTTAGGCAACTCCCATAATGTTACTATTGGTGCTCGACCAGGTCGCTAGTGTTTTTTCCCAAAACTCCTCATTTCAATATATCTTATTCATATCCATGGATTTCTACTTGTAACTCCTCCAATCATAGCATCCCATCATTAATCTCAATTATCTATCCACCAACTCCCTCATTATTGACCTGTATATATCATCTCTCTCAATTTACACTCCCATATTCAACTCTTCCCTCATTAAACTAATGATTACTGGATGGTCCATGAATATTGGTAGTAGTATTTGTGGTTACCTGAATTGAAGTTACGCCTTCACCGATCTCTTCCCGCAGTGCATCAGGAACCCACCCACCGATCTATAACCCATGTTAGAAATTCAATTCGAAGTGTTTCCCATGCATTGTGTCTTCCCAATGTGAATTATTTTCCCCATGCAATTTTCTATTTCCAAGCATTAGTTTTATTCTTATGAAATAAATTTAATGTTAATTTATTTTTTATTCCTTCAGTAAATGTATGTGGTTGTAATATTTAGGATTCATTTCATTTATTTTAAAAAGTCTATAAATAGGGTGAAAATGTAGTGCATATGTAGTTTGCGATATATGAAATATTTAAAGATTTTTTGTGTTGTTATTCCATTTTCCTTCTCACATTTCTGGCTTGTATATCCAACAAAATAGTATCAAAGGGTAGAAACCAAGGCATTCCAAATTTCTAAAGATCGATATCACAATACAACTACAAGTTCCTATGTTATCTAAGGATAACCATAAAATGTGGTGTAGCAAAATGAAGGTATTGTTCAGATCATAAGAACTATGGGAGATCATCACCAATGGGTATGTAATACCCACAATGGAAGAAGAATCCTCCTTCACAAATAAAGAAAATATGGCTCTAAAAATTAATGGAAGAAAGAAAACAAGGTGTTGTTCTACCTCTATCAAGGGTTTCATGAATCAAAATTTTAAAAGATTTCTGAATAAACACCATGAAAAATCTCTTGGGACATCCTTTGAATTATCTTCAAGGGTGTTTATTGAGTGAAGCAGGTTTTTCTTCAAAACCTAAGAGCAGTGTTCATAGTGGTTCACCTGAAGGAATGTGACATTATCTCTGCCTCCTTATCACATTTAATTATTATTATAAAAAATTTAAAAATAAATGGTGAAAAAGTTGAGGACATATTGGAAATTAAAAAATCACATTGATCTCTCAAAATAATGTTTGAGCATGTGGTTATGGCTATCAAAGAATCAAAGGGCCTGAAAAAACTGTCCCTTGAAAAATTGATTGTATTGATGCAAGTGTATGAGAAATGAATTCAAAATAATATAGGCTCAATGATAGAGAATGACTTAGAGTCTAAGTTAACTCTACAAGAACAAAATAATGACCATTAAAATGTGGAAGTAATGGAATTATTAATCATTAAAGAGTCAAAGAGCATGGATATCATCAAATCCACCAACAAAAGAATTAAAATTTTACCAGCTTCTGTGGAATAGGAAATAGTGGAGGCCAATTCATGCATGGTTGTGGAAACAAAAAGAATGTTCACTGCCACAATTCTAAGAAATTTAGACATTATGATTATGAGTTTTGGAAAAAAATGGATCAAGATGAATGATCCAACTATGATAAAGCATCTAATAATGAAGAAGAATTCACCACACTCCTCCTCATGCAAGAAAAGGAATGTGAACAGCCAAATGAATGTCTCTCAACATGTGTTCAAGAAACTATATGAGAGGTAACAAAGAACTATATGAGGAACTCACTAAAGAAGTTTGTGTTGACTTGATCATTGGTGACTCATCAAAGGTATCCATGATTGGAAAAGGTAAAATGAAAATCAATAAGAAGAATAGTGAGACGAATTAAATCTCTAATTTGTGTTACAAAACACACATGAAAAATAATATCATTAGTATTGGACAACTCCTTGAGAAGGGGTATGTCACACACATGGAGAACTCTTCTCTCTCTATGAGATATTCTCACAGGAGACTTGTTTCAGAAGTAAAAATGGAAAATAATTTGATGTTTCCACTGTATATTAACACAAATACTGAGAAGTTTAATTTTGGGATCATTATGAATGGCTCATGGATATGGAATCATTGCTTTGGGAATCTCTATTTTATCATCATTAAAATCTTATCTTCATCAATAATGGTGCATGGATTGCTAAAAATTGAATTACCAAATCATGTGTGTGAGGTGCGTACACTCAGTAAGAAAAAAATGAATTCCTTCCCAAGTGGAGTGTTAAGAAGAGTAAAAGAACCACATCAGTTGGTTCACACTGTTATTTGCGGACCAGTTGAAATAACCTCACTTGAAGGTAATAAGTATTTTATTACCCTCATAGATGATTTTAGAAGGAAAATTTGGGTGTATTGCATCAAAGAAAAATCTTCTGCATTTATGATCTATAAAATTTTCAAAGGTCATGTTGAAGATAAAAGTGATCACATAATCATAGTACTTAGATCTAATAGAGATAGAGAATATACATAAAATGAATTTCAATATTTTTTAAGGAATAAGGAATCAAGAAGCAATAAACTGTATCTTACACACCAGGGTAGAATGTAATAATAGAATGAAATAACTGCACCATCTTTGACATGATGAGAACCATGCTGAAAGAGAAACAGATACCAAAGAGTTTTTGCGTAGAGGTAGTTGCATATACTTCCGACCTGCTCAATTGATGTCTATATAATAGCATCAAAAATTTGACACCAAAAGAGGTGTGGAGTGGCTAAACACCGAGTTTGGCACACATATGAATCTTTGGGTGTGAACTTACTCTCATGTTCCAAAATCAAGAAGAAGGAAGCTCGATGATCATGGGAAAAAGTGCATCTTCATCAAATATAGTGAAGTGTCTAAAACATACAAGATCATCAATACACTAACCAATAAAGTAGTGTTGAGTAGATATGTGATCATTAGTGTGGAATAATATTGGAAATGGATTGATGGAGAATCAAACAAAGTTATTTCAGTTGAAGAAGAAGATCATGAAGAAAGACATGTTCATCAGGAGAAAAATCCCACAACACCTTCCTAAAGCACTTCATTAGTATGAAGAATTTCATGAGTACATTCCATCAATCCTAAACGTAGTCTATCAGGTAAAAATATGGATAGCTCATCCTCACCCATGGATCTGATAAAAATGAAATGCTTAAGTGATAACTATGAGAAAACTGAAGAGGTAAATCTTTTTTGTCCCAATATAGATCATGAGCCTCTCAAATTTTAGGAATCCATCAGAGAAGAATATTTTAGAAAAGATATGAAAGAATAAAATCATTACACAGATAAAAATGACACATGGAAGCTGAACACACATCCTCAAATCCATAACAACATCACCGTCAAATGGGTGTACAAGATCAATCGAAATTCTTATGGAGATATCGATCACTATATGGAAATGATCATAGTAATGGGGTATAAACAGAAGTATGGGGTGGAATATTAAGAATTATTCACTCCTATTGCTTGCCTGGACATTGTGAGGATGATTATCATCCATATTTTCCATCATAGTTTGATGATCTTCCAACTAGATGTGAAATTTGTAAGGGTTGGTGTCCTGAGAACCAACTGTTTTTTACTTTGATTACATAAATGTTCACTTATTATATATTGTTCATTATTTTGCATGACTATATTATAATAATGTCCTAGAATATTTGTTGCATTGATAAAGTCATGGCAGATCCCCGCTATGATAAGAACCTTGAAATACTATAACGATATTATTAAATAAAGTTCTATGGTTGGATGACATACTATGATAGTACACATAGTATACAGACTGTCATGTGAAAGAGCTCGTAAGAAGATGAGACTCTCTCTCATGGAGTTCACACTTGGTAATCTCCAAGATGGGAGATTATGAGAACATACCCGCTAGTATAAATTCCGTATGTCTTGGTGTCATCGAACATTGCTATCTACGAGCATGTGTAATGGTCCTTAGATTGGAAGATTATCATTAACTCATGTCATGAATTGTGCACTTAGATTTACTGATGAAAACCATCACGAGACAGTTGGCGGGAAGTAGGGTACGTTGGGTGCGTCATGAATGACATGTTGTTAATGGATAAGTTGAGGAAGTATTTGTCCCTTCCATTTATGGAAGTTGATATGTCGGCCCTTTGATTGAAATTGAACTGTCACAAAAAATTACATGGCCATGGTGTAAATGACGAGTTTATTTCAGGTAGTCAAAGAACGATAGATCAAGCATATTGGTTTATGACACTTCCATGAAACCTGTTTGATGAGATATTAAGAAAAAGGTATTAAATTACACAGTAAGAATTCGTATGAGGTGATACGTCAATGCGGCGTCAACTTCTTTCTCTTGGGTGCCTTGACCCGTTGCTAGACAGTAATATTGGACTTTAGGCAAGCCCACCTAATGCCAACGAGAAAGAGGCCTAGAGGGTCACACACTAAGTGTATTCAAGTATCTCAATTAGAATAAAGATTATTCTCATATGTGGTTTAATAATTATTCAAGGAATCCTAAATTGTTTTAATGATGGAGGAATAAGTAAATGAAAAACAAGATACACACGCCGTGTATTAAAGATTACACACCGTGTAGTTTTTCATGGAAAACAAGTACACGCCGTGTATTAATAATTACACGCTATGTAGTTTTCTTTATGGAAAGGAAATGTTTAAATGAAAACAAGATATACACACCATGTACATTGAATGTACACGCCATGTAGTTTTCAATGAAAAACAAGTACACACCGTGTATTTATTAATACACGCCGTGTAGTTTTTCCAGTCGGGATTTTGAGGATATAATATTGTTTTAAATGATATTTATTATAATCAGCGTGGGCACATGTCAAGGAATTAATTATTCGACATGGAGGTTTTAAATAAGAGTCAATGAAATAAATAAAATTTGTAATTCGTTTATTTATTATCATAACAATACAACCTCAAATGCGATTAAAAATATCCTCACAACCCCAACTCTTTTCCTATGCATAATACACAAGATAATTCTTTCAAGGCCGAAAGAACTTATTCCTCCATGAATGCTCTCAAGACCAAGAGAGATCTTATTCCATCGGATCAAGATGATCCAAATAAGACAACCCAAGAAAAGGTTTCTCCATGCTAGCACCCAGATACTCCTTTGGCGACGTCCCGAGATACGAGGTACACGTGTGGATCACCGCTAGAGGAATTCTACACTTGGCTTCTGCGACGCAATGATGAATCACATAGGAATGTGATCAAGAACATCAACGAAGAAAGAACAACCAAAAGGTATTTCTTTTCAATTAATTAAAATAATTACAATAAACTTGTAACGATCCTACTTTATGGTTCCAGGACTTTCCTTTTCTTTTTCCATTTTTGTGATTCGATCTGTGGAGACTGGCATTTATCGTCGTATTGATCCCGGATTGATCATTGTTAATGAAAAAAATCCAAGTGGGAACATCCACCCACGCGCTTCTGCTGCACCCAGAACCTTAAAATGATATCTGAGGGAGGTTACAATGTTGATTATAGTTATTTAATTTTCGTTGATAATTTACGCATTTATATTTGATTCAATTCGAAATAAATCATTCTATAAATCTGAATAAATGAGATCTGTTCTTCCTCCTTCATTTCTCGATTCATATCACAGAAAAGGCCTTTTAATTTTATTTTTTGATTAAAATAAAAATGAGTAACTCATCCGGAGGAGCCTCTCTTTCTATTTGTACATTACGGGATTACATGGTGTGTACTTAAAACTACACATCGTGTACTTAGGTTCAATGAACCGGCACTGGTCTGCCAAACCACGCCGTGTAAATTGAATATGCCTAAGTATTAATCATGTCGTGTTGAACAAAATTGAATGGCACGTGGAACCGGAATACACGGCGTGTATGTTGGAGCAACACGCCGTGTAGTCCGTTTTGGCCCAGGTGAAACCGTGTACAAAGATAAGCCATGTACCGCGTACACAGGATCACCAGGTCAGTTACCGCATAACAACGAAGTACACACCATGTATGATTCATCTACATGCCATGTACTCCAAAATTTCTAAAGTACAGAAAACACGCCAAACCCCCCGGCGTGTACTTTTTATAAAAGGTGAAAAGAAATACACGCCGGGTAATTATAAACTACACGCTGTGTACTTTCCAGAAATGGAATTTCCCGTACAAGGAATATGGACAAGAAGAATCTCAAGGAAATTCAGAATGGAATTTAAGATAAAGAATTGATTAATTATAAGATCATAATTAATTGAATTCGAGTGCATCTTATCTTAAATGAAAGAAATATTAAAAGAATTTGAATTCTAAATATGCGTAAATGTCTTTGGATGCTATGGATGATCAGGAACTAGACCAAATACCCTTTTGTATGTGTATAGTTTCATTTAAATTTATTTAATTTAATTTTTTTGGCCTGTGAGCCTTCTTATAATAAAATGTAGGGCCTACGTGCCCATGGTTTCTTTAATGTAAACCCATGTAATAAAGGATCTCCCAAGCCAAAGGAGACGGTTCAAATCCCAAAGCCGAGGCGAAACTGACGCAAGAAGATACAAAGGTGGACAGGTGGGAGCTGCAAAACACGAACCAACAGGTTCAAGGTGTTTTCCCTAGGTCAGGGTTAGCTTATCAAAACTGCTAGATAAGCTAACCAATAGAAGCTCATGATCATGCCATCTTATTTTATTCTTGTCTAATTTCATGGTTTATTTATTATGTATGTGTTGTCGTGATAACATAATTAATAAAATGAAAAATCATGCAAATATGGAATAAAATAAAAACCAGACTATGCGTAAACATTATCATAACATGGTTAATAACTTAAGGGCGCATCACTTAATATTAACAAGAATGTGATAATGCTAAACTATGAATAAAGGACCAAAATCCCTCAATACCATATTATGTCAGACCAAGCCTTCCATTACCTGATTAAGGGAAAGACTAAATAAAACTATGTGTTTGACCAACCCTTGTTGGGAAACATACTTTTATAAAAGAAGCCCTTGTGAAAGGTTTCGGGTTGAATTGACCATATTACATCAATAGAAGTAGCCCTTGATAGAATTTGTGTAATATTGTATGCAAGAGTTGAGGAAATCCAAGTCAGGATTTCAGGATTGGGGAGTCCACTCAACAGATCAAGGAACTGTAAGCTCACAGTTGGCAAAGACCTGCCTACCTAAATACCTTCAAATAGCTTGACCAACCCTTGTTGGGGTTATGCGAAGGAGAATATGTATCCTTTCCACTAGAATGTCAAAGAAACTGGACATTCTTAGTTCAATGGTGAGGGACATTGGGACTTGATAAAATAGTGGTAGAATTAATAAATTAATTTATTATTTTTCATAAAATGTAATCAAGAATGTTCTGATAAATCTTCTCTTTTAATTTGTAGAATCAAAATGACAAACTCGTCAACCACATTTTCTCTGCGATCAATTATGGATAAAGACAATATCCTCACCGGCAGTAACATTCAGGAATGGTTTAGGCGCCTTCGGGTTATCCTACGCCATGAACGAATGTTTTATGTGCTGGA
The DNA here is from genome assembly GCA_963277665.1 of Viscum album. Taxonomy (NCBI): domain Eukaryota; kingdom Viridiplantae; phylum Streptophyta; class Magnoliopsida; order Santalales; family Viscaceae; genus Viscum; species Viscum album. The sequence continues at coordinate 1,371,011,862 of OY728134.1, forward strand.
GTCCTCACTTACTGATTCTCCTACACTAGGGGCGAGTGATGAAGATTTCCTAGTCTGTGATCAACATTTGAACGATGCTCTCGACGTTCAATTTTTGATGCTATCATCTATGTCTAGTGAGCTCATGAATTCTCATGAATACATGGATGCCTATAGCATGCTCAAGCACCTCCGTGGTCTATACCAGGAGGGAGAAAGACAGGAAAGGTTTGAGATCTCCAAGGCTCTATTTCAGAGTAATCTTGGGGAGGGTGCCCTAGCTGGGCCTCATGTAGTCAATCTCATTGGATACGTTGAGCACCTGGAGGTTCTAGGGGTTAAACTCCCCGAAGAACTAGGTACTGATCTCATTCTTGCATCAATCCCCCAGAGCTTCTCAAACTTTGTTGTGAACTTCAACATGAACAACATTGAGAAGTCTCTGTCTGATCTTATTATCCTTATTCTCCAAGTGGATAATGACATGAAGAGTGAAAAACCTTCTATCCTTAAAGGGAATGCGAAGAGCTTTAATCCCAAAGATTCTTCAAGGCCTTCTAAGAAAAGGAAGATCAAAGGGGAGGCAAAAGAACATGATGCTGTTTGTTTCGCATGTGGCAAGAAGGGCCACTGGAAGAAAAACTACACCCATCCAAGGAAGCAAGGGGAAGCTTCAGGTGCGTTTGTTATCGAATTCAATCTATCTGTTTCTACTAATTGGGTATTAGATACTTCTTGTGGTGCTCACATCTGTATCCAAATATAGGAACCAAGTAGATTCAAGAATATTGATCGAGGGGAGGTAGATCTACGAGCAGCCAACGAAGCCAGACTTGCTGCTGTAGTTGTCAGAGACTTCCACCTCACACTGCCAACTGGAATGATCTTTGTGTTAAAGGGTTGTTTTTATGTGTCTTCTGTTACTAAAAACATTATTTCAGTATCCAGATTAGATACTGATGGATTCATGTTCAAGTTTGGAAATGAATGTTTCTACTTTTATAAAGATAAAATTTGTTTTGGTAGGGAACATTTATATAACGGCCTTTACGTGTTAGACTACACAAACCAAGTAATGGCAATTGATGACAAAGTCAATTCACGTGATTCATTCCACACCCAACTTTGGAATCACCAGCTAGGTCATGTCAATGAGAAACATTTGACAAAACTACATCAAGATGGGTATTTAGATTCTTTAGAACTAAAACCACTTGGTGTATGTCATGCATGTATACAAGGAAAAATGACCGAATCCCCATTTAGTGGGAAAGGTGAAAGAGCTAAAGAGATTTTAAAATTAGTTCACTTGGATGTGGGTGGGCCATTTCTAGTTGAGGCAAGGGGTGGGTTCTCATACTTCATAACTTTTACTGATGATTTTAATAGATATGGATATATCTAATTAATGAGGTATAAGTCAAATTCTTTTGATCGGTTCAAAGAATACAAGAATGAAGTTGTGAACCAGATTGGTAAGAAGATTAAGAAACTCCTCTCAGACAGAGGAGGAGAATATCTTAATCAGGACTTCATTGAATTTTTACGGGAGTTTGGGATTCTATCTTAGCTCACTCCTCCTTACACGCCACAGTGGAATGGTGTAAGTGAAAGGAGGAACCTCACCCTATTGGACATGGTGAGATCAATGATGAGTCATGTGAGTTTTCCATTTTCCTTTTGAGGATATGCATTACAAATAGCAACACACATACAAAACCAAGTTCCAACTAAATCGATAAATGGTATTCCATACGAGTTATGGAGTGGACACAAAGCCATGTTATCGAATTTACATGTGTGGGGTAGTGAAGCATTTGTTAAGGCATCTTCAGGTAGCAAACTTACACCCTGAGGCACAAAGTGTATCTTTCTAGGATATCCCAAGGAAACAAGGGGATATTACCTATACAACCCCTCAGACAAAAAGGTTACAATGGAAAGACACTCCATATTCCTTTAGAGGGAGAAAATCTCCAAAATAGATAGTGGTAGCGAGATAGACTTCGATGATGTCGAGGCTCAAGATACACATGAGTTGGTAAAAGAAAAGATTCCACAAAGCCCCGTGGAAGAAAAATCTGTTCCAGAGACACAAGAACTGCGTAGGAGCACGAGAGATGTAAGAGAACTAGAAAGATATGATTTTTTGTCACCAAGGATGGTGACTCATTATTGGTTGACAATGATGATCCTCTTACCTACAAGGAAGAAGTTGAAGGCACAGACGTTTCAAGTGGCAAGAAGTCATGAATTCTGAAATGGATTCCATGTACCAAAACCAAGTATGGATTTTGGTAGATCCTCCAGTTGATGTAAAGCCTATTGGTAATAAAGGGGTATTCAAGAAGAAACTGGACATGGAGGGGAAAGTCAACAACTATAAGGAATGAATAGTTTCAAAAGGTTTTAGACAACGTCAAAGAATTGACTATGATGAAACCTTTTCACCGATTTCAATGCCTAAATCTATCAGAATACTGTTGGACATTGCAGCTTACCATGACTATGAGATTTGGAAAATGGATGTCAAAACAGATTTCCTTAACGGGAACCTCCAGGAAGATGTCTACATGACACTACCTGAAGGGTTTGTGACTCCAAAGGATTCCAACAAGGTATGCAAGTTTCATAAATCCATTTATAGATTAAAGAAAGCATCAAGGTCATGGAACATTCGTTTTTATGAAGTTGTAATAGAATTTTTATTTGTTAAGAACGAATGTGAGCCTTGTGTCTACAAGAGGTTTAGTGGGAGTGCAGTTGTCTTTCTAATAGTATATGTTGATGATATATTACTGATTGGAAACAAAGTACCTATCTTACAGTTAGTTAAGGCATGGTTTCATAAATTCTTCTCCACGAAAGACTTGGGCGAGGAAGAATATATTCTTGGGATCAAAATCCATCGTGATAGATCCAAGAGAATGCTGGGCCTGAGTCAAAGTACATACATTTACAAGATACTGAAGAGATTCAATATGGAACAATCCAAGAGGGGATTATTGCCAGTGTCACATGGAATTCATCTTTCCAAGAAAATGTGTCCTCAGAAACATGAGGAAATAAAGAGAATGGCAAGGATCCCTTACGCATCCGCGATTGGGTCAGTCATGTATGCTATGATATATATGAGTCTAGATGTTGCTTATGCATTAAGTGCGGTAGGCAGATATCAAGCTGATCCAGGAGACCGCCATTGGATGGCAGTCAAGACTATCCTTAAGTATCTGAGGTGTAGTAAGGATATGTTCCTGCTTTATGGAGGAGATGAGGAACTAGTCATCAGAGGACATGTAGATGATAGTTTCCAGACTGATCAAGATGACATGAAGTCGCAGACTGGATACATCTTCAGTTTGAATGGAGGTGCAGTGAGCTGGAAGATCTCAAAGCAGAGTGTGGTGGTAGATTCTACAGCAGAGTCTGAGTATATCGTAGCTTCTGAGGTAGCTAAAGAAGTAGTATGGATGCAAAGCTTCATCCAAGATATGGATGTAGTACCAAGGAGTAAAGATCCTATCACACTCTATTGCGATAATACTACAGTAGTGGAACTTTCAAAAGAGCCAAGGTCACATCAGCGGACAAAGCACATACTTTGGAAATATAATCTCTTGAGAGATTTTTCTCAGAGAGGTGAAGTAGCAGTGAGTAGTATTTCCACAGAAGACAACGTGTCGGACCCCTTGAGTAAATACTTGACTCAGCAGAAACATGATCATCATGTGAGGTGTAGCGGACTAAAAGTCATAGGCAGTTGGCTCTAGTCCAAGTGGGAGTTTGTAAGGGTTGGTGTCATGAGAACCAACTGTTTTGAACTTTGATTACATAAATTTTCACTTATTATATATTGTTCATTATTCTGCATGACTATAATATAATAATGTACTGGAATATTTGTTGCATTGATAAGGTCATGGAAGATCCCCGATATGATGAGAACCTTGAAATGCTATAACAATATTCTTAAATAAAGTTCTATGATTGGATGAAATACCATGATAGGACACATAGTATACAGACCGTCATGTGCGAGTACTCATAAGAAGATGAGACTCTCTCTCATGGAGTTTTCACTTGGTAGTCTCAAAGATGTGAGATAATGAGAACAGACCCACCAGTAAAAATTACGCATGTCTTGGTGTCATTGGACATTGCTATCTATGAGAGTGTGTAATGGTCCTTAGACTGGAAGATTATCATTAACTCATGTCATGACTTGCGCACTTAGATTTACTGATGAAAACAATCACGTAGACAGTTGGCGGGAAGTAGGGTATGTTGGGTGGGTCATGAATGACATGTTGTTAATGGATAAGTCGAGGAAGGATTGGTCCCTTCCATTTATGGAAGTTGATATCTTGTCCCTTTGATTGAAATAGAACTGTCGCATTAAATTCCATGGCCATGATTTAAACGAAGAGTTTATTTCAGGTAGTCAAAGAACGACAGATCAAGCATATAGGTTTATGAAACTGCCATGAAACCTGCTTGATGAGATATTGAGACAAAGGGATTAAATTACACAGTAAGCATTCGTATGAGGTGGAACATCAATGCGGTGTCAACTTCTTTCTCTTGGGTTCCTTGACCCATTGCTAGATAGTAATCTTGGACTTTAGGCAAGCCCGCCTAATGCCAATGAGAAAGAGGCCTAGAGGGTCACACACTAAGTGTATTCAAGTATCTCAAGTAGAATAAAGATTATTCCCATACGTGGTTTAATAATTATTCAAGGAAGCATAAATTGTTTTAATGATGGAGGAATAAGGAAATTAAAAACAAGATACACACGTCGTGTATTAAAGATTACACGCCGTGTAGTTTTTCATGGAAAACAAGTACACGCCGTGTATTAATAATTACACGCCGTGTAGTTTTATTTATAGAAAGGAAATGATTAAATGAAAACAAGATATACACACCGTGTACATTGAATGTACACGCCATGTAGTTTTCAATGAAAAACAAGTACACGCCATGTATTTATTAATACACGCTGTGTAGTTTTTCTAGTCGGGATTTTGAGGATATAATATTGTTTTAAATGATATTTATTATAATCAGCATGGGTGCATGTCAAGGAATTAATTATTCGACATGGAGGTTTTAAATAAGAGTCAATGAAATAAATAAAATGTGTAACACGTTTATTTATTGTCATAACTCTACAACCTCAAACACGATTATAAATATCCTCACAACCCCAACTCTTTTTCTATGCGTAATACAGAAGAGAATTCTTTCAAGGCCGAAAGAACTTATTCCTCCAAGAATGCTCTCAAGACCGAGAGAGATCTTTTTCCATCGGATCAGGACGATCGAAAGCGAACAACGCAAGAAAAGGTTTCTCCATGCCAGCACACGGAGACTCCTTTGGCGATGTCCCAATATACGAGGTACACATGTGGATCACTGCTAGAGGAAGTCTACACTTGGATTCTATGATGAACAATGAATCACATCGGAATGTGATCAAGAACATCAATGAAGAAAGAACACCCAAAAGGTATTTCTTTTCAATTGATTAAATTAATTATAATCAACTTGTAACGATCCTACTTTGTGGTTATAGGACTTTCCTTTTCTTTGTCCATTTATGTGATTCGATCCGTGGAAACTGGCATTTATCATCGTATTGATCCTGGATTGATCATTGTTAATGAAAAAAAGGCCAAATGGGAACATCCACCCACACGCTTCCGCTGCGCCCGGAACCTTCAAAATTTTCATTCTCGAATGGAATTTTTGATGAAGAGGTCTATGTTGACCAGCCAAAAGGATTTTTTATACAAGGATAAAAACACATGGCGTATCGACTGAAGAAATATAATTATGGTTTTAAGTAATCTCCACATGCTTGGAATGCAGCCATCGACAATTATCATCAAGAGAATGTCTTCACCTAATTTCCATATGAGCATGCAGTTTACATCAAGATGATCGTTGGTGGCAATATACTTATAGCATTATTGTATGTTGATGATTTTTTATCTTTAGGGAACAGTCAACCGATGTTCGATGAATTCATGAAGGTTATGTTTAAGAAGTTTGAGATAATAGAAGGAGGTCTCATTTCATTTTTTATGGTTATATAAGTAAACAAAAAACATGGAGACATCTATATAACTTAGAATAAGTATGATAATGAATTTCTTGAAATGTTCAAGATGGCCAATTGCAACACCGTAAAAACTCATGCAGCAACAGGCTTAAAACTAAAAAATGATGGATAAGGAAGAATCATTGACTCAATATTATTAAAGAGTATGATTGGAAGCCTAAGGTACCTAAAAATCAATAGTCCATATATTCTTTATAGCGTTGGGATTCTAAGAAGGTACATGGAAGCACCAAAATAATCACAATGGCTAGCCACAAAAATAATCATCATGTATATCAAAGGAAAAGTGGAATATGGTCTTTTTATCCATATAATGATAAATAAAATCTATATGAACACTCAGACAGTGATTGTGGAGGTGACCAAGATGAAAGAAAAAGAACCACATGATATTTTTTTCTTAGAATGGTTCCTTTCACATGGAATTCATGGAAGCAGAGTGTGGTATCTCTATCTACATGTGAAGTAGAGTATGTAGTATCATCATCCATTGTTGTTGAAGGAATTTGGTTGAATTTTTTTCGAAAGGATTTGAATAATAAATAGGATAGATGAATAATAAAATATGTGGATAATAAGTCAGTAATTTAACTGGCCAAAAATTTGTTGCAATATGGAAGAATAAAACACATTGATACCTGATTTCATTTTCTCAGAGATTATGTGAAGATGAAATTGATAAAATTGAAATATTTACATAAAATAGAATAGGTGGATGATATTTTAACAAATGAATTACCGATATATTCATTCAAACAACTAAGAACAATTCTTGGAATGAATCATGTTTTGGTTCGAAGGGGAGTGTTGGAAATTTATACCAAAATGTTCCCATGAAGTACGTATTCCCCATGAAGCTCATTTTTTCCAACATGTTTTTCCATTTCCCAAGCATCTATTTCATTCCTCTGCAATCCATTTAATGTTACTTTTTTTGTTCCTTTAATAAATATTTTCTGGTTGTCAAATTTTGGGGTCTTTTTATTTATTAGGAAAATTCAATTAATAGGGTTCAAATGTACTCTGTATGTAGTGTGATATATATGAAATATTGAAAGAATTGTTGTGTTGTTGTTCCATTTTCCTTTCTCATGTTTCTGTCTTATATAGAAAATAACCCAGTATCTAGATCGTCGGTGCCCAACTTGTCCACACCGCCCCTACCCTTTCACCTTATCCTCAAAACCATTCAGAAGCTTTGATAGCTGCTTCCTGAGAGCCCTGAAAAAGGGTGACCCTGACTGTGCTAGTACCTTCTCCAACTCCACAAGTTATGATTGCGGTAAAGGAAGCTTCCCCCGAATACTACGAACATGACCAATCCCTAGTCCCATTATCACATATAGGGACCAATATCAAACTACGCATCATCGTTTTCATCTTGTGTTGGGGTGGGAATTAGGCCAATGAGAAGCATTAGCCACAGGTGAATCTCTCTAAAGATGACAATCCAATGGCTGTCCACCTTGTAGGTGCCGCAGGAAAGAAAGAAATCACAACTGTGAATGAAATAACCCCATCAGTACTGACTACTAATACCGCCTTCTCAATAATCCATTAACTGGTGAGGTTTGTGGAGCCGGAACGCTATAATGGTGGGGAAGGGAAGCCAACCGATAGGGATGTTCAATTTGTTAGGAGACTCTACAAGCATTTCAGGGCCTCCAATATGGATACCCATGGGCCAATGAAAGATAGGGTGGTGAAGGGGAATACGTAGAATAAAGCATACGTGATGCCATGCCATGTGGTGATGTCAAGGATCCAATAAGAAAAATACATCGTAAACAATCCAATTTAGGGTGGTGGTGTTGAGAAATCTAGAGAAATGATATCAAAGAGTGTAAAATGTGAGGATGAGGAGGGGGATATTGTCCTGATGACTATATGTGGTTTCAATAATGTACTCAATATAAGGCATAGTGAATGTGACAAATTTGATGAGGGAAGAGAGAGTGTTAGAGAGGAGGTGTTGTATATTTTTGGGCATGGATATGAAGGAGGCATGGTGGCCTTTTCAAGAAATTAGGGTAGTGAGTTATTGGAAATGGATTAAGTGGACAAAGATTAACCATGGTAACATCACAACTTTAAGGTGTTGCTGTTGCTTTGGTTGATGCACTTGTTGGATTTCATCAGCCATAGATGGACAACACTGTGAGGTCGATGATACAATGTTGAGAAGGGAATAAATCTTATTTGGTGGCTTCAATTACCATTAAAAAACAAATTTCAATGACTAATATGTTTTATTAGTTTGACCTTGGTATGGAAACCAAAACAAATTTAAAGAATTTCCTCTCATTTTCTTGGGTACTTGTGGCACCGTTTAGTAATAGTTCTCGATAATATTCTATGTTAACGTTGGAAGTTACCCACTTGAGGAATTTCATCCCTATATAAAATAATATTGGTCCTTAATTGGAATTAGGGACCTGTTTTGGTCCTCAACTATCATTTCAGTGTAAATTTATATGTTGGTATTATGACCACTAGGCACTGAAAATCCAACGGTTAAGAATTCACCCAGAGTCCCTAAAATACCCTTATTTTGCTAACAGTTTCCAATGAAATCTTCTATTAACATGGGATATTACCTACTTGACATATTTCATTGTCTTCCCACCTGAATAGGTGGGTAAATTGATATGCTGGGATTATGACCGGTGGTCACTCAAAATCCAATGGTTCAACATTCACCTAGAGTCATTAAAATACCCCTATTTCAGGAAGCCCATGCACAATCCCCTACTAACCTCTCTCCTCCATTCAAATTTTTTATTTTCCACCATATAATATATTTTTTCAAATGATATGTTATTGTTAAATTGATACGAATAATTATATACCCATATATAATATATTATTTTTAATTTTTTTCATATATAGAAACAAAATTGCACTAAAAATTTAGAATATATTTTCCCTTAGAACCGTTAATGGTTGTTTATTTATAAAAAAATACATTATATCACATTAACATATATATATATATATATATATATATTCATAAAACATATACATAATTATACATAAAAAATAAATTTTTCATATAAATTTAGAATGTATTTTTTAAAACATTTTAAGTGGTAATTAATGTTTGTATATCAGCCAACAAGTAAATATATCTAAAAAATAACAAACACACTCATGTAAAAATATATTTAAATCAATGAATATATATATATATATTTTACATAATTAAGTACACACAATGTGAATAAGTATATATATATATATATTTAATAAGTTCTATATGTAGTGTATATAGAAAATACACTTTAAAATGCACTTATTAATATTTATATTTTTATGTACTTACAAGGATGTATAATTGTAAATAATAACACACATATATTTATATATATACATTTTTATATCTATGTTTATGTATGTACATGTAATAATAGATAGATGCATGTATGTAGATGAATTAAAATGTCCTTATAAATACTTATATTTGTATATAACTATAAAAATTATTGATCAAGCTCATATATATAAACCAATGGATATATATATATATACAAACATATATATAAACACGCATACATATGTCTATACATACATATTAATATGTTCATATACATACATAGTTAAAATATATCTTTTAGTATAAGTACATACATACATACATACATATACAAGTCTATATTAATATAACCACATGCATATAGCGGTATATAAAAAAATATTAATGTATTATTCACATGAATACAAAAATATTAATATAATTATTTAAAACTATATATCTGCATAGTTACATTTAAAAACAAGTACATGCAAGGATTTACACATATATATATATATAACTATATGAAAATCTTCAATAGGTAATCTCACATGGGAGATTCATACTACAAATATCCATTGGAAAATATCCCATGGGAGATTTATATTAGAAATCCACATTGGGAAATCTCCCATGAGATATTTTTAATACCAATATGAACTGGGAAATCTCTACTGGGAGACTCACAGTGCCGATCTGATTTTGGAAATCTCTATTTCAAGATTCTCAACACCCATCAGCACTGAGAAATATCTTTTGGGAGATTTATACATTATATAATTTATATATTAAATTTTTAAATAATTTCATTAATATATGTTCATGCATATATGGCTTTGTGTAATTATATTTATATGTATGTATGTTTGTATGTATTTGTTTGAATACACTTATATATATATATATTCACGTATATAAGATTATGCATATACTTATCACTAGAAAAATAGAAATTTTGCAACATTTCCTACAAATGATGCTAATTTACCGATGTTTCATGAAAAACATTGCTAAATTACAAACATTCATAGAAAATGTTGCTAAATTAACTACATTTCATAAAAAAGTCTCTAAATGAGGCATGTTTTCAGGAAACATTGATAATTTAGCTATGTTTTTTAGGAAACATCTCTAATTTTGGCATGTTTTTACCAAATATGGCTAGGAATATATATTTATATCCCCCATTCGCCCACATCGATGTGAATATATATTTAGATATATATATATATATATATATTAATATATATAAACAAAGACACACATATATAAACATATATATATATATATAATATAAATATTTATATATATATAAACACACACACACATATAAATATATATATATATATATATAGACAAATATTTATATATATAGAACACAAATATATTTTAAATTTAGTCATGTTTTTAAGAAAATGTTTCTATTTTAGTTACATCTTTATGAGTGTTTTAAAACATGACTAATTATATATATATATGTATATGTAATTATATATATGTATACATACACATATATATTTATCCACACATACACATATAAACACACACATATATATATATAAACATATAAATATATATTTTTAGGGATTTAGTTGAGGACTACAAGAATTATATCATCACATGGTTATCCCCACAACAAATCTCCATTGCGTGGTAGCTTGAGGATTTGAAGACACATCATCTTTAGGTCTAGGGATTTTATGGATGGTGCATCGTTTGACTTGGTAAGGGATTATTCCACATCATTTTTCCCTCGTTGGATCTGAAATTAAAATCATGGGGATTCGACTTCATATCCCTAAAGTCTGGTACCTTGAGATTCTATGACTGGGATACTTGGTTTGATTCAGCTCAGGTGAAGAATTCAACGACAAAATCCTGGATTAAAATCACTAGCCATAATTGGTTTTTTGGCATCCTAATAACTTGAGGGATGCTGCCTCTATAGTTTGAACTCCCATTAAACCTGACAAGGAGACTGAAGTTGCTAAATTTGGACATTTTCCCATATTTTAGTTGAGTTTGTTCCTTTATCCCCTTTAATTGAAATGATTAATTCAGTTTCTTATGAATTCATGTTTAAATTATCCATTTAATATGAGCATGTCCATTTCTTTTTCCATAATTTTTGTTCCATTGGTAATGTTCAAGATCACTATCATAGGGGTATGAAGTGTTCTAATTGTAAGAAGTTTTTTCACTTAGTTGATCACTATAAATTCATGTTGCCTTCAGTGGATGTTGGGAACAAGGATAGAAAATAGTGTATGTTGAAAGGAGCTACCAAATTGTGGTGCAAGGTTCGAGATAAGACACAATTTGATCATGCAGTCCCAGTGAATCTATGGGGTGATCAACCATCCTATAAGGAAAAACTTTTATTTCCTATTGAGGATTCTTACAAGGAGCTCTCTAGATATGGTTTGAAGACTAGTATACCCTATGTTGTCAGTCCTCCTAGATAGTGGGTTGATAAGGGAGTGATGGAATCAAAGCTAGTTTAGCGTGTGGTTCTCATTTCACATGTTTCTGATGAGACAAAAAATAGGTTAATTATGGATCTAGAATTTGATAATGCTACTGATATGAATGTTGGTATGCAATATGAGTGTCCTCAGGATGACTCACATGATGATGAATTTGAGATGATTAATGATAATTATTTTAAAGTAAATAGTAAGGGAAAGTATTGTAACTCATGTCCACTTTAATCTACACTCTAGGGATAAACTAGTTAATACCTGAAAGGCTTTGCTGATTCCCAGGACCTCCACTTGTCATTTTCTTACATAGGGTACAATGTGCGTTGAATTGGATGCACCATCCCCTGGCTTGAATACATCATATCAAGATGTCCCATGCCTATTTTGTGGTAGTTGGGAGCCCTCTTATGTAGGTACTATGAAGGAGGGACATGAGGGTCACCTATCTAAACATGTTGTTTCAGATATCAAGGAAAACATGAAATTATGACATGGTGGGTAAGAAGAACTTCCTACCGAAATGGACACCCCATCCCCTGGATGGAGTTCACTATTTCAAGATGCCCCATGTCTAGTTCTTGGCATCGGGGGGTCTTCTTGTGCAGATACTGTGAAGGGGTGATATGGGGGTCCCTCGTATATGCATGTTGTTCTAGAATTCAAGGAAAATTTGGAGTTACATTTTGGTAGGGCAACAGGACTGCCTTCCTCTCACTCTAAGTATACTACTTAGGATGGACAAAGAGGCTAGTCTGTCAGTGTTACTAAACCCAATTTTTTCCATGATGGAGTCAATAAACAACCCAAATCATGATAATTTCTATCTTGAAAGCCTTGAGAAGAAAGTCATTAGAAATAAATAGAGGAAACTGGAGGGATCACAACTTATTTTAATTGCTGATGGTCACTCTCACCTGTTAATGTGCAGGTTGAGAATGTGGATCACCAGGTGGATTCGGCCTCTGAGGATCCTTTATTTGGGGATGAAACATATCATGACATTCTTGGGGATAATATTGATTCCTTTTCCAATGTTGGAACTAAATAAAAAGGTTATGTTCAATAGAATCATGATGTGATACTGGACAATGTTGAGGATATAGGTCAATCTGTTAACCCTAATAGTGATAAAGAATATGCATTGGACATGGGTGATCAAGGTTGTGTGTGTCACACTCCAAAATACTAGAGGATACACAAACATCTGAGAGGTCATAGAGGCTCATGAGGGAGGGGTGGCAAGCACCAAAAAAGATGATTATACAGGATTGTCTATTTTTGTGATGGTGACATGTATGGCACATTAATTTTTCTACTACATATTCTCTTTGTATGCTTAATATCTTTTTAAATAAATTTCTCAGGGGCCATGAGTTTCAATCCATGGTCTGCACCGTTTCCAGTATATATGTATATATAAAGATATATATATATATAAACATATATATTAATATAAACATATAAAATATGTAATATATAATCATATAATATATATAAAATATAAAATATAAACATAAAACATAAAAAAAAATATATATAAACCTAAAATATAAAACATAAACACACAAAAATATATATATATATATATAATATATAATATAAACATATATGTAAAATATAAAGACACACATATATACAATAAACAATTAGATATAAAAAAAAACAAAAAACAAAAAATATAAAATATAAACACACGCACACATATTAATATATGTATATTAATATATAAAATTATATATATATATAATATTAATTTTTTGAATACCCATACCAACATATATATAAAAATATAAACAAAAACACATATATTTAGATATATATATTAATATATATAAAAATAGACACATATATATGAATCCACACACACACATATATAAGGCTTGATGGGTGGGCTATCCCCTTTGGGGGCTATGAAATACCTTTCTAGCCTGTGTGTGTGGTGTGTGTGTGTTTGTTTGAATGTAATTATACCCCCAGGAAGAAAAGATATATATACATATATGTACATAAAATATAATCATATATATAATCATATATATAAACATATATTTATATATATATATATTAATATAAACATATAATATATATAAAAAATATGTATATATTTAACCACACACACACATATATAATACAAACACTTATATATATATATAATATAAACATAAAATATAAACACACACACATATATATTACTATATGTATATTAATATGCATATATAATATTAATTTTTAAATACTGAAATCAATTTATAAACTAAGTTAATTTAGCGACGTTTATAAAGTTCACTAATTTAGTGATGCTTATAAATGTCACCAATTAGCGACAAATCATTTATCGATGTTTTTCCAAAATGTTTGTAAATGAATTATCAACGTTGGAAAATGATTCTAATGAAAAAAAATGTTTCTAATTAATATTTTTTGTAGTTTTTATATATATATATATATTTATAATTAATTCCTATAATATTTACGCACTAATGCATGTATTTATATTTTGATATTTATAGGTATGTTTGATTGTATGTATATATGTATGATAATATTTAGATTCTTGTGTGTACATGCATTTAAATATAAATACAAATATTTGTTGTTGTATATACATGTGTGTGTGTGTGAATGCATGTACATATATTTGTAATAAATTACATTAATTTTATTTATATATAATTGCAATAATATATATTTACGCACTTATATTAATATATATTTATGTATGTTTATGTAAATACACTTTTAAATATTTATATTTGTATATACTTATATAGATGTATAATTGTAAATAATTACACTAAAATATTTATATGTATACATGATTATATTTATGTGTATGTATGTACATATTAACATATTTATATATAAAGACACACATACATACATACTGACATGTTTATATATAAAGGAATACATACATCTATCCATAAAATGGGAGATTTACTTTATATGTATACATGTTCATGTATATAGATGTTTATATATATGTGGGTGAATGTGTATACATACAATTGTACATAATGTGATTAATTTATATTTGTATATTATTGTATTAATATTTATTTTTGTTCTTGTATTAATATATATATTTATAAATTTATGTATATATGTACTTATATTTAAATATATGTATGAAAGCATGTATGTTTAAAATATTTGTATGAAAGCATGTATGTATATTATTCACATAAAAATATCAATATATATAAATGTATGTGAATATATGTAGGTATAGACATCACATACATATATGTATATATGTAAACAATCATTCATTTTATAACTTCACACAAAAACACAATTATGTTATTATATTGAATTTTAATGAATACTATAAAAAAAAATTTATAATTAGAAAATTCTATATAAAATAATTCGGTGAGTATTTATAAGTATACACAAATATAAAAATTGATTATTTTTTATATTTTTATGTATAAATATATGTAGTACGTAGTTATATTGATAAAAAAAATATACGGTAAATTTCAACTAAAATATTTTCTATATGTTTTTGGGTACCAAATTTATATTATGTTCACATGCTTATGTAAAAATACATGTTATATAAATATGAATATATTCATTTATTTTTCCACATATGAGTGAGATAAAAAAATTAAAATATATTTATCTACATATAGGTATAACAAACATAATTAGTATACATAGTGTATACAAAAATAATACACTGTAAATTTATGCTGTCGAATTTATGTTGTATGAATAATCATATATATTTTTACAAACGCACACATATTTATATAACATATTTATATAATTATTTATATAGTTATATTAATATATACTATTAAATAATTTTATTTGTAAATAAATATATACATTTTTATACATGCATAAATCCATGCATGTGCATACATATAGTTGTATGTAGTTATATATATATATCTGTAAATAATTACAGTAATATGTATTTATGTAATTGTATTAGTATTTGAGTATTTATGTATGTACTTTTATACATTAATACATAGAAATATATGTATACTCATTATTATTATTTTTAAACATTTATCAACATGTTATATATTTTTTATATTTAGTTTTTATAAAAAAAATATAATAATAATTTTCAAAAAAATACAATGTAAATTTTCAGTATGAATCTATTATTTTATATAAAAATTTTAAAGTTAAAAATAATGTATTATATATTGGTCTAAAATTATTTGTATTGACATAACAATAGAAACTATACTGTTAGAGTGAAATTTCAAAACCATTTGAAAACTATATATTAAAACAAAGTATATAATTTGAAAAAAAGATTGCATATGAGTAGGTGGCACATGGGGTGTGAGGGAAATTTAGGAATTCCAATATAATTACTGTTTTTAATAAAACATGTGCTCCATCTAATTGGGTAGTGTGGGTAACAGATCTATCCCCATGTGTCCCTATTACACGTGTTCTCCATACAAGTTAAGAATTAATAATCTATTTCAGGTGGGAAATGGAGAGGATTATAATCCCCCATATTAATCTTAGACATACAAATTTGAGAAGTTCATGCACCCTAGAAACTGTGTATAGTTTTCCATAATCACTGTTTAGGTCACCTCATTGTCTCCCTTTCGTGAAAAAAACAAGTTAAGAAACACATGATAAACAAACACGAAATAAAAAAACACAAATCAAAAATAAAAATATTATTTCGACACTGTGAGAATTACCACATCTCTTTCATTTCATGAAAAATTCACTTGCGTTATACATGGTATAAATTCAGAAACCATGGTCATTGTACTGAAAAACGTATCACCAGCACCTTAGTTAATGCATCTTTTGACACTTTACCTTTTGTAATTCCACTATATATTCGGTAAAAACTCAATCCCACAACGGTTTTCATGAGAAGTGGTAGCTAACATAAATGTGGATTGACTACTTATATTGCCAACTGATTTTACTATAGAACCCCATAAAGGTTTATGTGTTGGGATTGAAATAATTGGGTTAGAGGAATTAAATTATAACAAGTGGTATCAAATCTATGGTGCAGACCATGTGTGATGTGGGTGGAGTATCTTCAAACCAATTTTAAAATGATAATGGTGACTTGATTGAATCATGTGGATTCATGGTGGTACCTTGTGTTGAAATTATTTTTGATGGTAGTGATAGGAATCCTCTCCTGGTGATGAGAAACATTGAGGAAATATGATTAGATCAAACAGATTATCATTGAATCGTAGGTTTGACACACTCCTATCATAGGGTTGTACAAAATTAATTATTTTTCATGGGTGAAATATATATTATTTGTGGTAACCCTAGGGTTTTCTGCAGAGATGAATACCCAAAATAGTTTATCATTTTTAATTAGAGATTTTTTTTTCAACTTGTGATGTGATAAAAAAGTAAAACAACGAGGAAAGGAGATTGAAGACAACATGATGAAGAAAGTGATGGGTATATGGTTAGATCTCCATTTATAATATTAATATTTAAGTTTGCTTTAGTTGTCTTTTAATTATTTGAAAAATGAATAACTCCTAAAATGATTCATTAATCCCCCATGATTGATGGTTATTGTGGAGATTTATTTAATAGTTTTTATTCCTCAGTAAAAATCATTAACTATGTGCATGAAATGTTAGAAATTAATTCTTAAAATACCAATGAAATACAGAATCGAGTATTGGAGTTCCTAGATAAGTCAAGTGTTACTCACTATCTTCACACACGTGTTATTTATTTCTAAACACAAATCACATAATTTGGTCTGTTCCATTGAGATAATATACACTAGGGGTAGGGATATCAACTCTATCAACCTAAGAAAAAAGCAATGATAATTCCCAAAACCAAGAGTATAATTATATTAAAAATACCGAACAACCACTAAGGATTGAAATAAATCAACTGAAGAGTGTTTTATTCAATAAAGTGAGAAGAATCAAACATTACAACATATATCCTCTATTTACATGGGTACTCATGTTTTATCCCTCCATTAGTAGGGTAGTATTGATGGAGCAAGAATGATATGGAAATAAAAAACTAATAAAAGTATAAAAATAAAGCAAAAAACTGAAAAAATTGTAGTAGGTTCTCCATCCATTCACCTCAGCCAAGTATTTGTTGGATTTGGTGTCCTAGGACCAACTGATTTTACTTTAATTACATGTATATTTGATGTATTGAATATTAATTAAATATATTATTACATAATTTTCAATATTTTTCATGATGTTAATCTAATAATTTCCTAGAGTATTTTTCATATTGATAAGTTTATAATAGTTTTCTACTATGATAAAAAATTTGAAGTGATATGATCATATTCATAATATAGTTCTATGGTTATATCATCAGGGGAGATTACTCATAAGTGGATTAGGATTCTTCTCATAAAGTTTTCACATGGTAATCTCCAAGATGGGAGATTATGAGAACTGACCATCTAATAAGAATTACGCATGTTTTGGTGTCATCATATATTCATATATACAAATATGTTTAATGGTCCTTAGACTTTAAGATTATTAATAATTCATGTTACAACTCACTTATATAGATGTAATTCATAAACCATGAAAATAACAGTTCATGGAGAAGTTGGATACATTAGGTCCATCATGAGTGACATGTCATTAATGGATGAGTTGAGGAAGGATTTGTCCCTTCTATCTGTATGAAATGTAATATCTCAGATCTTTGATTGGAATAGAAAAATCACCTTAAATTCCACTACCATGGTGTAATGACATGTCAAAAATTGTAAAAAATGGGACCCATTCCGTGACTCCCCAATATTTCCTTCAATAGGCCAGGGGATGGCGATTAACAACGGGTAGGCATATCAACAACATGGAAGGCCTTAGCCTAGAGTACCTTTACACACACACACAAATCTCTAAGAGCATAAAATGATGGAATGTAAAACAACTGATAAACCATTCATGCATTCAACTAAATCCCACAACTAGAGTATCGAATGGTACGATCCATCGATCACCCCATAATGATGAAAGGGGTGATATCATAGTTCTTGGTCTGTGAAGATGCATTTGGAATGTAAACATGGAAAAATACAATCCTAGCATGATGAATCTGAAAAAATGTCCTACCTGAAAGTAAATATGGGTACTGATGTCAAGATAAAAAAAGGAAAACACCTCAATCTATCCAAATCACTAAGCACTACCTAGTCCTGGTCCCTCTAGGACTCCGTCAAAAGTTCGATCATATAAAAAAGACATGATATATGGGGGAAAATATTGTGCTAGGGTGAGTATAACAGTACTTAATAGGATTACACCAAAAAAATCACATAACAATAGGAATAATTGTCATCTCTACACTGGTATATGTCTATAACACATATAGAAATTATATCCAGATATACTCAACAAATACACACAGTCTCAGAGTCACAACTGTAATACCATCCTAGAAATACTTCTTGAATTTTCAAAATATCACTCATCTTGGAGAACACACTCAATGAGTTAGACATCACTAATGGCATCTTTCTGAGAGGTCATACATATAGGGACTCGTCATTAATAAGGATACACTAGATGCCCAAAGAAATAAGATACATATATGAGGATCAATCCCAAGTCTATGGGGTATAACATGAACTCAATTTTCATTAACCCATTAAGTAGAGGAACAATGCCCAAATATTGATGGTCAAAATGATTCCAAGAACTCCACTCATGCCATGAAGATAATATAGGATGTAACTCTAGGCCTCATGAAAGCATTCCAACAATTCTATGTAAGAATTCCTATTGAAGGTATCGCTATCCTATGTGTTGGACATGATTCTTTACTAACCCTTAGGGAATAGATATTGAGAACACAACCTAACAAAACTTTTCAAATCTGAAGAGGACAAGCGATTCAAGACATCTTTGAAGGATTAAACAATGTGTAATAGTAGTACATGATGTGTGACTTTAGGATGAGGTCTTTCCCATGAAAACAACCCATTACCGTGTCCCTGTAAAGGTTCACAGCATGCCCATGCCCTAAAATTTTGGTTGTGTCATAGTACACAAATATGGCAATATAAACTGGGCTTGGCCATGTCCGTGTGTTAGTACATGGTGTGTCTGAGCGCATGTACTCCTGCCCAAGTATATAAACCCTACTAGGTACACACCGAGCCAACCAGAAATGGTTCACACACCGTGTGATACTCAAATTCATTTGGAAACCCTAGCCATCATTGTGAGGTTACTACATTGAATGTTCCTATAGAACACATTCTATTTACTTCATAGATTTCCAGAGATCTAGAATTACATTTCTAATCCCACACCTTCAGTCACCGATCTAGCCACCCGCCTTTATGAAAATATGAATCCATGGTTAGCCAAAATTTCTATCATCGATCACCAGGATCTAGTCTTTGAATCCATTTAGAAAGTACCATCATAAAACAATCCTTCATCATGTGATGAAGAACACTAATTGGGTATCACAAATACATTCGATCTGCTAGAGCTTATGTTATTACATGATCCCCTTATTACACTGAGTCCAGATCTATGATATCGAATTATTATGCCAATAAGATGGTGCTCAATGTTCGACTTCTTGGTATATATCAAACTGCAGGCCAAGATATTTTCCCGAGATTAATGGAAAAATAGGGAAGAGAAGAACAATAAAAAACATGATGAAAATAACTCATCGAATGTTCATATTGTCCTTGATTCATTTCCATTAGAATGTAGAATGAAGAGATAAAGAAAGAATCAAAAAGCATTTCTACCAATCCTAAATAATAACTATCCCATACTCACAATACACAAGATTCTCAAATCAAGTAATTGTTTGATTGATTTATATTAATCATTGGAATCATAATTAGGTACAACTCCAAAAGAAACAAAAATCCATTCTTGATTTGGATCTATATCTAAGGAATAAGGAAGTTTCACCATTGTCATTGGTGAGATCCTCAAAACCAATTGTACACCGATCAATGATCCTCAGTCCGGTTTTCACTCATCTGAGATAGATCGTCTAATGCTCTCTCCAATGGTTCTCAAATTCTACGGGGTTATGTGGATAACCCTAATAATTTGGCATAACCATAATCTTACTAAAGAAACTAAGCCGTTCCATCAAATAAACTAAAAAACTAAAATTATTTTATTTTATTTATTTGTTCTTATGATCGTGATGACTTTCTCACAAATTCCCCATGTTGAAAAATGTTATTTCACACCTAGGTTAAAAACTACCTTATGAACATAATGGTTCCCTCATATTTCTGATTTGGGCCTATTTTTAGAATTTATTATGCTTTTCTAGGAAAACTATGTGCACATGCTAATTAATATATTTGATACATTTATTCTGGGCACACCAGGACTTAGAATAACTCATCTTAGAGAATAGTCTCAAAACAAATAAACACAATATCCATAAATAATACATGTGAAATCCGAGTTGCTACATTCTACCCACCAGGGGAATTTACCTCCAAAGAATCCAAAACATGTGGCTATAAAAGAGATGTGGGTACTAAAAACACATATAAGCCTCTCACTCCTAGGTTATCTCTTGAAGATTCTTATACTACCACCAAACATGCACTAAAGAAATCACTTTCCCACAACGGATCCTCTCCTACCGATTGGTGATACCTATTTGGTACTCAGCAATGGTAGCTCCATCCTTAATGTATATCTCTTCCTATTTGATAAAGTGTGATGGATTTTATATTTACCTCCTCAACTACAACTTGTGGATGAAATCATGCACTTGCTCTAACTGTAGCGGTGGAGAAAAGTTGTACTATATCTTTCTAGATCTATAAAGAATCTAGAAAGGGACACTAAATCTCAATAATATATTTCCACCTTGACCAAATATCTATAATCCACATCGAGGTAAAACCCATACGAATATATAATCTCCATCCTTGAACTCCAAAGGCCTCCTTTATCTGTCCATATATGACTTATGATGGCTCAGTGTAGTCCCCATATACTCTTGGATGACTTTCACATTCTATATAGTGTCTTGAACCGTCTTCAGGGCCATAAGTGCTGAATCTTTTGGATCATTCCAACAATGTGGGGACTTGAAGGGTCACCCTTAAAAATCTATGAATTGAATCATACTAATGGTGGAATGATACCTATTATTTTACAAAAACTCTACAAATGGTAGAAAATCCTCCCAACTATAACCAAGGTCAAACATGGAAACACCTACCTCGACATTAGAACAATACCAATTTTAGTTTCGGATGCATCATAGACTAATATGTACTCGACACCCTCCTATGGATATCTCAAGGTGGGAGTGCATGTTACTCTCTTCTATAATTCTTCAAAATCCTACTATAATCTCTCCATCCACATGAAAGGATACCCCTTTTAGGTTAAAGCTGTCATAGAAACTGATATCATGGAGAAATCAGGTAAGAATGTTCGCTAATTTCCGTCCAAACAAAGGAATATCTGTACCTACATAATGATCTTGGGTGGTTCCCAAGATAAAACTTCCTTTTCCTTCATTGGGTCCACTTCCACACCAAATGTTTAGAAAACATGTCTCAAAAAGTGGAGCTTTTGAATCTAGAGATGGAACTTTGAGAGATTCCTCTAAAGCTAGTTCTCTTGAGGTACATCAAGAACAATCCTTAAGTTTCTTATGTTCTAATACTCATATCCCAAGTACCCAAGGATATTATCAATGAATAATACCATGAAACGGTCTAAAAAATTATAAAATAACTGGTTCATGATTCTCATGAACACTACTGGGGTGTTCTTCAGGATAAAGGGAATCACAAAGTACTCTTAGTGACCATAGAGACATCCTATTTCCATCTTTTTTATATAATCATCATGTACTTACAACTATTAAGAGACTGACCTAAGGTCAAACTTCGAGATCCATTGTTTCCTCATCAACTGATCAAAGAGGTCATCGGTCCTTGGTAGTGGATACTTGTTCTTTAAAGTCACTTGGTTTAAGCACCAGTAGTCCACACATAACCTCAAGATCCCATCCACCTTCTTGGTGTACAAAATTGGGGATTCACCAAGTGAAACATTGGGTCTATCAAATACCTTCATATACAAGTCTTCTTACAACACCTTTAGATCAAAAAGAACTGTGGGTGAAATCCAATATATTGGAATAGATATCAAGGTCATCCCTGAGTGTATATTAATACAGAAGTCTATCTCTTATCATGGAGGTAAGCTTGGAATGTCCTTAATAAAGATTTACTCACACTCTACCACCACTGTAGGGAACTATAAACACATAACTTCCACTAAATGAAGGGTCATTCAAGCCAACTAATGTGTAATAGAATACACCCTCCTATGCCTGAGTCTATCCCACACTCCTTAGGTTTCCTTTTTTCCCATAAAGGAAAGCCTCATCACATCACTATAGACTCACCACATCCTCCACCTAAAAAAGTAGGCCAGAGAATGAAATTTATATAGCTAGTACATACCTAATGTGGTGTCATAGGCCTCATCACTTCTACAAATAGATCTCTATAGAAACTCTTTCCTCTAAGAGTTAGCTCACACTGTTGGAACAAGTGTGAGATTTTTGATCCATCTTCCGTAAGAGTTTCCAATCGCAAGTATTAAGCCAAGGGATGAGCCTTAATATCTAATTCTCAAACCAAATATATAGAAATAAATCAATGTCTAGAAAATTTGTCTATAAGTACGGTAGAAAAGGTACAAAATACATAGAACATACCTCATAACATTCCCATATCCTCTAGGTCAAATGCCTCGACTGCTTGAAGCTTCCCCTGCCCCTGCCCTCTATCTCCTTAAGTCTGGCATGAAGCTCTTGAGAGTGGTGGTAGTAACAAGTCAAAGAATCAACCACTATTAGCTGATCACCTAACTCCTCTGCCACTTCCTCCACCCTATTGAACTTCTATCTTCTGTTGGTGATTCTTCCTCGATGACCCATCCTCGGTCTACCTATCATCCATATGAAAGGTTAGAAAATATCATGCAAGATGTATCCTACCATTACAAGATTAGTACTGCCTCTTCCTGGGATGACTATACCCATCATATGGTCCCTGAACCAAATACCCTACATTCTAGGACCTCATCCAGAAATTCCTCACACATCCAATCCCTTAAGACTGACATCGGCTTCTTCCTACTGAAGTCCTTAATCCTCTATGCCCACTTATAGTAACCACTGTCTTCGTATGCTCATCTAGGAAACTCTCAACCAACAAATATCACTCTAGAACCCCAATATTGGTGGGAATAAACATAGGTATAACTCTTGCTCGAGTATCTGTACATAGTCATCACTAAAATTTCCATGATCGAAAGAACTGAACCCAAATATGAAAAATCATATCATATCTTAAAGTTAGTACTACACAATGTGTCCCTTTAACACAAGGTCCTGCGTGTGTAAATAGAACACACCTATCTTCGAGTAAATTTACACGGCATGCCCATGCCCATGTATTTCTTCATATTTCCTAGTACATGGTTATTCCCATGTGCACCTGGCATGAACATGTTCATGTTGGAGTACATGGCATGTCCTAGCCCATGTAGTTATGCCCATGTCTATGTACACTCCGAGGTACATACCAAACCAATCTGAAAGGGGTTACACACTGTGAGACAGGGTCACATGCTCTGTGATACATAACATTATCAGAAAATATTATCCACTGATATGAGGGTCCCAAATGTCATGTTTCCTTGGAACAAACACCATGTAGTATGGAAATTTATATAATTACTGATCTAGAATCACACATTTTCCCCTGTGCCTATGGTCATTGATTCATCGACTTGCCTTGCTAAAAAACATGAATCCATGGTAAGTTGACCTTTACATCATTGAACATCGGGATTTGGACTTTGAATTCATTCATAAAATGTCCTCACACTTCAGTCCAACATAAAACAATGAATAAAATGAATTACCTATCCCAAATCCATACAATATATTTCCTCTTACATTTTTATACAACCCCCTTGTCTCACTGAGTTAATATCTATGGTATCAAATCATTGCGCCATGAAAAGGGTGTTCAATGTTTGATTTATCTGTATTTTCAAACCACAGGCCAATATATTTTCCCATAATGAATGAAGAAATTGGGAATAAAATAACAATAAAAAACTTGCGGAATGAACCTCTACCAATATTCGTGTTGACCTCGATTCATTTTCATTATAATAAAGAATGAAAAGATAAATAAATAATCACAAATCATTTCCTCGAATCTCAAATCATAACTATCCCATACTTGGAATGTGCATGATCCATGAATCAATTCATTGGTTTATTAGTTCATGTTAATCATAGGAATCATAAATATAGATAAATCAAAATAAAAAAATGTCATACCTCAATATGGATGAATTGATGATGAAGAACGAAGCTGTATTGTTGTCGTTGGTCAGATCCTCAAACCCTATTATGCATCGATCAACAATCCTTGATCCAGTTTTTTCTAGTCTGAGAGAGATCCTGCAATGATATCCCGAACGATTCTCCAATGGCTCCAGGGTTATGTAGATAACCCTGATAATTTGAAAAAACTATATTCTTATATAAGAAACTAGGCTACTGTGTCAATGAAAATAAATAAATAAATAAATTTTATTTTATTAATTTTTTATTCTTGTGATGAATTTTTCACAAACTCCCCACACCGAAAAAGGATATATTGAAACTAGGAATAAACCTGCATTATGAACTCAATGGTACCCTTGAATTTCTAATCCAAACATCTCTTTAGATGTAATTCCACTTTTTTAGGGAAACTTCCTGTGCATGATATTTAATATATTTAATATATTTAAAAGATTTATTTTGAGCACACTGAACCTTATAATGACATGTTGTCTCAGTTCTTGGTCTTGAAAATATTCTATATAATTTTGGAAAATAATATATAGATATTTTGAGTCACTATATGATGCATTTTTTTCAGATAGTCAATGGAATACATGTCGAGCATATAGGTTGGTTTCACAAATGTGAAGCTTGATTGATGATATATTATGAAAAAGGGATTATATTACACATTTAATGTTCATATGTGGTTGTCGACATTATGACATTAATTTATTTCTCTTGGGTGCATCGACCCATGGCTAGATAGTAATATTGGACTTCAAGCAAGCCAATATAATCCCAACGAGAAAGAATCTTATAAGCTCACACATTAAGTGTTTATGTTGATCTCGATTAAATTCTATTTTGATTTAATTAATGGATTAAATATTACTCTCAAGAATATAGAATAATTTTATTCAAATTATATTGATTTCATTAATTAAATAAATTTTTATTCACAAAAAATTGAATAAAAATTCATTAATTGAATATGTAATAAATATTTATTCCTCGATATGTGAATGAAGTATTTAATAATGAATAAGAATATTTCTTCTATTATTAAATGAATACCGAGATGTTCAAATGGAGCAAGACTGCATCCAGTGATAAATAATTACATACAAGGTAATAAATATTATTTATTTTTCACACAAGATAATGTACACTGCAAAATAATAATTATATTATTATTATGTGACATGAGGTTTATTAAAGGTTTTAATATTATTAATGGATTAAATTTAACTAAATAATATTATAACCTAAACTATACCTCTATAAATAGCATGTTATATCTATTGTGTAGGTAATAAAAATAGAGAGAATTATTGACCACAAAAAATTCTCTTTTGAATCCTCTATCTCTCATATTCTCAAGAAATAGAACAAAATAGATATTTCTTCAAGACTGAAAACTGAGTGATCAAGAATGAACTACATAAGATATTAAATTATCCATGGTATAACATGAATATCGAGTGGAGTTTCCTGGAGGTTGTTTGAGTACATGTGGATCAACTCTAGATGGATTCTACCCTTGGATCCTCATAAGCGCAATAAGAGAAATTAGAAAGGGTCTTTTAAAATGATCGAAATCAACTATGAAGAAAGATGCCTAATTCAAGGTAATTGATTTCTTCCAATCTAAATAAATAAAATATAAACTTAACATGAAAGATCCTCTACCGGGGTTTCAAGAAATTGAAATCAAAATAAATTTTAATATATCTCCCACCACCACACACTTCCGATGATCCCAAAACCATCATGATGTATCAGAGGGGTCACATTTAAATTATCAATTATTTATTTGTTTTTTTACCTCCGCATAATTGTGGTTAGAATTTCATTTATTGTTATTAATTATTTAATGAAATTTTAATTAACATGATTTTACATATTAATCATGTTCGTTCAATGTTCCATTTTCATAAATGTCTAAGAACCGATGAAGAACAGTCAAAGTTGTCATTGAGAATTGCCAAATCTTGGCTGATAGATAGAGTTCCAAGACATCTACTTGAAAGTAAACATCATGTAACCTAGAGCACAACATATAAATATGCTGAGGGATAAAAATTATAACAAATAGTAAAAACACATGGTGTACTCCATATACTGATCAGCCAAAATGGAACACGACATGTCATATTACATGGTGTGTAGTTGGGGTACACACCGTGAAGTCTACATGAGTTAGGGAGGAAATTTACATAATCTGTGCAATCACTACACACAGTCAAAAACTATGTGAGACTAAAACACTACAAAATTTCTGATATAAATGATGTATATTTCATAAATTCTTTCATCCAAAGAGAAATATTTAAAACACGGTGAGAGAAATAGACAAACAACTGAAAGAGATACATAGTGTGTAGAAAGATTCTATAGACCATGTATTCTTCCAAGACACCTGAAAAAACCCAGGAGTGCTTCATAGAAACACAAGAAGAGTCACTCACAATGTGTAGGTATTCCTTACACATCATGTAATCTAGTCAAGGTTCACACCACAGACCCAGGCATGTACCCTAGATATATAGAAACAAAGACACACAACGTGTAGCTAGATGTACATGTCGTGTAGTCTCCAAATAATGGATATAATTAAAAATTACATTAATTTGAAACATTATGGCATTTAAACATTATTTTATTGATTGATACACCATTGTGTGTTTGAAAATTTAATAATGGTATTAAATAATTTTAAATGGTCAATTAATTTGTTATATTAAATATGTCATTATTGGTTCCGGAATCTATTTTCCATGAATTCCATAACTGATGGGTATCTCTAATTATGTTCAAATGACCATTAAAATGATATATAAATAATTAATTTATTAATTAATGTATGTTCATTTTAATAAACAATAAGGAATAAAGAAATTGATTTTATCCAGTTACTTCTATGTATTTGTTTAATGAATGACCGATCATGAGATGGACTAAGACCTATGTATATGGTGTAATATATATAATTTAATTTATTATATGTGTTTACAGTTATTTAATATTAAATTTAATAATGGAATGTGAGTCATCCCTCCCTCTATTATTATACAGGACCTGTGTGTCTAAGAATATTTATATAATCCCCATTTAACTAATCATGTGGTTCTCATCACATGTGTGTGAGTTATAAATACATGTAATTAATGTAGTATCCCAAGGACCATGGTGGTGGATCAATATGAAACCATTATGATGCCAACTAAAGTGATACAAAGGTGGATAAGTGGAATGATTTAACTCAGTACAAGACCAAAAATATGAGTTAATTCCACTAGGTAAAAGGTTGATTTGATGTCCACTCATTAAATCAACCTTTAGATAAATCTAATGAACATTTAATTTATTTAATTAATTATTTATATATATGTAATTATTTATTTTATGGAATGAAATGCCGAAATCACATAAATAAATGAATTAATGTGCAAAGACTGAAATAAAATAAATGGATTACATGTAAATGTTTTACTAAACATGGTTAATTAATTAAGTAACATCTAATTAATATTAAAAAGACCTCTAAATGAAAAAAAGACAATTTTTTCATAATTAAATAAAATACCTCAATTAAATTTTATGTTAGAATAATCCTTCCATTACTTGATTGGAATGAAACAATTGAACTAAGTGTAGTACATGGATCATTTCTGGACACTTAATTTTATCATCGAGTTCTTATGTGGGTTTTGTATTGACTTAAAAAAACTTATGTTGAATTTTAAGAACCAAATTATGTTCAATTAAAATAATGAGGAAAGTGTTAAGGATATCCAAGTATGGATTTTAGGATAGGGTAAACCACTAAATGGATCAAGTAGCTGCAAACCAGCAGTTGGAAAATATGTCTACCTAATTACTTTTGTATGGTTTTTGTAGCCATCATTTGGATCACTATGAAAATTAATGGGGATGCTTTAAAATATAATATCATAGAAACTATAAATTCTATGTTCAATGGTGAGGGTTTTTTACTTGATAAAATAGTTGGATATCTAATAAAAATCAATTAATTTATTATTTCTCACAAAATTTGTAATCAAGAGAAGTATTAATAATATGATCTTTTTATTATATAATAAAATGGAAAATTCATAAAACACACTATGCCTATGATCAATATTGGATAAATACAACCTCATAATAGGTCATAACTTCTAGTAGTGGTTTAATCGCCTTTGGGTTGTGCTACACCATGAACAGAAATCTTACATGGTATAATCCTCAATAACTAATCCTTCTACGAAGGAGGTGAGTTATGAAGAGTTTCTTGTTTGTCAAAAAACATTTGAATAAATAGGTATAAATTCAATGTATTATGATTTCATCTATGTCTAGTGAACTCATGATGTCTCATGAAAACATAGATTCATATATTTTTCTTGAGAACCTATGTGGTTTTTACTAAGAGAGATCTAAACATGAACAATTTTAGATTTTTATGGATCTCTTTTAG
Organism: Viscum album; assembly: GCA_963277665.1. Taxonomy (NCBI): domain Eukaryota; kingdom Viridiplantae; phylum Streptophyta; class Magnoliopsida; order Santalales; family Viscaceae; genus Viscum; species Viscum album. Next base: position 1,371,041,576 of record OY728134.1, read on the forward strand.
AGAAACAATGAAGAGTGTGTCCTAGATAGGATACACATAGTCAATATCATTGGATACATTGACTGGTTAGAGGTTTTAGGGATTTAAAATCCTTGAAGTATTAGGTAACAATCTCATTATGGCATAACTCCCTCAGAGGTTCTCCAGATATTTTATAAATTTTTCATATAAACAACATTGTGTCTCTTCTAGATATTCTTACTATTATTTTCCAAGTAGATAAGAATACAAAAGGTAAAATTCCTTTAGTTATTGGTGAACAAATGAAAATCTAAAGTGAATAGATTTAATCCCAAATATTCTTTTTTTCCTTCAATAAAGAGGATGATCAAGTGGGAAGAAAGGTAATAAGATGCTATCTATTTAACTTGTGGCAAGAGGGAACACATGAAGTAAAATTTCACCCCAACAAATAAGATAGGGGAAGATTCAGGTGAATATTTTATCAAGTTTAATTTTTCTATTTGTATAAATTGGGAATTAGATACATCCTTTGGTGACCAAATATGTATTCAAATAATGGAACCATGTATATTCAAAAAGATTGACTGAGGGGAGGTAGATATCCATAAATATAACAAAGCTAAAAATGTTGTTATAGCTATCAAGGATTAACAACTCATGTTACTGAGATGAATGATCTTATTTTTAAAGGGTTGTTATTATGTGCCTCCAGTTATGAAAAATATTATTTCTATATACAAACTATATGCATATGGATTTATTTTAAAATTTGGGAATAAATATTTCATATTTTATAAAGGTATATTTTTTTATTATATGGATATTTTAAATTATAAAATTTTATGTGTTGGATTACACAAACCAAGTAATGAAAATCAATACTGAAGTTACTTCACACAACTCATTCCACACCCAACTTTAGCACCACTAGATAGGTCTGGTAAAAGAAAAATTCTTGAATAAATTAAATCAAGACTGATAGTTATATTGTTTTGAACGAAAACCACATGGAGGATGTCATAAATGTTTATAAGTAAAAATGACCAAATACCCATTTAGTGGAAAATGTGAAAGAGATAAATATATTATTCAATTAGTTCATACTGATGTGTGTGGATCATTTTCTATTGATAAAATGGGTGGGTACTCATACTTCATAACTTTGACTGATGATTTTAGTATATATGGATATGTATACTTAATGATGTTTAAGTAAAATTCATTAGATAAATTGAAGGAATACAAAAATTAATTTGAGAACCAACTTTTTATAAAGATTACGAAAATCTAATCCGTCCATGGTGGGGAATATATTAATCAATATGTCATTGATTATTTATGAGAGTTTGGGATAATACCTCAACTCACTCCTCCATATACACCTCAAAGGAATGGTGCGAGAGAATGGAGAAACCACACTTTGTTGGATATAGTGATATCAATGATGATTCATGTGAGTCTTCCATTATGCTTTTGGGGATACACATTACAAATAGAAGTATACATACTAAACTATGTTCTAACTAAATCAACAGATCGTATACCATACCAATTATGGAATGGAAAGAATCTCGTGTTGTATTATATACATGTGTGGAGTTGTAATTCATTTTTAAGGCCTCTCTAGGAAACAAATTTTCACCCCAAGGAACAATGTGTATCTTTATAGGATATCCTAAAGAAACAAAGGGATACTAACTATAAAATATTTTTAATAAAATGTTTTTGGTTGATATATGTCCCACATTTCATGAGGAGTATATTTTAGCTAAAATAGACCGTGGGAGTGAGATAGACTAAGTTGAAGTCTAGGCACAAGATACACAAGAGTTGGAACATAAAAAATTTCCACAGTTCCCAATGGAAGAAGAAATTGTTCCAGAGATATAATTACTATATACGAGAACTAGAGAAGTTATATAAATACAAAGGTATGGTTTTTTAGTCACTTAAGATGGTGACTAATTATTATTTGATAATAATGACCCTATAACCTATAGGAAATAGTAAGTCGAATAGATATTTCCAATTTGTAAGAATCCATGAATTCTGAAATGGATTCCATATACTAAAATAAAGTTTTTAATTTTTTATATCCTCCAGTGGATGAAAATACCATTGGATGAAAATTGGTATTTATGAAGAAACTAGAAATTGAAGGATAATTCAGTACCTATAAGGAATGACTATTTACAAAAGGATTTAAATAGATTTAAGGCATTGACTACTATAAAAACATTTCACCATTTAAAATGTTGAAATCAATAATAATTATACTTTCCATTTTGGATTACCCTAACTATATGTTTGGGAAAATGGATTTTAAAACATTCTCCCTTAACAAGAAACTTTAGAAATATTTCTATATGACACAAACTAAAAGTATTGTGACTCCAAATGATGACAACATGATTTTAAAATTGAAAAAAATACATTTATGGATTAAAATAACAATCTATGGCATAGAGAAATAGTTTTGATTAATCCCTAATGAAATTAGTTTTCATAAAGAATGAGTGTGATCCTTATGTATAAAAATGGTATAGTGGGAGTGAAATAATTTTCGTAATACTAAATGTTGATGAAATATTACTCATTGGAAATGATATACTGGTCTTATATTTTTCTAGGGTGTGATTGAATAAATGATTCTATATGAATGATTTGGGAGAGGCACTATATATTCTTGGGATCAAGATCCATTGTGATGATTTAAGAGGTTTCTAGACCTAATTCAAAGTACATACATTGAAAATATACTAGAGAGATTCAGTATGGAAAAATACAATAGGATATTGTTGCCATCATCACATGGAATTTATCTTTCTAGAAAAATGTGTCCCCATAAACATGAGGAAAGAAATAAAATTATAAGGAATCCATACACATAAATGATTGGGTCAGTCATGTATGATATTCTATGTACTAGGATAGATGTCACCTATGCATTACGTAATGTAGGACGATATCAAGATGATCTACGTGACTACCATTGGATGAAATTCAATACTACCCTTATAGAAACCTAGTATTTTCATACATTGATATCACAACATTTTTGATAAATATTCAATAACACAAGACTGAGGACCATAATAGTTTAATTCTTTTGAAAAAATGGAATCATAAACACTAGTTCATAATTGAGATACATCATCTCCCACTATGTTATTCATAAGTTAAAACATTCTTAGATATGAATTAAAAAATATATTTCTTTATAACTTGGTGTAAGGAAAGATATGAAAGGGTGAGTTCATATTCTCATTAAGGGTAAACAAGGGAGATATGTATGCATAATATGAGCATAAGGTTATGAGAACATGAGAATGTTATTTAAAAATTGTACCTTGCATATCATAGATTATAATATTTATTCATGGAATAAGGATTGGTAGTTCATAAGATATGAATAATAAGGGAATCAAATAACATGATACATGAGAGAATATGTAACATGTCTCCACTTCTCATTTTCTTGAGAAGGAGAAAGTACATTACGTAGGATTAAGTAACCCCTTAAGGCACCAAAGGCTTGAAATAAATTCCAATGGATTTAATAAAATTTTGGGATTATTTTTTCTATTAAGAAATATAAAAACCCAATGGAACATTTCATTAAAAAATCAACTATATTAGGCATGATAACAATGTAAATAAAATAAAAGTAGTATCATTTATATTAAAATCAAACTATAACATAGTACCATAATGGTAGACTACAAATTCCCAAGTAAACATAAGAAGAAAAAACTAAAAAAACTAAGTTTCCAAAGACACCAACACCAAGATCTCACTCCAACTACATTACAAGTATCAAAAATCACCACTAAAGAAGTGTGATGCTTTACCTTTACTTGGATCTCGATAAAAAACATCTGTAAAATCACCAAATTTCCAAATTAGGGGTGAGTAATGAAACTCAATAGGTTTTCCCCAAATGAATTTCATACTGATTCCACTTGGATGGAACAAGATAAAATATTTATATGAAACAATTTATATAAAACGATTCAATATAGTTCAGAAATTTATAAGAAATACAAACAATTCCATATCAAAATCATTTCTCAAATAAGGAAATTTACAATGAAAAAACCTAAAGAATCCATTTATCCATTTCTTAACTTCCATGTTGGCATGACCCATTTTATATAACATCACCACAAAAACCCTTAAAATCAACCACAAAACCAAACAAGATTAGTGTTACCATTGATGGAGGAACATGACATCTATAACCCGTCCCTTTGATGGTGGTACTTCATGGCCAATTTTAATCACATTCCACACACACTTAACCATTAAATCCAACCACATGCCAAAACCATATTTTCTAAACCATTTAAATAAAACTATATTTTTATTGAAAACCATTTTTCATGCATAAAAAAAAATTCACTATTTTAAAATAATCATTTTTAGAACAAGTTACCTTTTTTAGTTTCCACAAAACACCCAATTTTGAACAATTCAACAAAATTTCACCAAATATGGATCCCAAAAATCATTGAAAAATAATATAAAAAATAATTTTTAATCAAAAAAACCAATTTAAAATCAATACTTCTAGTTATAGAAAGAGGAGTCAAGAGTGAAGTTTCCTTGCTTGGAATTTATCGTGAAAATGATGAATGAAGCTAAAACGCCAAAGAAACTGGGTTGAATATCCAAAAAACCCGCCTTAGATATCTTCCCCAATCATCAAAAAATCCAAATATAATTATTATTGGAATAAAACAACTTATATATATCCACATTGGAAGTAGATCTATGAAACATAGATATAAATATAAGTAGATCTAAAAAAACCACCAAACCACCCTAAATAGATACTTACCAATGGAACTAGGATTCAATGCACCAAGAAATTCCTTTAGATCATCTCTGAATCAATGGGGAAAGATTCCATAGCCTTTGTGAGGTAGAAATAGTGAGTTAGGGTTGATTTGAATAAAAATAGGGGTAAATATTAATGCCGACCTAGAACCACTTTTTAGGATCTTATTTTTAAACTATGAACGGTTAGTCGTAAATTTTGAAAAACTGTGTGTTTATTGTGTGAAAGCATCTTCCTCTAAGAGAACCTAGAAATATTAGACAACACAGTTAGACAAACTGTGCTCTAAACAATAAAAATATCTCTATACAACACTATATAATTTCTCCATGGTGCCCAAAAAATTTGGAAAAACTGGGAACCTTAACCATGTACCAACCCTTTAGCCCGTGTCTCACTATGCATGATTTCTTGTAATATTTTCATAGTTTTCACTTACCATGAACCAACTACGAACCTTCAAAAAAACCCCAAAACATTCCAAAAGTTTCCCAAACCCTCCCAAACTCCACCCATATACTTTACATACTTAAAAATCACAAAGAAAGGGCCCCTTACTTGAAATTGGGGGTCTAAATTCTCCCCACCATTGGAATTGTTTTCCTCATAATGTAGAAACCACTTCTTTATTGAATGTGTTTAGGCCATTTCTCGACCATTTACTTATCATGTTACTATGTCTCTTCTTGAATCTGACCATGTTTCCATAAAACCCACACTATACCGATGCTTTTTCCATGAAATACTTTCTTTTGCCTATCCACAATCTAAAACATCACATTCACCGATGAATCATATTTCTCTAGTTCAATATGATCCCATAAAATCACATGGTTAAGATTAGTTTGATACTTTTTCAACTGAGATTCACATAACATATTATGCGCAACACTGAACTACGATGTCAAAGACAACTAATATTCCACCTCACTAACCTGTTCAATTACCTCAAAGGGCCTATGTATCCAAGAGATAACTTGAACTGATTCCCAAAATGATGATGACTAAGATGTGGAGAGATCTAGAAGAACCCATGATTTCTCACCTCAAATGAAAAAGACTATTGACAATGATCTGCATACAATTTCTGATGAATTTGTGCTGTCTCCATCTATTTCCAGATCAACTAAATATTATCCATTATTTCATGGACAAGGTTTGACCTAACCAGTGAATTTTCACATGGTTATACCCCAAAAATTAGAGAATTATATGGATTACCATATAATTATTGAAAAGGATCCATATGTATTGGGGCCTGATAACTATTGTTATACAAGAAATCCACTAATGTTATGTGATCCTCTCATGAGCCACCAAAATCCATTACACAAGCCTGCAACATTTCGTCCAACATTTTTATTATACTTTCAGATTTCCCATCCATATAAGGATGATACACCATACTCATATTCAACTGATTCCTAAGGGTGTTTATTGAGGATTTCCATAAATGAGGCACAAAACTTAGATCTTTGTTTGAAACTATCGACACTAGCATTCCATTCCTCTTTACCACTTCTCAAATATATATTATTGAAAATCCCTACACCATATGAGATTCGTAAATAGGGATGGATTTGTGTGATGATCCACTATAACCTAATGGAATCATGTTTCCAAACCATTCTTGGTAGCCCTTCTACCCAATTCATAGATATCTGCCCCCATTAACACACAAGAATAGGTAAAGACTGCAATGTACCTAATGATCACTGATTTTTTTCCATATCCTACTGAAAATTTAAGCATCTTAAAACAAAATCAATCAACTTCCTTTTCATACCAACCCATCAAAATAATGCTTTAAATTCCTTATACATATTCTGTATTCTAGGATGAAAAAACTATCTTTAATGGTGGTGAACATTAAGGATTTTTTCCTAACATGCCATTGGTATGACCATCCAATTTATAAACCACAACACTAAACTCTCACCCAAATTCTATCCCTAAATAGTATCCCCAAAATTGAGTTTTGAATTTATTTCCACACATTCTAAATCAGATTTCTATTCCTCTTTAACCATATATACAAGAACTTTAAAAAATGAAACTGTAATTAAAACCATAAGTTCACCTTATTCATCACATTCCAAGGGCATGCCAGTTAGGACCAATATCAACTGTCAATCATCTGAAGCTTCTTTTTTCCAACTGAGAATATGAATTTCTTCTTAATACATCTACCACTAAATTTCCTTTACCTTGTGTATACATCAAGTCAATGTCAATCATTTGGAGGTACTCCATCCATCTTATTTTTCTAAGGTTAAAATTCATTTGTTTGAAAATATTCTTTAGGATCTTATGTTTTGTAAACACAATAAATTTCTCACCAAAGAGATAATGACACCAAGTATTCAAAGAATGGACTATAGAATCTAACTCCAAATCTTGTGTTGGGTATTTCTTCTCATGAAACCATAACTTCCTTGATCCAAAAGCAAGAACATGATCATCATATATGAGAACATGTCCCAAAACCTATATCAAAGCACCATAATAAATCGTGTACCCTTGTCCTGATTCTGGAAAAATAAATATTGGTGCCAATGTAAGGAAAAATTTGTGCTCATAAAAAGAATTCTAACATTCCTTATTCCATTGGAATGAAACATTATTCCTTATCAAGGATATCATAACATAATATAGTTGTGATGAATCATGAAAAAAGCATTAATAATAACCAAATATACCCAGGAAACAATGTATCTCAAATAACTTATTTGGTGGTTTCCAAGATATAAAAACCTATATCTTTTCTAGATACACAAAAATACCTCTTTTGGAAATTACAATTCCAAGAAATCATACCACTTTTATCCAAAAATCACACTTTTATAATTTTTCATACAACCTACAATCTCTCATTATTCAAAAAATTGTCTCTAAGTGTTGATCATCCTCACCCCTTGTTCTTCAATACAGAAATATGTCATCCTCAAACATAGGAACAAAAGAATTCTGATATCTATGTAATATATAACTCATCAATTCGATAAATAAAATTGGTTCATTCGTAAGACTAAAATGAAATACCACATATTCATAATGCCTATATCTACATTTTAATGACATTTTTAGAATATCCTCCTTCCAAACCCGCAATTGGTGATATCCTGATTGTAAGTCAATCTTAGAGAACCATTGAGATCCTCTCAATTTAACAAATAGATAATCTATGCATGGATGTGGATACTAATTTATTAGTGAAACTTGATTAATCTTATGATAGCCCACACAAAAATAAGGGTTCAATCTTCCTTTTGAAAAAAACCGATACTGCCCATGGAGATGCGCACGGTGAAATGAAAACTTTACTTTTCTTCACTTCCAAATTCCCTTTAATCTTCCTTAACATAGTTTGTACCTTATGCTAAGATAAAAGGGAAATAGTACTGGACCCCATAATGATATCAATCATAAACTCCACTTCTCTTGTGGGTATAAACCCATAGTTGTTTTCAAGAAAACATCATGAAACTAATCAATAATCACTGGAAAAATGCTATTCCTGATATATTCTATCTATGAAAAAGTCAATGCTACTAACCAGCATGAGATCATTACAAATACTAGTGAAAACAATCTCGTTTCACCCACCTTCACATTTTGGTCCCCTATAAAGAGATTCTTTCTGCCATCCTCAGTTATAAAATCCAACATTCTTATATAACAGTCGATGTGATCATTGAACATAGTCAACCAATCTATACCCAAGATTATATCATATATATCTATCTGAAGCATATAGAAATCTGAAATTAACTAATCCCTGTCAACCATTATAGAACATGTTCTACACCCAAAGGCTCAGAATTATATTTAACCTAGAAGAGTTTAAAGTTTTAACATAAAAAGCATTATATCAAAACTCAAGCCTAGAAAATCAAAATCACAAGAAGTAATAAAGGAATGTCAATAAACCATTCCAAACAAATATTATATAAGGGTATAATTAAAAATAATTGTAACTTGCACCATTGATGGTCCAGATTGACCATCCACAATAACCTATTCATCTCCGTATAACTACTTGATCATAGAACTTTCTTCTTTATTCCTTTTTTGGAATTTACCTTGATGACGGGTCATGGTATTCATGGAATCACCTTGATAGATTTGTCTTTATGATGAGTGGTATTCTTCTTCCCTCATCCCATCGAAGAATATGATGACTACGACTCCTGAGAAGTGTCCCAAACACATGACCTTAGAGGACTACGAAAATAGAGTTAAAGATTCCCCACATGGTTGCAATTATGCAATGATCTAGGTTTTTTCATAAACTCTAAATTCATGTGGTCTAGAGAAGCACATTGGAAACATCCTGGATTTATTTAATGTATTGGTGAAATATTTACAAATCCAACCATCTAATTCTAATCCACACTCCAACCTTAGAAAGAGGTGTCCCTGTTCCTCTTAATCCCAATAATAGAGTTCCCAACATATCCCGTAGGTATCAACACACTCCCTCTACCCTTAGCTCCTCAAATGTAACTTTCTAGAACTATCTCCCTATTAACCATCTCTATATATTCTATAATATAGAACACAATAATCCTTGAGTGAATATCCCTCCTCAGACTCAATTAAAAAAATATGTGCCTTCAAAGACGTACTAGTACAACTTTAGGTGAAAAGTGGAATAATGTCATGAATTTAGCAGCATACTCTGTTATAGTCATCCTCTCATACTTCATGCTAAAGAATTAAATTATTCTTTCAATTATAAACATATGAGAATAGAATTTATTGTTAAAAAATTATTCAAAATCCTCCTAGGAATTTCCTTGGTCTAGTTTATCCTAAACTGTTAAATCACACCATTGAGATGCATGATCTTCCAATATATATGTCACTATCTTGACATTAAGATCTAATGGTGTTCCTAGGAAATCAAATATTTAATTCATCATATTCACCCACACCTATTCCTTCTCTAGTTCTAAATGACCCCAAAAGACTACTGGATTCATATTCTGGAACTGGAGGGAATGGTCCACATGACATGGTTCATCCCTCCTATTCTCTATATCTATAGCTTGTAAATCTTGGACTATACTCTGAACCAATTTTTGGTTCATCTATGGCTCAGGTACAACCACATTATCATCATCTTCCTCTGGTTGGTTTATACGATGCCTAATTGGGTCCATTTTCTATACATATGACAAATGACATAAGTCTCACACTCTAGAAACTAAAGGCCTAACAATGTAAAATTCTACCACATCATACTATCCAAACATTTATTTCCAAAATAAAACTTTTCCATGTTCAACCATTTTTGTAAAATTTCAACTTTATTTTGAAATTAATCTATTTTCAAAATAACATAACCATTCACTTTTTCAAAATATCACATTGGAAAAAAATTTCATCATTTTTAAAAATCAACACATTTTCACAAAATCTTAAAATTTTACTCAAAATGAAATGTGAAATACTAGTGGGAAGTCATTTATATAATGCAAGTAATGCTCATATCATTGGCTAAACCCATGATAATGAGATTTCAACTCCTATTAGTGTCTCCAAAAAAATTATGTACCCAACTCCCTAGTAACTTGTTGTTTAACATAAAAAGGTTATCTACCTCTTTTTATTATATAAATTTATATTTTTTACAATCCCACTCATTTATACCAACTCGAAAAAAGGAATAGACTAGATTGAATGTCAACTCTGAGATCAGTATAGCTGATGACCACTTATTAGTCAAGGACCAAACAAGTTGAGACTACTTGTTCCCCAAAGATATTTTGATGGGACAAGACTGATACCACTTGTAACATCCCTCCCTCCTCATTGGATTGAAAACAAGGGATGAAATTACATGGCCTTAAGCGACATCTCTAAGGAACCAAAGGAAGATAATAAATTCTAAGGGCTTCAATACAATTGGGGGAATGTTTTACCTTTATGAAATGAAACAATGAAAACAAAATTTTCATAACTAAAACCACTACATGATTCATGATGATAGTGTAAAACAACTCAAAGTAACACCATTGATATAAAAAATAAAACTAAAAAAAAGTACCATAGCAGAACACTACAAATACCAAAGTACACAATGTAAGACAAAACAAACAAAAATCAAAGACTCCAAAGACACAAACAACAAGCTCCAACTCTATCTACATTCTATGTATCACGAAGAACAGCTAAATAAGTGATATTATTTACCTTTACCTGTATCATGATAAAAAACACCTACAAAATAATTGAAGTTCTAACGAAGAGGTGAGTAATGAAACTTAGTAGGTTTTCACCAAATGAATTCCCTATTCATGCCACTAGGATAAAACAAGATAACACATTTATACAAACCAATTTATATAAGATAATTTATATATAATTATACTAAAAAGTTTATTAATTTATAATAAAGCTAAACAATTCCATATCAAACCCAGTTTCTCAAATAAACAAATTTGTAAGTAAAACACCAAAACAATCAATTTATCACTTTTTCAATTTCCATGTTTTCATAACCCATTAATTTTACATCACAACACACACCTACACCCACAACTACACAAACAAGTAAGTTTGGCATTACCATTGATAGTGGAAATTGACATTCATAACTTGTCCCTTTGATTGTGGTACTTCACGACCAATATCCATCCCATTCCACACTTTCTTAACCATTTAAGCCAACCACATACAAAAACCATATTTTACAAACAATTTCAATAAAACCATTTTTATTGATATTTTTTTCAGGATTCAAAACTAAATCACCATTTTAAAAACATCATTTTAAAATCAAGTTACCATTTTCACTTTCCACAAAACACCCAATTTTGAAAAATTCCAAAAACCGTCACCTAAGAGGGTTCCCAAAATAAGTTAAAAACATTTTCAAAATCAATTTCAATCAAAAAAACCAAATTGAAATCAATCATTCTAGTTCTAGTAAGAGGAGTCGAGAGTGAAGATGCCTACATTGGAAATTATAGAAAAAATAAATAACAACACTAAAATGCCAATAAAACCGGGTTGAATATCAAATAACTCATCCTAGATATCTTCCCATATCATTAAAAAAGAAAAATATAACCATTATTGGCCTCAAATATCTTATATCTATTCAAAACAAAACTAGATCTATGATACTGAGAGAGGGAGAGAAGTATATCTAAGAAAAATCAACAAAATCCACCATAAATGAAGACTTACCAGGGGAATCGAGGTTCAATTCACTATGAAATCCCCTTGGACTAGGTTCAGATAAATGAGGAATGATTCCTTAGCCTTTGAGAGGGAGAAATCTAAAGTTAGGGTGATTTAGACAAAAAAGAGGGGTTAAATCTTAATCTCGACCTAGATACACTACTTTAGGACCTGGTTTTTAAACCATGCATAGTTAGATACAGAGTTATGAAAACAGTAAACTAACCACGCACCGAATTCTTCCTTAAACTAGACCTCACATGGTTGGACCACATGGTTAAACTAACCATGCTCCAACCATGATAAAAATCTCTATACAATACTCTAAAGTTTCTCCTTAGTGGCCGCACGGTTTGGAAAAACCATGCTCCTTAACCATGTATGAACCCTTTAGCCCCAGTCTCATTGTGAACAGATTCTGGTATGCATTTCATGGTTTTCACTAACCATGCACAAACTATGCATATTTATAAAATCCCCCAAATCATTCCAAAAGTCTTTCAAACCCTCTTAAACTTAACCCATATACTTTACATACTTAAAAAGAATAAAGAAAGGGATACTTACTTGAAACCATGGGTGTTACGACATAACATTGGCATAATTAATGGAATTTTTGGAATACAAATAAGCATAGAAAATAACTTCCATATTAATCAAGGATCACTATTAAGACCATAATTGCGGAAAAAGTCTTTTACTGAACAAATTTCACTCTTTGTTCTAGAATTATCTTACTAAACATGATTCATTCCCTATTATATTCCTATCATTCTGAACTAGGTTCACTCCCCATTCTAGTCATATATATCTTGTGAGATATAAATCTTTACTCAATTCATTAAAGGGATATATATGATCCATCAGTCACATAATAAAAATCATATTTATATGGGACATACAATTATAAAAATTCATCATATAATAACCCATTAAATAAAATGGGTATAAAAAAAAATTCATCAAATAATAACTTATGAAAAAGAGGCAAGATTCATAATCACTTCATCATAGAAAAACCCATAAAAAGAAGTAGGTTTTATAAGAATTTAAACATTGTATAATCCTTGAAAGAGAAACAAGTTTCATAAAAATAATTATATAAAAAGATAAACTATTCATAAAAAAATAATATGAATGGTATCCTTAGATCATATCTATAGTATTCAATTGGTAACAGCAATAGATATCATCTTCGATGGAAAATATTTTTCAAAATCAATTCAAACATTTCATGAGAAAAATATACTATCCTATTTAATTTTTTTAAAAACCATTTTATTTTAAAATAAAGTTGAAAATATAAATTAATATTTGAATAAATTATTGGTCATGACATCTGAAAATTCTGTTCATGCCATACATGTTAAAATGAATATTCTTTTCATTTTTTTTGTAAAAGTCCAATGAGAATTGTTTGGAAAATGACAAGAAAATTACTTTTAAAATATTTTATAAAAATAAAATAAAGGGTGAAAATTTCTTCTAAAAATCATAAGAGTGTAATAAAAACAAATTTAAATTATTTTTGAAAATGTGATTTTGGATGAAAATTGATTTTTGATAAAAGAAATAAATTAAGTCATATTTTCTTAAAAATATTTTATTAATTATCTTAAGTAACAAAGAGTTTAAAATGATACCATTACATTAATATATCATGAGTAAAATATTATAATAAAATTCTTGATAATTATTAAGGGGTATATTGTGATAATTCCATAATGGATACTTAATCATAAACAATATCGATAAATGATGAGACTGTAATATAAAATCTTTACCACTTTGGTAACATTGAATAATAATCCCCATAAAGGAATTACATAAAATTAAACATAAATATCACCAATATGAATAAATTCATGATATTATATGTCAAAGAGGATTTATATTAACCTCATAAAAGATTATAGGTGCATAACATTACATACGTCTCAAAGAAGAAAAATTGAGACAAAACATTCCTTTACTCAAGTCTTGAATTCATTTTTAATCCTTAAAAACTCATGTATAATTAATATAAGTTTATTATAAATCTATTATAGAACCATATTTATATATATTATACTACATATGACTTACTTATTCCTCATTATTTCCCGTTGTTAACAATTCCATGTTAATGTTACGTATCGAGTAATAACAATTGTGTTTTTCATATATGTTTTGATTTTTTATTTTAGGAACCATTTATCAGATAATTGTTTAATCATCTAAATAATTTTAACCAAAACATAAATATAATTTATATTCATTATATAGATATTTATATTAATCCACATAATTTAGTAATATAAAATGAAATACATATTTCATGGAGACAGTCAGCCGTACGTACGCATGGATACTTTTTTTCATTTTTTTTTGGTTTGAAAGAAAGTAAATTAAATGATATATGTTATCATATAAGAATAATTTATAATATATATATATATATATATTACATTTTTTATTAAACCCATCATTAATACCTTCCACATATAGTGTGAATGAATCACATCACATCACAGGGCGATAGTATTTTGTACACATGAGTGACTCTATCGCATACCCAAAAAATAGTGAGTATGAAGATATGCGTGATATAAAATTTTCTGATGCATAATAATATCATAAATATAATATATATAAAATATATCCCTAACTTTTAAATCCTTTATAGGTAGTAATGGAAAAACAATAGACATCGGTTCACAAGGTGGTGGTCTTCCATAGACATGAATACTGATTCAATAACCCATTTGATGAAGTGGAGAGGGTTGTATGTCATTAAAATAAAATAAAAACATATTGGTTTATGTAAGAAAATAATTTTATTATATAATAATTATATAATAATAATTTAATAGGGTGGAAGAAGAAATAAAACAAAAATGATTCTTGATGAACGTTACCTCTTCATTGGGAATCCCCCTTAGGTTTGCACTAAATGCCATTATAGGATGGATTTATTCCAAAACTACAGATTATAGGATGATGGGGGAGAATTTGGGAAGTTGTTTGTGTATGGATTTTATGAACCAAATATTTTTAAGTTGTGAATAAAAAATGAGAGTGGGTTACCTTTTATAAGTGTTGGAGAGGACACACGTGATATTTTTGAAAAGAATTGAGTGCCACCATGTTTGTTATATGGAAAAGGGTCCAAAATGGATAAAATTTGAAACTTAGACATTATAGTCTTTAAAGATGTCCATAAATAAGTTTTTAGACAAATTTATGGGTCATTTTTACCCTTATCATTTTAGTTTTACCTTCAGAAAATCCATTTTTTCCATTACCATGGTAATTAATTTTTACTGTATTCACTGTTAATTTTGGTCAAAAATTAATTTGAACATATTAGAAATTATAAATTAGTATTATTAAAAATATTGAATCATTTTTTTACAAATTATATTCATATAAGTGAAAAAGTTAATTTAACATCAATGTCGAATAATGGATGAGATAACATGTTTTTAAAGGGAAATTAATCTAAAGTTTACAAAGTTTTTATATCCAATTTCAATATAAAATTGATTATAATGACATAAATTGGTTTAATATATATACTATTGAATTAATTATAATTTAAAACTAATTTAAAATATAATTTAACTTTATAAAAAAATTATTTCAAAAGGAAATTTTCAATTGAAATTCAGTAGTTTTCACTATTCATAAAAAATGAAAATTTTCAGAAAAATATCAAACATTAACCATAATATAATTTTGAAATTATCATTTCAAAAATGAAATATATTTTTTCAAATTAATTTTTAAAAATTTTCAAAAACTAATTTTATTATTGTTCACAAAAATACATAAATTGTTTTTTGAGAAAATAGTATTTTGGAAACATATAAAGACTTTACCGAATTTTTTGTATTTTATTATAAATATAATTTTTTTATATAAAACCATTATACTTATTATTTTAAGACTAATTATTACTATTAGCATCACAATGTTTAATGTATAGTTTTTAACAATCACATTTAAATAAGTTGATTAATAATATATTGTGGATTTGTTAAAACTCAGTGTTGTGTGTAATGTAAGCTAATATAGGGTTGTGTGTAGTACAAGATTAATATGGTGTTTGGTATAATGAAATAAAAACATGGTGTTTTGTGTAGCATAAGACGTAAAATAAATTAAGATTATTAGAAAATATAATTCATAAAATCTTAGGGTGTTATATTCTTCCACTCATAAAATTAATTCTTCCATTAAAAGTTTTCATTCTGATACTAAAAAAGAGGATAATTCTACCTCATAATATTTTAAAGTTCCAATGTAGCATTTTGAAACCAATGGTTTTACCAAAAAAAACTGATCAGCTGAGTGGTCTTGTTTCATAGAACATCCTCTGTACGATCTAGATTCTCCATAAGTTTTTTCATATAAGAAATCTCTTGCTGCAGTAGTATGATGTATGAGTTTATTTTATGTGAAGGGATAGGTATGTATTTACTCAGGAGAGGTACATGGAAAACATTGTATACTAGATAGAGGTTTAGGGGAAGATTCATGAGATAGGATTCCATCTGGATATGATCAAAAATTTCAAAGGGACTGATATACCTAGGTCTTAGTTTACCTTTCTCCCAAATCTGATAAGCTTATTCCATAGAGAGATTATTAGAAACACCTTATCAAAAACATAAAATTCTAGATTATGCTGGTGATTTTCAGCATAAATTTTCTTTCAACTCTGATCTCCCTTAATGTGTTTCTAAATGGATTTATCCTTCTCTGTCATTTCTTCAGCTATATAGTGTCCCAATATCTTTCTTTCTCCAAATTTAATATAGAATGTTGGAGTTCTAAATTTCTTTCTATAAATGGATTCACAAGAAGACGTCTGAATACATGAGTGAAAGATATTATTATAAGAAAACTCAACTAGAGAAAGGTTTTGATCTCAACCACATTTTAAATACAAATAGAAAGATCCTAACATATCCAATAGGGTTTTAATTTTTCAATTAGACTGACCATCTATTTGAGGCTGATACATAATGATGAAACTCAATTTCATATCAAGATCTTACTGAATTCTTTTCTATAAATTTGAGGTTATCCTCATACCCTGAGCATATATAATGGAATATGATACTCCATTCAACCATACGACTTCCTTAATGTATATAATAGAAAGAAAATCCACAGAGAAGACTTTTTTAATAGTGATGAAGTGTGATGACTTATTAAGGTGATCATCTAATGTCAAAAAATATCCCCTTTATTCATTTTTTTAAGTCCAAGAACAATATATAGTGTGATATTTTCTCATTTCCATTCTAGTATGGGTAATGGATGAAACATCCCCTTATAATTTTTTCATTCAACCATAATTTTCTAACATACCAAGAATTGAGATACAAAATCTATGTTATCTCTCTTCATGCCATCCCAATAGAAGTATTAATTCATATATCTATTCATCTTCATACTTCTAAGATAAATAGAGAATGATAAACCATGAGATTCCTCTAATATCTTCGTCTTCAATTTTGGTATGGATGGAACACATACATGGTTTAAAACCCTTACCATTCTATCATGACCAAGGTTAAACTCAATAACATTTATAACATTTTTTTTCAACTCTATATCATCCTTTTTAGCCTCTTTAATCTTTACATAGATGGATGGTTAGACATTCAATTGAGCAAGAAAATATTTTTCCCCTTCCATCAAGATTTCCAAATTTTTCCTTTGAAAATCCAAAAATATTGGATCTTTTGTAATCCTCATCATGTATATGCTATAATTATCCTTTAGAATCAGAGTATTGACTACCTTATTTACTTTCCTAGGGTAGTAATTTATTGAGTAGTCATAATATTTAATCAGATTTATCCATATTTTATTAAACATATTCAACTCCTTCTCTATTAATATATAATATAAATTTTTTTGTTCTGTATGTATATCACACTTTACTCCATAAATAAAATTCCTTTATATCATTAATTATAATATTACCACTACTAACTCAAAATCACGAGTTGGGTAGTTTTCCTCATGAACTTTCAATTATCATGAGGTATAAGCTAAAACCATTTTATTCTTCAAAATAAAAAAACCCAATCCCATCTTGGATTAATCACTATAGATTAAAAACCCTTCTAAACTATAGGGTAATGTATGAACATGTGACCTGACAAATCTTTTATTTAGTTCCTTGAAATTATTTTCACCGTCATTTATCCAGAGGAACATGGAACCCTTATTAGTTATGTTGGTGAGTGGATTATATAGTCATGAAAAATTCTACCCAATAAATCAATAATGTCTATCTAAACAAGGAAAACTATGAACCTCAATCATTGTGGTTGGTTTGGGCCAACATTCAACAACCTTTGTCTTTGATAGATCTACTGATATACCCTCTCATGAGATTATGTGACCTAAACATCAATCTTTTTCTAGCCAAAATTCACACTTTGTAGAATTTTCATATATTTTATCCTTCCTGATGGTATTTAGTACAATTCTAAAGTGGTATTCATTCTCTTCTGAGCTCCTTGAGAAGATAATAAAATCATCTATAAAGACTACCACAAACTAATAAAGGTAATATCTAATGACTATATTCAATAAATTAATGATTATAGAAAGGGAATTCATAAGACTGAATGAAATTACTATATATTCATAGTTTCCATACATTATACATAATGTTGCCTTGGGTATATCATCCTTCATAACCCTCAATTAATGATATCTAGAATGAAGTTCAACATGGAAAAGTATTAAGCTCATCGTAGTTGATCAAACAAGTCAAGAAAATGGGGTAGAGGATACATGTTCTTGATCATATTTTGAAAAAACTACTGATAATCAATGCATAGTTTCATTGATCCATATTTTTTTTAACTAAAATAATAGGTGCAACATAAGGTGTCACATTGGGATGAATGAATCCATATTCAAGGTTTTCCGAAATTTTCTTCTTTAATTCCTAAAAAACAATTTGGACCATTCTATAGAGAGTATTTGAAATTAGTGAGGCTCAAGGTATGAGTTCTATTAATAACTCATCTTCATTTTTTGATGGATGACTAGAAAATCATCCTAAAATAAATCAAAAAATTACATCATAATAGTCATGTCATTGAGATTAATTTTATCCCCAACCATTTGAGATAAACACACATTTTGAATGGGAATTTGGACCCTTATAATAGATGCGATATCTATATGAATGTTTTACTTATTGTAATATCGATAAACATTCATAAGTTGGTTCCGAATATCAAACATGACTTCCCATCCTCAAAAATTTATGTGGGATTTATGCATAGAAATCCAATAAATTCCCAATATTAAATCAAATTCAAATAGATTAAGAATGAAAAGATCTACAAGAATCATATTCCCACAAACTTCAAACAAAGATGAATCATACACTTGAGATACAATTATCATAACATTAAGGGTTTTAACATCTAATTACACATCTAATCTATTTGGTGGAATCTTGATACCCTTATAAAATTCATCATATATGAATGAATAGGTAGATCCATAGTCAAATACAACATTAGTATTTCTAGAGTGGATGGTAAGTGTACCTTTCACCATGGCATTATAACACCCCCAATCATAAATAATGATAGCATGAGATTTACCCTTATCTATTAGGTTAAGGGGTTACTAACATCGATCAACATCATTAACCCTTGGGTTTAGGAATTGGTTATAATAATTCTCATTCTACTTACACTTGAATCACTCAAGTATAGGAGGTGAATTCTGGGAAAATTTCTCTCTATTTGAATCATTAGCTAACTTATTCCCATCACTTTGGAAATCAATTGCCTGATTACCTTAACTTCAACACTTAAAACATTTATTAGTCCTCCTAAGAAAATTCCATCAATGTTACTTCCCACGGTTTGAGCATAAAGAAATGTTTATATTCTTATCTCCATGGTTTTGAGATTTTCCATTCATCCATACCTTCCTTTTTCTTGTCAAAACCATGAGATTGACATGTAACACGAACCTTCATTTACACTTTAATAGAACATTGAACTATCTATTAATGGATACTAAATTCACTTTGGATTAATTCCATTCAGAGAGTTTGCTTTAAGCCAATAAATAATTGATCAACCTTACATTCAAGTTGGATGATAATACCATAAGCATACCATGAATAGCTTGTAAATGTTTTCCATAAGATCCAAAATATTCATTATCCTTTTTCTTTATCTCAAGGAAATCCTTATCAATATTTGTATGGAGAATATGAGGAAAGTACTTATTGGAAAATAAGTACGTGAACCCATACCAATCCATGGAGTCAATTTCACATTGTTTCCTCGTATTCTTGAAAAGGGTCCACCATTTATCCGCTTCACCTTCCAAATAGTGGAAATCCAAAATGAATTATTCATGTTCCAAACATTGGAGAATTGAAAATAAATTTTTAGTGTTACATATCCAATTTTCAGCTACTAGTTGATCAAAATAACTAATGAATGAAGTTGGATGTTTCCTCATAACAAACCCAATAGAATTATATTCACTCCATTGTTCATTTGGATGTCCATCATGATTCATAAATTGAGAAATTTTTGTGGTCATAGCAACACGATTTTTATTATATATCCCATAAAATTGGGATAATAAAGATTAAAATCATTAAATTATCTATCACACTCATCATTAATGTAGTTTCTTTTAGTTCTATCCATTAACTAGCACACTAAATCATAGAGTAAGACACAATAATCATAGTGAGGAATCACATAATCATGAAAACAACTTATATGATGACAAAATCATGACACATTATTTTTAATATATGAAACATTATGTTTATACTACAACCATTATAGTCCTATTCTATTTAAATCCTTCATGATGGTTCATAATGCGTTTGTGAATTTCCTAAGCATATCCCTCAAGAGTGTTAAACTAGGTGTGACGTAAGGCCCATTGTCATTCACTAGTTCTTGATCTAGTCTAGCTCAATATCGTGTTTTTTTTATATTGTTAACCCTAGGTGTATATGTTTTTGACCCAAATCAACTTTTAGTATCAAAAATAGTATGTAATTTATTATAAATTACTCGCCCAATGCTTTACCAAAACACTAAGATATTTTCCTATAATTTTTCTCATCCTTAAACTTATCCTTAGACATGTACTTAGGGATATCACAAAGGATTTCACATCATAGTTTCTAAAGGTTAACTAAACCTATCATATCATACAAAATATGGCAACCCAATATTATAATAAATATATATTACATAATTTTTTGATGAATATTAATCACAATACACAAAAATCTAATTGATGAACGTAATATTTTAGTTCCTTTGGAAACATGGAATATAAAAAAAATTTCATGAGTGAGCTACATCATCTCCCACTACATTATTCAGAACTAGAACCCTTATTATATATATCAAACATAATATATTTATCTATATCTTAGGGAAATGACACAAAAGAAAGGGTGATCTGAGATGCCCAGTAAGGGAAAACATGGGGGACACTTAATCCTAACATGATAATAAGTTTACGCGAACACAAACATAACATTTAAAAACCATATCCTTCATATAAAAGATCATAAGCTTGAGTCATGAAATAAATATTAGAATTTGATAAGAAATTAATCATAATGTAATAAATGAACATGATCCATGAGATCATAAAATTATCATAAGGCATGGAATAATTGACATACACATAGTTATAGAAAATCAATTTCATATTAGTCAAGGATCACTACCAATACCACCATAGAATAAAAAGTCTCTTACTGAACCATTTTCACTCCCCATTCCAGTCCTGTTTATCCCATGATATATAAATATTTACCCAATGCATTGGAGAGAGATATAGGTCTCACCCATCACATAGTGAAAATAATAATTTCCTGTTGCATAAGATCATAAAAATTAAATATATCATAACTCATGAAATGAAATTGTAATCATAAATATTTCATCATATCATAACCTATGGAAAAGATTTAGGTTTCATAATAATTTCATTATCTAATAACATGTGAAAATAGGTGGGTTTCATAAGCATTTCCTCATGGTATAACCTGTGGAAGAGAAATGGGTTTCATGAAAATCAATACATCAAAAAATAAACCATTTATAGAAATAATATTAATGTTATCCCTAGATAATATCCCTAACAAGGCACAGGTAAACCCAACTGATATCATCTTAGATGGAATATAATATTGAATGATCATTTAAAACATGTATTGATTAAAATATGATTTCTAATTTAAAAACACTTTTTAAATCATAACAAATTTCTAAAAATAATTTTATTTGATAATTAATTTGAAATAATATAAATTATTCTTCAAATTAATGATTGGACATGACTTAAGAAAATTCTATTCTTGTGGTATATGTTAAAATGAAGATTCATTTAATATTTTTAGTGAAATACACACATGAATTGTTTTGATAAAAATGAAGATTACTTTAATTTTTTTAAAACTAAAACATGGGTATAAATTCATTTTACACATCATAATAGAGAAATAAAAAAAATTTGAATTGTTTTTTACGAAACATGATTTTAGAAGAAGACAGATTTATGACCAAAGGGAGTAATAATGACAGATTTAAAAAACAATTCCTAATTATCTTAAGTACATATGAGTGAATAAATATTTCTATTACTCAAAGATGTCATTAATTACTAGTGTATAAGAAAATTCATAATAACCTTTGAGAGGAAGATCATGATATTTCAATATTGGAGACTTAATAATAAACAATCCTA
Source organism: Viscum album (assembly GCA_963277665.1). Lineage (NCBI taxonomy): Eukaryota > Viridiplantae > Streptophyta > Magnoliopsida > Santalales > Viscaceae > Viscum > Viscum album. The sequence continues at coordinate 1,371,064,341 of OY728134.1, forward strand.
ATAAATGATAAGATTGTAACAGAAAATATTTACAACTTTAGTAAAATTGAATCATAATCACTAAGAAGTAATAACATATAATGACGCTTAAAATATCACGAGTATCAATAAATTAAATTTGTTAAATGTGAATGAGGCTGTATATACACCTCATGAAATAAGATATGTACATAACATATCATACATCTCAAAGAAGTAAAATTGAGAAAAAACTACCTTAACTTAAGTCATTAATTTTTAATTGTTAAAGTCTTCTATATAATAAATATATGTTCAATATAATTCTATTATAGAACCATATTAATATAAATTTTACTATATATAATTTAATTAATCCCTTTTATTACCTGTTTGTTAACAATTCCAAGGTAATGTTATGTTTCAGGTAATATCCACTTTGTATTTCATATATGTTTTGATTTTTTTATTTCAGTTCCTCTTACTTATATAATGGTTTAATAATCTCTAGAATTTATACCAAGATCTAAATATCATTTATATTATGTATATATGTATTTATATTAATCGATAGAATTTAGTAATAGGAAATGAAATACACAATTCACGGATACTGTAGGCCATACGTACACATGAACACAGTTTTTTATTTTCTTTTAAGATAGAAAGAAATAATATTAAATGATATATATTATCATTAAATAATTTTTTTATATAAAATATTTCACGTATCTTTATTAATCCCATCCTTAATACCTTCCATGTAAAGTGTGAACGAAGCACTTTGCTTCATGAGGTGATAATCTTCCGTACACATGAACGACGTTGTCGTATTCCCCAAAAAATGAAGAGTATAATGGTATGTGTGGTATTAATATTTAAAAAATAATAATAACATCATAAATATCATATAAAAAAATCTATTATTATGACCATCTTTGATAGGTGTTAATGGAAAAAGGAACGACATCGATTCGTGAGGCGGTAGTACATCACACACAGTAATGATGATTTCATAAAATATTTGATGAGTGTGGGGATGGTTTTCAGTAATTACATTAAAATAAAAACATATATGTATATTGAATATACTTAGGTCATTATATAATCATGTTATAATAATAATTTAATGGGGGTGGAGGATGAGATAAAAAAAACACACATTGATTAATGTTACCTCCTTTTCTGTTATCCGCCATAGGTTTGTACTAAAATCATTCAAAGGATGGATTTTTCCCAAAATAAGGATTTTATGATTAGGTAGGAAATATGGGTAGTGATTTTTTAAGGTATTTGTTGAACCAAATATGTGTGAATGTGTAAATAATATAGGATAGTGGTTGGCCTTTTATAAGCGAGAGAGAGGACACACCTGATATTTTTGAAATTAATTATGTGCTACCATGTTTTTCATATAGAAAAAGGGTCCAAAATGGATAAAATTAAATCATTTGAAATAATAAGTTCTAAATAGGTCAATTAAATAGTTTTTACAACTTTATCGGTTATTATTAACCTTATTTTTTTGGTTTAACCCCCCAGTAAATTCATTTATACATTAAATACAGTAAATAATATGTATTGAATTCACTATTCATTTTAGTCAAAAATTAATTTGAAATTAGTAGAAATTAGAAATTATTATGATTCCAAATATTGAATAATTTTTTATGTATTCCATTTACATTAGTTTAAAAAATTAATTTAGAAACAGCCGAAAAAATTGACAAGAAAGCATGTTTTTAAAGAGAAAATGATCAAATTTTTACAAAGTTTTTATATCCAATTTCAACATTAAATTAATTTAAGTGACCTAAATTGGTTTAATAGATGTATAATTGAATAAATTAAACTTTAAAAATATAATTTAACTTTATAAATAAATTAAATGAAAAGGAAATTTTCAATTAATATTCAATATTATTCACTATTCCCAAAAAATGAAACTTTTCTGAAAAATCAAAAAAAAATCACCCTAAGATAATTTTAAATTCTTACTTAAAAATTAAGGGTTATTTTGTAATATTATTTTTTTAAAAGTTTGAAAAACTAATTTTATAATTGTCCACAAAAATACATAAAAACATGTTTTAATAAAATAGTATTTTTGAAAAATATAAGAACTTTCTTGAAAATTATTTATTTTATTATAAATATGTTATATTTATATAAAAATATTATATTTTTTATTTAAAAATTAATTATTAATATTCATATCACTATGTTTAACTTCTAGGTTATAATGGTTTCATTTAAATAACAAAATTATTAATATATTATGGTTTGGTTAAAACTCAGTGTTGCATATAACACAACATAAGATAGTGTTTTATGTAGTGCATGATTAACTTGGCGTTGTGTATAATGAAATATTAAATTGATGTTTCTTGTAACTCAATCCATTAAAGAAATATAATTTATTAAAAAAAAATATTTTATAAAAACATGATGTGTTATAATACTTGAGTATATAAAGCATACTGAGTATATAATCCTCGTTTATGGAGGATATGTAGAACTAGTCATCATAGGATATAAAAATTCTAGTTTCTAAAATTATCAAGATGACAAGAAGTCATAAATGAGATACATATTCCCTTTGAATAGAGGTGTTGCAAGCTAGAAGAGCTCAAAGTAGGCTATGGTAAAAAATTCTACAATAGAGTCAGAGTATATTGTGGATTCTTAGGTAGCTAAATAAAAAGTATGTATGAACAATTTAATACAATATATTTACATGGTTCCTAGATGTAAAGATCCTATCACACTCCTTTGTGATAATAATGAAGTGGTGGCTCTTATAAAAGATCCAATGTCACATCAGTGGATGCAGCACATACGTTAGAAGTATCATATCTTGAGGGATTATTCTCTTATAGGAGAGGTTATAATGATCATTTTTACCATGTAAGACAATGTGGATGACCCCTTGACTAAATACTTAACTCAACTGATACATGATTATCCTGTGAGGTCTAGAGAACTAAAAGTCATATGTAATTGTCTCTTGTTTAAGTGGAAGATTTTTGGAGTTAGAGTCCTATGAACCAATTGACTATACATTAATTTTCTTTATATTTGATGTATTGACTAATAATTAAAAATATTATTAAATATTTTTCATTTTTATATATTACATTAATGTAATAATGTCGTAGAGTATTTGTCACATCGATAAGGTTATAGCAGTTCCCCGTTATGATGAGAACCTTGAAGTGCTATGAAAATATTCTTAATATAGTTATATGTTAGGATAACATACTATAATGGGACTCATATTATATAGATATTGAGGTGTGAGTACTCATAAGTGGGAAAGCCTTCTTCTCATGAAGTTCAAACTTGGTAATCAACCGTATGGGAGATTATTATAATTGAAATGCCAGTATAAATTTCTTATGTTTTGGTGTCATTAGATATTACTATCTATGAGCATGTGTAATTGTCCATAGAATTTAAGATTATTATTAATTCATGTTAAAACTCATATACTTAGATGTATTTCATAAACTAGAATGATAGAAATTCATGGTTAAGTTGAATAAATTTGGTGCATCATGAGTGACATGTCTTTAACAGATAAGTCGAGGAAGTATTTGTCCCTTCCATCTTTATAGATGTTGATATCTCAGCTCTTTGATTAGAATAGAAAAGTCACATTAAATTCCATGTCCATGGTGTAATGATGCATTTATTTAAAATAGTCAAAGAAAGACATATCAAGCATTCTTGATGACATGGATGTGTAATAATCTTGATGAGATATTAAGACCAAGAGATTATATTACACAATGATAATTTGTATGTTGTTGTTGATGTTATGATATTATGTTATTTCTCATGGGTGACTTGACCCGTTGTGTATTGTAATCATGGAAATTAATAAATACCTCCTAATTCTAATGAGAATGTATCCATGAGGGTGTTTCCATTGATCTCGATTAAAATATATTTGAATTTAATTAAAGGAATAAATATTATTCTCAAGATTGAGGAATAATTTTATTCAAGTTATATTGATCACAAAATTAAATAGTTATATATTTTTTGGTATTTGAAAAACATATTTATTGAATATTTAATAAATATTTATTCATTAGAATGTGAATGAAATATTTATTTATGAATAAAAATATTTATTTTAATATTCGATAAATACCATGGAGTTCGAACATACCAAGTTGATTTCCTCTGATAAATAAATATCTACATGCCAATAAATATTATTTGTTGTTTTTAAAAGATAGCACATGTCACAAAATAATAATTATATTATTATTTGTGGAATGGGGTTTATTAAGGATTTTAATATTTTTTATGGATCAAATTGCAATTAAACGATATTCTATCATAAACACTACCATTATAAAAAGCCTATTATAGATATTGTGTAGGTAATTGAAATAGATAGAATTTTTTCTCACAAAAAATCTATTTTTACTCCTCCATATCTCCCCCTCTGAAGAATAATAATTCAAGAGAGATTTATTCAAGACAGAATAATGAACAATCAAGTAAGAACAATGAAATACATTCAATCCACTCTGCTAGTACCTCAAGATCAAGTGGTATTTCTTAGAGATCTTTGGATCACGTGTGGATCGATAATAGAGGGATTATACCATTGAATCCTCACAAGCATAATGGAAGCAGTCTAAAAGGGTATTTTTGAAAGATCAACATTGAAAATGAAGAAAGAAACCCGAGATGATGTAATTACTTTCTTACAATATAAATACAGTAATTAGAAACATAACATGAAATCTCCTCTATCGGAGTTCCACGAAATTGAAATAATTATTTTACATATCTCCCACCATCACACGCTTTTTTCCCCGCTAAAACTCTCATTATTCTACCCAAACTCTAGCCTCACATTCTATTTCAAGAGACTTTTCTTTTGGTTAAACTAATGAGATATTGTCTTTTTTATATTTTAGAATGCTTACTTCTTTTTGTATGACTCGAATCATTATTAGGCATTGAAATTGGATACTATTTTTTGTATTTTGAAGAGTTTTAGTGTGATTCATAGTTTATGAAATCCTAGGTTATAATTATGAATATTCCCTCTATAGGCATGGTTGAAAACCATGACTGAAGCTAAGAAAAATATGACTATGATGAACAGTAATGATATTGTTAACCACAGACATATGAACTGCCATAATATCTCTATATTGATTGATTTATTAGAACCATAACTAAAGAATGAATTTTTTCATAGTTATTTGAAAACTGTCACTATTGAGTAGTATAATTATGGCTAATAAATTCATAACTATATTCTATGGGGTCCCACATGGACACACCTAGAGCTATTGGTAGGATCCCATGGATTTAGGGTTTCTATGTGGATACCCTATCCCCATATTCACATGACTATAATGGTAAGATAAAAAAACTCAATAGGATTTTAACCTAGTAACACCCTTCTACAAACATAGATACTTTGCAGCTTCACTAGCATAATAATTATTGTTGGGCAAAAATCCCTCAAGGTATCATTGAATCCTTTTTGAGGTGATTGTGTTTGTTGACAAAGTGGACATCTGAGTTGTGATTGTTGACAAAGAGGATTTCATGATGGAATGTCGAGTTCAAGAGCTGAGGTCAACGATCCATGTTTGATTCAAGAACGTCGATAAAAGGAATGGAAGATCTGGAGGCGGTACAAAAGAACAGATACAAGGTGACGCCGTTTTCCAGTGTTTGCCAAATTTTTGGGCCTGAAAATCGGCAAATGAAGAAAAGTGTTTTTGGCAAAGGGACTTGCGCGCCGTGGACTTGGAGTATAGGAAACTTGCGCGCCACATGTTTTTCAAGATCAGAAGATCAAAATATGGATAAGGGAATAGGTTCGCGCAAGTTTTGGAGTTGGTCGCGCAAGTGTCTAAAGGAGAGGAGACTTGCGCGCCGAAATTGGGTCGCGCAGGTGACTTGCGCGCCGTCGCGCAGGGTGGTCAGATTGCCTATAAATACCGGACCACCCCTCCTCATTTCTCACCGGAGTTCAAGACGAGAGCTCCCGTCGCGCATGTGTGGTGGTCGCGCAAGTGGTGTGTGTGGTCGCGCAGGTGGGACTTGCGCGCCAGTGGTTGAAGTTGTGCGCCGGTGTTAGAAGTTGCGCGCCGGTTTGCAGTTGCGTTCCAATAGTGGTTTGGGCGTAAAGGGAAGAGAGTCGCGCAAGTTTGGAGTTGAGGAAGCTTGTGTCGCGCAAGTGTTTGAGGAGGACTTGCGCGCCCGTTGTGACTTGCGCGCCGATACTTGCGCGCCGAGGTTGACTTGCGCGCCAAGTAAGGTTTTGTTCCCGCAGTGATTTTCAGTCTGTGTGGAAGCTGGAAGTTTGCCCGATACCTTCGGTGCAAAGAGATATTCATCAACGGGTGAAAGTTAAACTTCAACAGAGCATCTACATACAAGAGAAGATGCATTCTTTCAGGAAAACGAAGAGACCTACAGGTCTATAAACTGTGAGTGGATTCCATCCAAGAGCAGTGAGCTCAGGAAGGGGAAGAAGGTGATCCTCTCCACCGGCAGTGAGCCAGAGAGAGAGAAACAGGGAGTGACCCTTGGGAAAGCAGTGAGCTGACCCTAAACATTGTAAAGGCAGTGAGCCTGGGCATAGAAGTGATCTAGCCCGAACCTTGTAATCCACAGCTAGTGAAGATTAGTGGAATTTGGTACGACCGGCAACCTGTCGGCGTATGCTCCTTGGACGTAGCCCTTAGCGGTGAACCAAGTAAAATTGCTGTGTCCTGTGCTTGCTTTACATTCTGTTTATATCGTGCAACAGGGAAAAGAGAGAAGAGTGTTTTGCTTAACAGCGAAACAAGATCAGAACGGGCATTAATTTTTAATTAGTCATACCCTGATTCACCCCCCCTCTCAGGGTATCCAGCCTAGTGGACCTAACAAGTGGTATCAAAGGGAAAGGTTGAAAGTTGTTCTTCTCTCAATGGAGGTAACCAATCATAAAGGGATTCCGATCTTCGACGGATATAATTTTCAGATATGGAAGAATCGGATGCAACACTATTTCCGATCCTTGGGAATGGATGTGTTTTCAGCAGCTATGCATGGTATCACAGCTGATATTAATAGTGGTGCCTTATCAGAAGCTGAGCATAGAGAGTTGGATGCTGATTCCAAAGCAATCAATGCCTTAGGGGGAGCCCTTTCCAATCCCATCTACACAAAGGTGATGTCATGAAAAACGTCACATTCCATGTGGGAAAAGCTTTTGAATATATATGAAGGGGACACAAAAGTCAGAGAGGAAAAGCTGCAGGTGTTGTGGAACAAATATGAAGATCTGAAAATGAACCCGAATGAGTCTGTTGACGCATTCTTTGATAGGGTAAACATTGTTGTGGAAGATATGCGAGGTCTTGGAGAAGTCATTGAAGACATAAAGATTGTAAAGCGCATCTTGAGGAAACTTCCACCTCGGTTCAATCCGAAAGTTTCAGTACTAGAAGATAAAGATCCAAAAGAGCTGACATTGGACAATTTGCACAGTACCTTGGTTGCATATGAAATGAGGAACGATGATAATGAGGCTGTGGAAAAGGGGAAGTCTAAAGAGGTGGCATTTAAGTCCATGAAGAAGCTCACCATTGAAGATTCTAATGAAGAAGAAGAGACAGATGAGGTGATGTCATTCCTTTCTTCGAATCTACAAAGAGGAAGAGGAAAGTTTAAAGGTAAACTTCCACTAGCATGCTTTAGATGTGGAAAGGTTGGTCATCTTGCGGCAAGATGCCCCAAGAAGTTTCAAGATGATGATGATGATGATGACGCTGAAATTCCCAAAAAGAAGTCTTTAGCTTTTGTGAAAGGGAAGAAACAATTCAAGAGAAATTTCTTCAAGAAAAAGAATCTTCTCTCACAAGAATTTGAAAGTTCAGATGAGTCTGAGGATGAAGAAGTTGAGGAAATAGAAAATTGCAGAGATCATGGGGTAAATGCCTTGGTGGAAATTGTTGGTAGTTCTCAAAAGGGAGAAGAAGCTGATGCTAAATAAGAAGAAGAAATTGAAGGGAGAATTGATATGGAAGCCGAATTGGAAGCAGCTCTTGAGGAGATAGATGTTTGGAGAGCCAAAACGAAGAAAGCCAATAAAGTGGTTCGTGATGCCAAACTCTACATGCAACAACAGGATGAAGAAAAGTCTGAGCTGTTAGAAGAAATTGAAAGACTAAAATCCTCAACACCAGAGAGCTCAGAAAATATTGTTGAGTATAAGCTTAAAATTGAGGAACAAAAGAAGGAAATTGATTGTCTGACAAACACAGGAAAGGAGAAGGTTAGATGTATCAAAGAGCTTGAAGAAGAAGTGGTCAGTCTGCGACAAAAACTCAAGGATCAAGATAAACTCTTGACCCCCAATGTGATATCTGAAAAGCAGGCTATTCAGAAGACAGAGAAGATGAAAGCGGAGCCTAGCAGTTCAGTAGGAAAGAAACAGCAATTGAGCTCAGATGTTAAGGTCGTTTCTGGGCTTAGTCAAGATCAAAAATTGGCGACAATTGCAGTCAGACCGCAAGCACTCATCCCGAAAGTGAAGGTTGATTTGGGAACAAAACAGAATCAGAATATTCAGAGATCCCAAAGGGGAAATCACAGTGCTGAAATATCACGAGGGAATGCATCCTATATCAGGTGTTATTGCTGTGGGAAAATGGGACATTCACAGTTTGTGTGTTCCATAGCTAAGAGATACAGAAGGGAACATGAGCAGAGACAGCAGCCAAACAGAGAACGGTTTTCCAGAACACATTTTGAAGGACACTGTTTTTGGTGCGGAGGATTTGGACACATGGCTAGGTATTGCACATCAATCATTCAGAGAAATGTGTCAAAGAATAATCAAAATGTTCGCAAGCAGCAGATCAATAAACCAACAAGTGAGTTAAAAGTTCAGAACAGATTTGCAGCTCTGCAAGATGAGGGTGGTCCATCATACTCTGAGAAAGAACAGAAGCCTCAATCCATGCCGAGTGTGAAAGAAAAAGTATGGACCAAGAAGAAGAAAAATGAGAAGGCTGTGGTGGCGGAGATTGCCCTTAAAGCATCAGATCGATCTGGTGTTTGGATCCTTGATAGTGGTTGCACATCCCACATGACGGGTAATAAGGATCTTGTTACAGGCATCAAATATGACAAAGAAGGAGTTGTCAAATTTGGAAATGATGAAGGCTTGAAGATTGTTGGCTCAGGGAAAGCCAAGTTTGGGGGCAAAGAGATGAGACGTGCTGATGTCTTGGTAGTAGAGGGTCTCAGTCATAATCTACTCAGTGTCAGTCAACTATGTGACTCTGGGCACTCTATCCAATTTACCAAGAAGATGTGTGTTGTGAAAGGAAAAGATGGAGCAGCTGTTCTGCAGGGAAAAAGGTCAAAGGGAAATCTCTATCTTGTAAGTGGGTAAGAAGATACTTGTCTTTTATCCAGAGAGGAAGAAAACCAGTTGTGGCATAAGCGACTTGGTCATCTATGCCAACCATCTATGGAGGATCTCGTTAAATGTGATGCTGCTAGAGACCTTCCCAAACTATCACGTGATCGCACTCATACGTGTGATGCTTGTCAACAAGGGAAAATCATCAGAAAGACATACAGGCCAAAGGAACAGAAATCAACTAGAGTGCTCGAACTGGTGCATGCTGATGTATGTGGACCTATCTCACCACGAGCTATAAATGGACAAAGGTACTATGTACTTTTCATTGATGACTATAGCAGAATGGCCTGGGTATTCATCATAACCCATAAGACAGAGGTATTCAGTTGCATAAAGCAGTACATGAGGGAATCAGAAAAGATGCTTGGGCAGAAAATTCTGAAGTTTCGTACTGATAACGGTACGGAATTTACAAACAGTCAGGTTGAAAACTATCTCGAGAAACATGGGATAAGGCATCAAGTTTCATCAGTAAGAACTCCCCAACAGAATGGAGTAGTTGAAAGGAGAAATCGAATCATCAACAACATGGCCAGAACAATGCTTATTGATAAGGACCTGCCAGAGAATTTTTGGAAGGAAGCAGTTCTGACATCGGTCTATGTTTCAAACAAGTCCCTGTTATGTCCGAAGCAAGGGAAGACTCCATATGAACTGTGGTACGGAAAGAAGCCAACGTTGAAGTACTTTCGAATCTTTGGAAGTAAGTGTTTCATTCTCAACAAAGAACATCATAGGAAGTTTGAGGCACGAGGAGATGAAGGGATATTCCTCGGATATTCCGGGAAAAGCAAAGCGTATAAATGTTTCAACAAAAGGCTGGGAAAAATCATTGAAAGCAATGATGTCACTATAGTTGAAAATGAGCAGAATACTCAACGATCCAGTGAACAGTTCCTAGATGAAAGTGATGATGAGGTAAGCAACCCAGGGGGAGCAGAAGCGGCAGAAGCTGACTCAGAAGAAGATACTGACAATGAAGAGGAAAGTGTCAAGTCGGTGTCTGTGAGAAAGCCAAAGAGTCGAGCTGAAATTGATAGGCAGAATATCATTGGTGATCAAACAGCTCCAGTTCAGACTCGAAGAATGAAATCATCGCAAAAAGCATCGTTTTTGTCTCAAGTGGAGCCGAAATGTTTTTCTGATGCAGCTGAAGATGAAAACTGGGTTCAGGCCATGAATGAAGAGCTTGATCAGATTGAGAAGAACCAGACATGGGAGATTGTTTCGAGGCCAGCAGACAAGAATGTCATCGGGACTAAATGGGTCTATCGCAACAAGATGAATGAAGATGGCACAGTGATTCGGAACAAAGCACGACTAGTGTGCAAGGGATACTCCCAGATAGAGGGAATAGATGTTGATGAGACATTTGCACCGGTTGCAAGGCTAGAGACAATCAGATTATTTTTGGCCATAGCAGTGCAAAGAAAGTTCAAAGTGTTCCAGATGGATGTCAAATCCGCATTCTTGAATGGGGTTCTGGAAGAAGAGGTGTATATTGAGCAGCCAGATGGTTTTCTCATTCATGAGGATGAGAACAAAGTTTGCAGGCTGAAGAAGGCATTGTATGGGCTGAAACAAGCACCAAGGGCATGGTACTCAAGGCTTGATCAGTACTTGAAGAAGCTTGGCTTTCAGCGTGGAGGAGTTGATTACAATCTCTATTTCAGCAATGACAGTAATCAAAGGATGATGGTGCTAGTGTATGTCGATGACATAATCTTTGGCGGATCAGATGAAGCCCAGTGCAGACAGTTTTCCGAATTCATGAAAAATGAGTTTGAAATGTCAATGATTGGAGAGCTAACGTTTTTCCTTGGTCTACAGGTGACACAAGGAAGGAATGGAACATTCATTTCTCAATCCAAATATGCCAAGGAAGTTCTAAGAAGGTTTGGAATGGATAATTCCAAGGAAATGAAGACTCCGGTTGCTACCCGGATGAAATTATAAAAAGATGAGGATGGCAAGGCAGTTAATATCACAGAATACAGGCAAATCATTGGAAGTCTGTTGTACTTAACCGCAACAAGGCCTGATATTGCTTTCGCCACATGCCAAGCAGCGAGATATCAGAGTAATCCCAAGGAAAGTCACATGCTTGCAGTGAAAAGAATACTTCGGTATATCAAGGGCACGGTGGACTTCGGTTTGACATACAACGACAAATCTCAGACAGAGTTATTGGGATATACTGATGCAGACTGGGCCGGTTCATCAGATGATAGAAAATCAACGTCAGGTGGTGCATTCTATCTTGGTGGATTGTGTATTTCTTGGCTAAGCAAGAAACAAGATTGCATTTCATTGAGCACCGCAGAAGCTGAGTATATAGCGGCCACTCAAGCATGCACACAGTTATTGTGGATGAAGCAGCAGCTTGAAGATATGGGAGTTGAAGTGAAGTCTCCGATCGGAATCCAGTGTGACAACTCAAGTGCTATAAATCTTAGCAAAAATCCTGTCCATCATTCCAGGACAAAGAACATTGAGATCAAGTATCATTTCATCAAGGAGAAGGTTGAGCAGGGCATCGTAATGTTGGAGTATGTGCCTACAGAGCTACAGGTTGCAGACATTCTGACAAAGGCCTTACCCAAGGAAGCTTTTGAGAGGCATCGACTAGCTCTGGGAGTTCAGTCGATTCCCCGCACTTGAAATAGTGTGGACGCGGGAACAACCCCCTCTCCCCGAGGTATGCTGTGTTTTCCCTACTGTGCTAATGTGTTCTCTACTATGTTACAGACTACAAAGGCGTGACCTTTGGGTTCGTTGACAAAGGGGGAGAAAATAGTGGTTGTTCAAGGGGGAGACAGTGCGGAGATTTGATAAATCATGAATGATATGGGGAGACGCTGACAGATGGAGCAACCAGATAGGGGGAGTTGAAGATAGTTGAACGTGCTTAGCCAGAGCTTAGCTTGGACAACACAGGAAATATGGATAAAGAGGTGTTGAAGCTGTGAGCAGAAAGGGGGAGCGTATTACATCTGACGATGCTAGAAGTGATCGATCAAAGAATAGATATCACGACAGCTGAGGATTGTGATAAAAGCAGAAGAGTGGTGTTGGACAGTGTTTGGTGTCAACAATGGATGTTAGAGACAAAGTGATTCATTGATGAACTTTTCATTTACTCTTGTTTCTCACGCCGAGCATTGCTCATGTGGGCTTAGAGTATGTGTTGAGTAAATCCGTGGTCGCTATCAGAATCGCAATGCGGCGAATGGAGGTTGAAGAATCAATGACGTATCTTTGTTTGGAAGAGTTGTCAACAAACCCAAAGGGGGAGATTGTTGGGCAAAAATCCCTCAAGGTATCATTGAAGCCTTTTTGAGGTGATTGTGTTTGTTGACAAAGTGGACATCTGAGTTGTGATTGTTGACAAAGAGGATTTCATGATGGAATGTCGAGTTCAAGAGCTGAGGTCAACGATCCATGTTTGATTCAAGAACGTCGATAAAAGGAATGGAAGATCTGGAGGCGGTACAAAAGAACAGATACAAGGTGACGCCGTTTTCCAGTGTTTGCCAAATTTTTGGGCCTGAAAATCGGCAAATGAAGAAAAGTGTTTTTGGCAAAGGGACTTGCGCGCCGTGGACTTGGAGTATAGGAAACTTGCGCGCCACATGTTTTTCAAGATCAGAAGATCAAAATATGGCTAAGGGAATAGGTTCGCGCAAGTTTTGGAGTTGGTCGCGCAAGTGTCTAAAGGAGAGGAGACTTGCGCGCCGAAATTGGGTCGCGCAGGTGACTTGCGCGCCGTCGCGCAGGGTGGTCAGATTGCCTATAAATACCGGACCACCCCTCCTCATTTCTCACCGGAGTTCAAGACGAGAGCTCCCGTCGCGCAGGTGTGGTGGTCGCGCAAGTGGTGTGTGTGGTCGCGCAGGTGGGACTTGCGCGCCAGTGGTTGAAGTTGTGCGCCGGTGTTAGAAGTTGCGCGCCGGTTTGCAGTTGCGTTCCAATAGTGGTTTGGGCATAAAGGGAAGAGATTCGCGCAAGTTTGGAGTTGAGGAAGCTTGTGTCGCACAAGTGTTTGAGGAGGACTTGCGTGCCCGTTGTGACTTGCGCGCCGATACTTGCGCGCCGAGGTTGACTTGCGCGCCAAGTAAGGTTTTGTTCCCGCAGTGATTTTCAGACTGTGTGGAAGCTGGAAGTTTGCCCGATACCTTCGGTGTAAAGAGATATTCATCAACGGGTGAAAGTTAAACTTCAACAGAGCATCTACATACAAGAGAAGATGCATTCTTTCAGGAAAACGAAGAGACCTACAGGTCTATAAACTGTGAGTGGATTCCATCCAAGAGCAGTGAGCTCAGGAAGAGGAAGAAGGTGATCCTCCCCACCGGCAGTGAGCCAGAGAGAGAGAAACAGGGAGTGACCCTTGGGAAAGCAGTGAGCTGACCCTAAACATTGTAAAGGCAGTGAGCCTGGGCATAGAAGTGATCTAGCTCGAACCTTGTAATCCACAGCTAGTGAAGATTAGTGGAATTTGGTACGACCGGCAACCTGTCGGCGTATGCTCCTTGGACGTAGCCCTTAGCGGTGAACCAAGTAAAATTGCTGTGTCCTGTGCTTGCTTTACATTCTGTTTATATCGTGCAACAGGGAAAAGAGAGAAGAGTGTTTTGCTTAACAGCGAAACAAGATCAGAACGGGCATTAATTTTTAATTAGTCATACCCTGATTCACCCCCCCTCTCAGGGTATCCAGCCTAGTGGACCTAACAATTATAAACACATATATACCATTTTATATATAAATATACATGTAGAAAAATTTAAATATACTAAAAATATTTGAACTTTCCCCCTGGTAAAATTCTCATTTATTATGAATGAACAAATTTATATCAAATGAAATTATGGACTTTTACAAAAATTCTCTTTGAAAAAGGGGAATATGATCATCAGGTAAAGAACAAACAAAATTATATCTCTCACAATTTATCCCTTTGTTTTCAATCCCATATAAAAGTTATTAATTACTATCGATATATATGTTTAATGAAATAGTTCATTGTTTTTTGAATCTCCAAGAAGTTTATGCATTGAGTAACGAGTCTCCACGAGAGATGCAATTGAACATTTCTATCTTCCTAAAAAAATAATAATGGAGTCACATTATAACCAATTTTTTTCCATCCTCTTTGTTTATCCATATGAACTGCATTTATAATCCAAATAATCTAAACTTCCAATTATCTTTCTATACCACATTTACTACAAAGGAACCCCATTGTGTAGGCATTTTGGTCTCTAAATACCACCCTAAAACCTATGAAACCTAGATTACCATTGGAAGCCCCATCTAAATTACATTTTAACTAACCAATGAATGGAGTGTTATAGAAAATTCGAGAGTGTCATCTAAAGATTGAAAAGATGCATTGATTTCCAAAATTCTAAATACCATTAGGTTGTGCACAGAGTTATAGCAGTAACCATGCTGCAACGAGTTAGCATCCTTCACTACCGTTAATATTTTCAAATGAGCTTGATGAAGCTTGGGGGGGGGGGGTAGTATTATCATGTATTGAAACGTTTAAAATTTTCTAGATGATGCATGTTAGTTCAAAAAATTCCCTTAAAACATTAAAGAGTTTTATTTAAATTTTAATTTGAGTGCAATCAAACAGGTGCACCTGTATGGAGTCAGAGACAGGTAGTTGCACATCAAAAATGCTAAAAATGTAATTCCAGAGTGTAGTAGTAATTTCATAGCTGAGAAATTGGTGGCTTATATCTTATAACTACTAATGGTATAATGGAAATCCTAAAGAGTGTGTGATACCCACTTCATGCAAGTAGTTACCATCTATACGTTTTTAATGTTAAATTATCCATAGCAGCAAGAATCGAGATGGGAGGATTCATTTTTTATAAATTTTTCTAATCCTGCTGTGACAATTTCCTTCAATTGAGTTGTAGTAAAAATTATTTTCAGTGAGGATACCATTAGATTATTATTCCTATGATAGTATATCATTATGATTAATTGAATATGTAAAGTCATCAAATTTTTTAATTTTCTCTTTTATCTTGGTATTCAGATCAATTACTTGATCATCAGAATCGATCAAATCCAACAAAGTTGTTCTTCTATAGTTATTAAACCAGAATTGAAGAGTCTATTTTTTATTGATTAACCTGTAGTCTTGAGAGGTAATTTTAGAGAACGTAGCCTTAATATCAAGCCAAATATAATAATTCATATACTTTATATTTATATACATAAGTTTATTTAAAAATCTAGATATGATAATGCTAAGGACCTCTGATTTTTCATTAATCTGCCTCCAAATGAAGTGAGCTTGTAAGGATTGATTAAGGAGAACCATATTATTAATTATATGTCCTAAAAGGGTAATATGTTTTCAATATTTCCTCCAAGGTATATTAATCATTCTTCTTTTCAGTATACTTTCACCCCAAATGAAAATTTGAATACAAGTTTTCAGATTTTTTTATAAGCGAGGCAATCATTTATATACCATAAAGGAATAACAAGAATTTAGAAACTATAATGTACTTGACTAGAAAGAATCTTCCAACCATTGAAATGGATTTACCTTTCCATGAAGCCAATTTCCATCTAATTTGACCCATAATATGGTGAAAGTATGAATATATTGGTCTTTCCAAGAACATAGGAAGAACAAGGTATGTAAATTTAATCACACCTTGGATGATACCCATCTCTTGGAAGATGTCTGAAATTATCACAAAGGAAATTTTATTTCCAAAATAAACAAATGGTTTATTCCAACTAATTTCCTAGCCCAATACCATTTGATATTGTTAAAAGTTATCTGTAGTAATCAAAACATTGTTCTTATCTCCTTGTGAAAAAATAATAATGTCATTAATATACAATAAATGAGAAGGAGAAATGGGAGCTCTAGAAGAAATAATGGGATTTAGCTTCCCATTATGAACAATGTTCAAAAGAAGATTTCTAGAAAAATATTATGTAAGAGAAAATATAATTTCTAAAAGAGGGTCACTCTGTCTCAACCCTCTCAAACAAGTTAAAGATCCCTATGGGGAACCATTAATCAGAATTGAAATATGAGCTGATGCGAGGAGAGTCTTAACCAATGTGATTGAAACATAATCAAATTCAAATTTGTAAATAACCTTATAAATAAAACCTCAATCCATTGTGTTAAATTAATTTTTAATATCACTCTTCAATGCAATGCTACCACCTCTAGAAGATTCCCTCAAGATATTGATAAATTTTTATGTTTTTATAAGACAATGTCGAATAGTTCTACCTTTTATAAACCCAAATTGATATGGAGAAATGATTTTATTTGAAATCCTATCTTTTATGGAGGAAACAAATTTAGCAATAATTTTATGGATAATGTTGAAAAGAGAAACAAGCCTGAATTGGTTTATTTTAGCTTCATTATCATATTTTGTTATCGAAACAATAAATTGAGAATTTTTACCTTGTGAGAGAGAGCCTCCTTTGAAAAAATTACAAACTAATATACAAATATCTTGTTGAATAATCTTACAATAAACATAGAAAAAATTATTATTAAAACCATTTGGTCCTTGGGAGCTCCCAACATATAGTTTTAAAATAACCTCCATTATTTCAAATTCTATAGGATAATATATAATAATTTCATTATCATCCTTTATTACCAGAGAGTGTATTATCCATTATATCAAATTTGAACTAATATTTAGACCATTTAATGGTTTTTTGTAATAATAATACACATGATTTGAGAGATCTTGTCTGTTGTTAAAAATGTGGTCACCTTCATTGAGCAAGGATAAATGTTTTTAATGCATTCTAGATTTCTGAAGGGAATTAATGAATTTTGAATTTCTATCCCCATATTTAAGAAATTTTACCGTAAGAAATTCTTTTTGTGTATTCTATTTGAAGGTTAGAATCCTATAACTTTCAAGGGAGACTTCAGTTTCCTTGATAGATCCATCAAAGAAGTCCATTTTTTATTGAATTCTTGTATAGAGTGGAGGGAGGCCTTAAGAAAGGAAATACATGCATGAATCGAGATGAAAAAAACCCAACACCAAACCATTAAATTACATAAGAACTTTTATCTTAAGAATAAAAGCTAAAACATCATCCCAAAATCTCATTGAATTCCAAGTATGATGATCAATTTATACACACTTAGGATGAGAAGCCTATGCATTATTAAACCAGAAGGGGAATGAATAAATTTTGTCTCTAGAATTCAGTTTTACAAAAATTGGATGATGATTAGAATCTAATTTAGAAAGAGTGAAAAAAGATATATCATTACATTAATTAAAGGATTAATTATTGAATAAGAATCTATACAACTTGTTGAAAAAAACGTTGTACAAAAAATTTCATTACTATGTGAATCTAGCATCGACGAGATTAAATTCCAGAAAATTAAAATAATCCACTCAAGATCTAAAATACATGGATGAAATAGAGTAGTTGACATCCCCCATTTTCTCATCAGAGTGTTGAATCATGTTGGAGTATCAAAGAAGAATCCATGGTCAATCATGAGTAATTAATAAAGAATGAATCTCATTCCACAGAGGTATACGATCATGATATGAATTTTATGAATATATAAAGGATAAATAATTATGATTTTAATTGTTTACAAAGCTAAAATTTATCATCTAATCACTATTTACAACTAATGAAAAATTTTATATTCTCAAATTTGTCAGAACCCAGATACTTTTTATGTCTGAAAAATCATGATTATTTCCAAGAAGCTGATAAACCAGTATTTCAAAAGAGAAAACCCTTGGAGAAAAAATGTTTTTGGGATCATCAAGTCTAATAAATTATGGTTTGTGATTATTAATATAGATCTTAAGTTTATTTAATATTTCTATGTTGTCTAGGACTATAAAGTTACAAAAAATTATCTTCATGATCATTCATATTATGGGGTGTCACCCCAAAATTTGTTTCCACCCTATTTTTAGAAATCTTTGATATTTATTGGTCATTCTAGAAACCTTAGTAGATAAGTTTTGAGTATTTTAGTCACTCCTACATTCATATGCAATGGAATATATATCATATGTGACTAATTTTCACTTGGTATGTATAGAGTGGTTTTAATCTTGTATAAGAGGAATATCTAATGTCTATTAAGTAAGGATTGTGTCCTTTCTTACCACATTTTTATATTGATTAGAATCTTTGATAGTAAAACTAGTATTTAGAAAGAAGATATGATATTTTACATTCTTTTTCTATAAATATTATATCATTTTATTCATCCCAGAAGATACAACTAATTCATTTTGGTAGAAATTCAGCGCGATATAATACCCACCTCAACATGATTACATTCCATTGTTGAATTTTGTTGGCAAGAAGGAAAATAAGTAGGTTAATTTGTATATCCCTTCAATCCATCATTTCCATATAAGGTTTCAACTATGAAATATTCATAAGATTTTTGATACCAATAAATTTGTGTTCCAAATAGGTTAGTAGAATTATTAGGCTGATTAGTTTCAACATACAGTTTTTTATTGCATTCTATGGACTAACTGCTTAATGTGATTAGAGATTTCTTTACTAAAACCGAAATCATTTAGAGGTGAAACCACATTTATTTACATGTCTGTATTTAAGTTCATATTAATTTTTTATTCTTAAACTATATTAGTCCATGAGACTTTCTGTTTTGGCTTTGAGGTAATAGTTTCTCAATGTCTTGACACCAGAACCACATGTTTTTAGAGGACCCCGCTTCCCTAAGGTTGGATATTTTGGTCTTCAAAATTCAGTAACCACCTTACAATATCTATCATTAGTAGGATGATTCCCCTATTTAAAAATAAATATGAATGTAGTAATTTTATGACACACCATTTTCTATACCTCAAAAAAGGGAGGATTATATTAATATTCTACATTGAACTCTATTTTCTGATCATTAGAAATTAGAAAAAGAGCATCTGGTAGTTTAGAATCTATATTAACATCAAACAGGATTTGATCATAAAATCCACAATCCCCATTAAGAGTTATCTAATCCAATTTTATTGGACTTCCAATACATGAAGCAAGATCATTCAAAATATTTGGGTGAAAAACCTAGTTTAGACCATGAATTCTTACCCCTATTTGAGTAGTGTACTGGTTCTTTCTGAAGGTATTAAAATTATAGTCCCATTTAGAAATCCTAAGAATTTCATAATTCAGATGGATATTCCTTGTATTTCAAGTAATATTAAAGTCCTTCTTATCTTTATGGCATAATGGAAGTACCCATTTTCATTTGTTATTAGTCTCCAATTATTAATATTCTAGCACAATACAATTCATGATTTCAGATCAGGAATGGACCATGTCTTTCCACCCTTAGCATAGGTGACTTTACCTAGAAGTGAAAACATACAGAGGTCGAATATCTATTCAAGGTCATATGCATCTTCAACAACCAAAATCCAACATTATCAAGATTAATAATGTTAGGTATTTTAGTGGATGATTCTTTGACCATAATCGAACATATCACTAATGATTTTCCAAAATAAATAACTTTTCCTTTTAACCTACTTTGATAAAATCCTTAAAGTGATTTAAAATCTTCAACAATAGATATATTTCTATCTTTGATGGAAAAATTCTAGGATGGATCAAACAATTCCATTGAACCTTAATGATCTAGCTCCATGAAGGATCACCACCCTTGATTTTAAAAGTGTAGCTCCCTCTCTTTCCATCCATCTCCCATAAAAAAATTAAATATATTTTATTATAATTCTAAAATTAATAAATAATAACTATAGTTATTCACTACTATCCTATAGACATAATTTTATGAGTCTATAGTTATAGTGTGCCAAAAATACACCCTATTTCCATGGTCAGGATATAACTATGTCTATAGGGGATTCCTACACCCTTCCTATAAGGACCCAGCCTTAAACCTTACTTAATCTTGAGTTATTACAAGATTACACATTGAGGATCTTTTCGGGTTTAGAGTTTTAGAGAATTAGATCATAAAACTTGCATTACATTCCACACATAAACAAAGTGGTTACATAAAGATATTATTATTCTTTACCATCAATGGAAAAATATTTTAAATAAAACATGGATTCTCTCTTGACACTTCCTTGACACTATCATCATATCATGTACCTTTCCCTTGACCTGTGAAAAACATTTCAAAAAACTTGGGATGAGCATAAAAAGCTCAGTAAGGGATATAAAAATATGAAAAGGAAACATGGGTACATATATATACATAAGAATGAAATCATAGTTTACCCATAAAACATAAGCACTTTAACATACCTCATCAATTCATGAATAAATCATAGAAATCATAAGACATAAAGGTAACTTGAGGCATTCATAACATTCTTACGTAGGGAGTAACCCTCTTGGTTACATTTGGAATACCCATCATAGTATATTCCCTAAATCTCTTCGGAGAAACCTTAATGTTTCACTCCTTCACGTTACCCAATACATTAAAGAGCTATATCGGGCTCACCTGCCCTTAGTTTATCACAGAACCACCCGTCTTCATAATAATTCCCAAGAACCTCAACATAATCGTATCACATAAAACATGCATAAAGGAAACATAACATTTCCACCTTTCAATCATAAGATATCAATACATCACATTGATATAAAAACATTATGAAAACCATTTTTAGTACCAAAATAAAAGAAAAGTAAAACATGGTATTTATTTTTCTTTAAAAAAAAGGTATGGCTTGTAGAGAAAGCCGAAACTCAAATAACGGTCACGAAGGCGGAGAATTCGTTGTCGCCGCATACGTATGACAAAAATATTCTCTTTTTTCATTTAGTAAAAGCTTCGTATAAAAAAGATTCCTTTTGAATAAACGTAAAAGTCAAAGGGGTTTATACACCGTATAAAAGAAGGTTGTGTATAAAACAAAATATGCCTCAATGAAAGGAGATTGAGACGAAGTCCCACACCTCAGGTCCGACTTGACTCGGCCGTTCTTTAATCTCCTGAATAATAAACTTGAGTTAATTTATACCTATTTAAGAACCTTTTTCAAGTTCATTATTCCTTTTATATCACTTATTTCCATGTCATGAACACTATGTAATTATTTAAGTTAATAACGGTTGTTTTAACGATCATTGGTTCTTGAGTCAAAATATGCTCTTTATAATTACAAGTTTTTCATGTATCCACTATATCCGGAGTTACCATCATGATGTATATATCATATATATCTAGTATATACATGCATTTATAATATTACATAATCATTTAGAGGTAAGAAATGAAATGCACCGTTCATGGAGACGGTAAGTCGTACGTACGCATGAACGCTACTTTCATTTCTATTTCGTATTTTATAGAATGGAATCATAATTATAAAAAGTTATATTATAATTCTAGTATAATATCATATATAATATCATAACTCTATCCTTTATATGTCCCACATATGGTATTTAAAGAATCAAATCACTTTGAGGGGGCGGTAGTCCGCACTTCCTTAAATGAAGATATCGCGTTTACCCATAATTCAAACCATAAAGGTATGACCAAAATGAAAAATACAGAAGCTTAAGGATAACATAAACATATTATATATCATATATAAATATAGTGACATCTTAATGGCCACCTTTGAAGGTGTTAAAAGAATGTTGAACAATCATCGTTTCGGGAGGCATAAATTCACCATCCACGGAAACAGTATGTCCTTTAACCATTAGATATAGCTGTGTGTAAGTGTAGCTCGAATACTTCTTATAAAAAAATCCTAGTATATTTAATATACTGGAGTTTTTACAAAAGAAATTAATAAAAAGAGTTTAGGGGGTTGGAGAAGCAAAATAAAACAAAAGGACTCAAGTGAAGACATTACCTTAAAATCGGGTAACTCCTTTTGGTTTGAGCTCAAAGGCTTCCTTGGGAAGACTTATGCCAAAAGTGAGGCATCAAGGAGTAAGAGAGGGATGTGGAGAGACAAAAGGGGCAGGGGTTGGCTGAGCAAAAGGCTTTGTAAGTGTGGGTAAGGAGGTAGAGGTGGGGGCCTTTTATAAGAGGAGAGGAGGGACACTCTTGGAAAGTAAATAAATAATACTTTATTTGAAAATGATTTTCGGATTCGAAAGGTACCAAATTCATATAATTAAAGGGTAAGGTGATAAGGGTTATAAATAAACCCATCCAATAGGTTTTGGACATGTGTGGGTCATAGATTTTACATTATCATTTTATTTTATTTAAATACTTTATTAATGAGGTAATCGCTGCAACGTCATGATGTCATAAATAATTTAATTTATATAAAGTATAAAAATTATGAAACAAATACTATGATTTAGGAAATAATTTTATCTTTCCAATGAATATTTATAGTCTAAAATATCATCTATGTAGACAAAATTAAAAATGTTTTAATCAGGTGATACATTCTTGTTATATTTACTTTCTTTAAAAAAAATAAAAAGATAACAAGTCACTTTCCACAAAAGTGATTTCATGGGGCCCCCATGTTTGGAACAAGGAATCCCATGGTAGGCCAGGAGACAACCGGTAGCCTTAGGACACATGTTGTGGTCTTTTTGTATTATTATGATATCATTTTATTATCTTTAACTACCTGATTACTCATTAATCAAGATAATTAAAGATAATTACCATCGTTACTATTTATAATGTCCAAAAAAAAAGAGTCTTGATTACATAATTTGGACCTTCTGATTCCAAATATTTAATCCATTTTACCAAATTCCAAACACAGAAATTGCAATAATTGATTTAAAAATAATTCCCGTTGTCAAAACAAATAGTGGGTTTTTTTAAACAATATCTATGAAAAGTTTGGCTTTAGTTTATGACCAATTACAAAGTGAAATTAATACTAATGACCACCATTGGATTAAATGGTAAAAATATATTTAGACTACACTTTAATACCACTTAAAAGGATAATCTAACCATATAATTAAATTAAATGAAAAAGCAGTTTTGATGTAAAATGCAGTATTTTTCACTATTCATTAAAAAATGAACATTGTCAGAAAAATACCAAAAATTTATCCAATGCAAATTTCAATGTCCAAATAATAATGAATATGTTTATTTTGAAAAATATAGATTATAAAATTGTCAAAAGTTTGATTTAAAAAGGGTTTTCCATCAAAAGGCAGTAAAATAATCTTTTAAGAATATTAGTGTATTCCATGCATAAGATTGTATTTATTTTCATTTTAAGCCTGTAAAACACTATCTTAATCATTAATAGACATAGATAAAATATCTATTATTAATTACTTACTTGGGATGTTACATCCTTTCCCCTTTAGAAAATTGCGTCCCCGCAATTTATTTACTTATCGAATAAATGGGGGTACTTATCCCTCATTGCATTTTCAGATTCCCATGTTGCCTCTTCCATCATGTGGTTTTTCCACAAAACCTTTACCTGACTAATCACCTTATTTCATAACACATGATACCTGTGGTCAAGAATCTGGACTAGTTGTTCCTCATAAGATAGGTTCTCTTCTAGCTGAACTACCTCTGGACTCAAAACATGAGATGGATCTGGCATATACTTTCTCAACATCAAAACGTGAAAAACATTGTGTACCTGAGATAAACTCGGAGGTAAAGCCACTCTGTATGAAACTGATCCAACTCTCTCCAGAATTTCATATGGTCCAATGAACCTTGGACTCAGCTTTCCTTTCTTACAAAATCTCATCACACTTTTCCATGGTGAGACTTTGAGAAAAACATGATCACCTACCTCCAAAGTTAGATCCTTCCTCCTGTTGTATGCATAACTCTTCTGCCTACTCTGAGTTGTTATCATGTGTTTCTAAATCATCTGAACTTTTTCTACCATCTCTTTTACCAATTCTGGTCCCATCAACTTCCTTTCACCCACTTCATCCCAGAAAGCTGGAGTTCGACACCACTTCCCATATAACGCCTCAAATGGTGCCATCTGTATACTGGAATGAAAACTGTTATTATATGAAAATTCATCCAAAGAAAGATGTTGGTACCAACTTCCCTGATAATCCATAAAACAAGCTCGTAGCATATCCTCCAAGGTCTGAATTTTTCTTTCTGACTGCCCATCTGATTGAGGATGAAATGCTGTACTAAAATTTAATTCAGTACCCAACGACTTCTGAAGGCCTTTCCAAAAGTTAGAAGTGAACCTGGGATCACGATCAGATACAATGGAGAGGGGAACTCCATGTAACCTGACTATCTCTTTTAGATACAAACAGGAAATTTGATCTAGGGAAAAAGTATCTCGTATAGCAATGAAATGAGCAGATTTAGTCAAGCGATCAACAATAACCCAGATTGCATTATTACCTCGAGATGTCTTCGGTAATCCCACAACAAAGTCCATGGATATATTCTCCCATTTCCACTCTGGCACTGGTAAAGGCTGAAGCATCCCTTTCGGTAACTACCGCTCTGCTTTAACCTGTTGACATGTCAAACACTTCACAGTAAAATTAGAAACATCTCTTTTCATTCCATCCCACCAGTAATACTCCTGCAAATCTCTGTAAATTTTAGTACTGTCAGGATGAACTGAAAACGGAGAACTATGAGCTTCACATAACAACTCTCTCTTCAACTGTGAATCACAAGGCACACAAAATCTCTTCCCAAATCTCAAAACGCAATCATTATCAATGTTGAATTCAGGCAACTTACCTTTCTGAACCAGCTCTACCTTTTTCTACAACTCACTGTCTTGCTTCTATGCTTGCTTGATTCTATCTGATAGATATGATCTCACTGATACCTGAAACAAAATAGAAGAACTTCATGCACCAACAACTTCTGTGCCAAAGTTCATCAAATCCTTAACCAAAGGATCATGTTCCAAACACAACATTGATAATGAAGCATTACTTTTTCGACTCAAAGAATCAGCCTCTTTATTTTATTTTCCCGGATGGTAATGAATTGTAAAATCATAATCCTTGATTAATTCATCCATCTCCTCTATCTTATATTTAACACTTTCTGAGTGAATATATACTTTAATCTTTTGTGATCAGTATATATTTCACACTTTACTCCATACAAATGATGCCTCCAAAATTTTAAATGGAAAACAACAGCAGCTAATTCCAAATCATGTGTAGGGTAATTTAACTCATGAGTTTTCAACTGTCGTGAAGCATAAGCAATTACCTGATCATTCTGCATTAGGACACAACCAAGTCCTTTCAACAAAGCATCACTTTAGATAACAAAGTCACCATTCCTGGAAGGTAGTGCCAAAACTGGAGCATTCACCAATCTTCTTTTCAATTCCTGAAAACAATCATCACATTCTTTTGTCCAGATAAACTTAATACCCTTCCGAGTTAGCTTAGTCATTGGACTAGATAACCGTGAAAAATTTCTAACAAACCTTCAGTAATATCCTGCCAAACCAAAGAAGCTACGAATCTCAGTTACATTTGTGGGTCTTGGCCAGTCTTCGAAACATCTTCTTCTTTTACCTTCAGTTGATGGTACCCCGATCTCAAGTCAATCTTTGAAAAATACTGATCTCCCTGGAGCTGATCAAACAAATCATCGATATGAGGCAACAAATATTTTTTCTTAATAGTGATTTTATTCAAGGCTCTATAATCAAGGCAAAGTCTCATTGAACCATCTTTCTTTTTAACAAATAATATAGGAGCACCCCATGGTGATGTGCTAGGTCGAATGAAACCTTTCTCTAATAAATCTTGCAATTGCTCCTTCAACTCTAAAAGTTCAATTTGAGCCATTCGATAAGGGGGTTTTGAAATTGGCTTAGCATCAGGAACTAATTCAACAGTAAATTCAACTTCCCGATCTAGTATTATTCTAGGAAACTCATCAGGAAAAACATCAGGATACTCATTTACCACTGTCACATCATTAATCTGAACAGTTCCTTTTATTTCAACGATGTGTGCAAGGTAACATTCATTTCCATCTTTTACATGTTTCTTGGCCTCTTGAATCAAAAGATATCAATACATCACATTGATATAAAAATATTATGAAAACCATTTTCAGTACCAAAATAAAAGAAAATTAAAACATGGTATTTATTTTTCTTTTTTTTTAAAAAGGTATGGCTTGTAGAGGAAGCCAAAACTCAAATAACGGTCACGGCGGTGGAGAAGTCATTGTCACCGCATACGTACGACACAAACATTCTCTTTTGTCATTTAGTAAATGCTTCGTATAAAAAAGATTCCTTTTTAATAAATGTAAAAGTCAAAGGGGTTTATACACCGTATAAAAGAAGGTTGTGTATGAAACAAAATATGCCTCAATGAAAGGAGATTGAGACGAAGTCCCATACCTCAGGTCCGACTTGACTCGGTCATTCTTTAATCTCCTGAATAATAAACTTGAGTTAATTTATACTTGTTTAAGAACCTCTTTCAAGTTCATTATTCCTTTTATATCACTTATTTCCATGTCATGAACACTATGTAATTATTTAAGTTAATAACGGTCGTTTTAACGATCATTGGTTCTTGAGTCAAAATATGCTCTTTATAATTACAAGTTGTTCATGTATCCACTATATCTAGAGTTATCATCATGATGTATATATCGTATATATTCAGTATATACATGCATTTATAATATTACATAATCATTTAGAGGTAAGAAATGAAATGCACCATTCATGGAGACGGTAAGCCGTACGTACGCATGAACGCTACTTTCATTTCTATTTCGTATTTTATAGAATGGAATCATAATGATATAAAGGTATATTATAATTACAGTATAATATAATATATAATATCATAACTCAATCCTTTATACGTCCCACATATGGTATTTAACAAATCAAATCACTTTGAGGGGGCGGTAGTCCGCACTTCCTTAAATGAAGATATCACGTTTACCCATAATGGAAAACATAAAGGTATGCCCAAAATGAAAAATAAAGAAGATTAAGGAAAAAATAAACATATTATATATCATATATAATTATAGTGACATCTTAATGGCCACCTTTGAAGGTGTTAAAATAATGTTGAACAATCATCGTTTCGGGAGGCATAAATTCACCATCCACGGAAACAGTATGTCCTTTAACCATTAGATGTAGGTTTGTGTAAGTGTAGCTCGAATCCTTCTTATAAAAACATCCTAGTATATTTAAGATACTTAATTTTTTACAAAAGAAATTAATAAAAAGAGTTTAGGGGGTTGGAGAAGCAAAATAAAACAAAAGGACTCAAGTGAAGACATTACCTTAAAATCGGGTAACTCCCTTTGGTTTGAGCTCAAAGGATTCCTTGGGAAGACTTCTGCCCAAAGTGAGGCTTCAAGGAGTAATAGAGGGATGTGGAGAGACAAAATGGGCAGTGTTTGGCCGAGCCAAAGGCTTTTTAAGTGTGGGTAAGGAGGTAGAGGTGGGGGCCTTTTATAAGAGGAGAGGAGGGGCACTCTTGGAAAGTAAAGAAATGTTACTTTATTTGAAAATGGTTTTTGGATTCAAAAGGTCCCACATTGATATAATTTGAGGGTAAGATGATAAGGGTTAGAAATACACCCATACAATAGGTTTTGGACATGTGTAGGTCATAGATTTTACGTTATCATTTCATTTTATTTAAATCCTTTATTAATGAGGTAATCGCTGCATCATCATGATGTCATAAATAATTTAATTTATTTAAAGTCTAAAAATTATGAAAAAATACTATAATGTAGGAAATAGTTTTAGATTTCCAATTAATATTTATAGTGTAAAATTTCATCTATGTAGACAAAATTAAAAATGTTTTAATCAGGTGATACATTCTTGTTATATTTACTTTAAAAAAAATAAAAAGATAACAAGTCGCTTTCCGCAAAAGTGATTCCATGGGGTTCCCAAGTTTGGTACATGGTATCCCATGGTATGCCATGAGACAACTAGTAGCCTTATGACACATGTTGTGGTATTTTTGTATTATTATGATATAATTTTATTATCTTTAACTACCTGATTACTCATTAATCATGATAATTAAAGATAATTACCATCGTTACTAGTTATAATGTCCAAAAACAAAAGAGTCTTGATTACATAATTTGGACCTTCTGATTCCAAATATGTAATCCATTTTAATAAATTACAAACACAGAAATTGCAATAATTTATTTAAAAATAATTCCCGTTGTCAAAACAAATAGCGAGTTTTTTTGAAACAATATCTATGAAAAGATTGACATTAGTTTATGACCAATTCAAAAGTGAAATTAATCCTAATGACCACCATTAGATTAAATGGTAATAATATATTCAGATTAAACTTTAAGACTACTTAAAAGTATAATCTAACCATATAATTAAATTAAATGAAAAAGCAGTTTTGATGTAAAATGCTGTATTTTTCACTATTCATTAAAAAATGAACATTGTCAGAAAAATACCAAAAATTTATCCAATGTAAATTTAAATTTCCCAATCATAATTAATATGTTTATTTTGACAAATATAGATTATAAAATTGTCAAAAGTTTGATTTAAAAAGGGTTTGCCATCAAAAGGCTGTAAAACAATCTTTTAAGAATATTAGTGTATTCCATGCATAAGATTGTATTTATTTTCATTTTAAGCCTCTAAAACAATATCTTAATAATTAATAGACATAGATAAAAATATCTATTATTCATTACTTACTTGTGATGTTACACTTCGCATAATAAATAATTTTCCCATGATTTAATGGTAACCCCTATGACCATGATTTAACAAACTTGTAACTATAGAATACACTATAAATATAGATTTGTTAAAATCATGAAAATATATTATATTTTCAGGGTTTAAAAAATCATAAAAACTATTTTGTGGATATTGGGTGAAATTCTAGTTGTGTTAATGAATTTTTCCATTTTCACTTCATTTCATATCATATTTTCAATTTTTTTTGAATTTTTTAATCTCATCCAAATTACATACCACCTTGAGGAAGAGTATATATTCTTTATTTTAATTTTAACTTTTAGTTTTTTATTACTCAATTTTTGTGAAATAATTTTTTCTTTTAGATTGATAGATGAATTACAAAGGAAGATAGTCATATTGGGATTCAAATATAGAATTTTTTGGGAAAAGAAGATTGAACCTCAGACCACTAAAATTCATGTAAATCCTGTAATTCATGTCAAATTATACCAAAACATTAACTAAATTTAAAGGAATTCATGTGGAACATATAATTAAACATTTAACAATTCTAATTATATCATATGTAAGGTGATATAAGTGGCCTCAATTAATGTAGTAATTATGGTCCATATTTAAATGCCCAAAAAGTAATCCCATAATTTTGACCATAATATATAAATGATGGATCAAACTTGGATATAAGATTCGAATATATTATAGATAATATGGGGATCAAATTTTATATTTTACCACCCATATAAATTCACATAACATCAAAGTAATTATGACACTTTAAGTGAAGGGATGCATGGTGGATCTGATTTTTTTTCTCAATGGTTGAAAAGTAAAAATTCAATTTAATGTACACTCACCAATGTTTACCATAATCACTTTATATGAGTTTAATTGATGGAGGGATGAAATCGGGAACAAAAAATTATTACTCAAAGTAGTGGTTGTAAAATAATTTACGTGAGTTCTTATTTTGTTTCAATTGTAATGTTATGATGCTGCTTTATTTGATAGATTTTTTTCCTCTTGTAAGATGAAATAAATAACTCTAATTGCTTAATAAAAATTATTATTATTCTTATTATATGTTATTATTTAACCCTATGATACCATTTAATAAATGTGTGGATTTTTTCATACCAAAGTGTGTGAAATTGTTCACACAATGGTGGACTATTTGTTATCAGTTGGTTTTCTATTATTCAACCAAACTTCTGATAGTTGAATCCCATCTTCCATTTATATATTTTCATAAATATATGGATAGAACCATTTTGGTTTAATTTTAGGGAGATTCTTGGGGCTATATTGGATTTTATTTTATATGATTTATACTTTAAATTAATACTTTTATTATAGTATTTAATTAGATTATTAATTTCCTTCTTTATCTTTACTGATTTTAAAAAAATATATTTTAAGTGCTAGTACGATCCAATTACTTGTAGTGGTCATCAAAGTGATAACATAATTTCACTAGTTATTGGAATTTTAATTTTATAGGGATTAAATTGCTTAGTGATAGAGTGAATATTTATTTCAATGAATGAATTTTTCTTGAATTGATGATCTGAAATTTTTTAAGAAAAAAATACATCCACTCAAATACTAATAAAACCTATGATCTACCATCTTTATTTA
This sequence comes from Viscum album, assembly GCA_963277665.1. Lineage (NCBI taxonomy): Eukaryota > Viridiplantae > Streptophyta > Magnoliopsida > Santalales > Viscaceae > Viscum > Viscum album. The sequence continues at coordinate 1,371,095,091 of OY728134.1, forward strand.
TTAATTTAAATATAATATTATTGTTTTTCTTCTTCAAACAAATTCACCCAAAATATTTTTCCAATTCATAAACAAATTCCTAAAGAACATCTTAATTTTTTAGGTTCACTTCTTAAGTCCTTGTTGATTCGACATCTTACTTATATTTGAAGTGACCACATCTACCAGTATGGTAAATATGGGTGAGACCAAATGTTTTAATCATTTTTGGAAATTAACTACCCAATACACTCACATTTCCCCCCCTTAATTTCACAATTATAACCCCTAATTGTATTATCATTTCTCTTTTCTAACATTGTAAGTAATTTTACACTCTATATCATTCAAACTACTTAGTTAGGATTTCTAATTCATTGGCAGGGGAATCAAATGAACATAGGGTATATCTATATTTGGATCCAATTCATAATAATCTTGAATATAAATATAAGTTCACTCCAATGTATAGTCTTTTTGAAAAAAAAACCAAATATAGGGAACCCCACCCTACTATGAGTGGCCATCCAAAATCTAGTGGGATAAAAACTCTTAGGGATAATTAATCCCTTATGGACAAACATAAAACCCTCACTAGGAAGGTAAAATTTATTTGAAATAGGAATGTACATGATTTTTAATTTTTGGAATTTATTTCCAAAATTTCTATCAAACATGACCATTGGATAGATAATTTTCTAATTATTTCTTCAATCATGGATGTTCTTCTATGAGGACCATCTACAGAGGTTAATTCTCAGATATTTAAAAAAATTCTGTACCAAAGAATTGAAATCCACGACATTATGACCATCCAGACATTCATTAGAGGGATAATAAACAATCAAGTAAATAATAATTTCTAAATCCCTACCCACCATAAAACATTCCAACTCATAACCAATTTCAAGCCTAACAAGCCCAATTACAATGAACCATGAAAACACCCATCCAAAAGCCATTCCAAATAAATAAATATCCTCCAATGATAGAACAACTAGATAAATCCACTCTCCAGTTTATTCCATAACTGTTACTTAATAATTTTTGTAATAAAATAATGAATTATAAATTTCATCATTAAGATTAGTATTATAAATAATTAAAGGTGTTAAGGAACACATGCCCACTTCGGTTGTATCTTCCCCAACATTAAAAGGATAATCATGTTATACACAACCCTTTATTGAGAAAATAAATATTTTTAATGTCTAAGGAGTGGGATAAACATTTAAAAACATGAAGTACTTAATACTAACCCATCTAAGGCTTAATCCTCTCATGATATTGCAGAATAAGAAACTTTATAATATGATAAACCTAAGAAAGTAGATAAATTTAATTGGTTGGGAAATTAAAAAGGGAACCCAAGGAAAATAAAGGAGTTATTGAAGGATTTTTAAGTAATGATAATATTTGTTTCCTTTATTCACATGATGGATTTTATATATTTTTATTTAATCTTCTTAATATATCTATATTGATGATTTTTAGGACCACCTATCACAAAATAATTTTAAAACATCCTGATCTATGAGTCTATATCTATCCACAACACTAATTTTCCAATTTAATGGATACATAATATTTTATAAAGGAACATTTTACTTTTAATAATCATTAAAAATAAAATTATTTTGATTAAAATTCACATTATAATTTTGGAAATTTAAACATACCCATGATCGAATTCAGGTTCCTTCCTAACACACTCAATTATTCAATCATAGGGGATAACTAAGACCTTATTATTTTAATTTATTATTATCTAAAAGAAATCCAATATTTAATTACCCTTGATGTATTAAGAAAGAGTAAATAAGAAATTATATCAAACCATTATTACATTACTCAGATTATCCTGCTCATCAGGACACATAAGATTATTATTTAATAAGATTGTAAACCTTCCAAATAACCACAACTTATACAAAATTCCAATAAAATGATAAATGTTAAAAATGAAACCCTTAATATGATGAAATCTTTTATTGGGTATATAGGGGGTCCATGTCGAGCTAATGACCTTAAAATTAGTGATTTCAAGGAGATAACCCAACTTATTTATAGTTGCTTTATTTTGTTTTTGTTTTTTGTTTTTTCATTCATCAATAAAAAATGAAAAAATGTTGGTTTTTAATCCTTAAATTTTTTATTGTTTTTATTAAATGGAACCCCTTTAGGTTTTTATTTTTCAATAACTTGGCTTATTAGGGAGATATTGGAGCTATTGAAGCTTCATTTATTCAATTATAAAACTTCCCATCCTAATATGAAACCAAATTTTTAATCATCCATGAGGAGTTGACATGTGAAATTGATATAGATTGATAAATTTATTATTTTTCAGTATTAATATTAAAATAAAGTTATTTTTTAAATTATTTAATTTCAAAGATCATTATTGATCTTCTATACTTCACATTATTCCCAATTTTGAACTCCCTCTTCTCTTCTATATCAACACCGAGGGAAGAGTAATTCTATCTTGGGGGGGTGAGAGTGAAAATATCTGATTTTTAGTAATTTTTTAGAAAGTTTTATTTTCTATTTTTAATTGTGATATTTTACTTTGTGAAAGATAAAAATTGAACTTGAAGTGATTTTGTTTCCATTGATTCTGATATTTAATTATGTTTTATCTCATGAGGATAATTTTTGTAATCATGGTTACACAATATGGTTTTTCATGATATAAATTTTCATCCATTATATCTAAATTTCACAATGAACGACATTTTGATTTTGTGATGTTTTTCTAGTTCTTGGGATACATTATTGTTAGTATATTGTTTAGGACCACTTTATTGTTAATATGAATATAAAAAATCATGAAAAACTAAAGAAACCACATAGGGAAATGTTTTTACTTAATGCATGGAATTATAAACATTGGGATAGAGACTAAAAATTTGTATTACAAAGAGTATAACTTTAAATAAATATTATAGATGATTGAATTGACATAATTTGTGGAATGCCGCACTTGGGGATAGTGACTCCACAGTTTACCTTCTCAATGTTGTCCTTTACATCTCTATTGATGTAAAAATATAAACAAGGATACCTATAATAATTTTGAAATGTGATTTCCACTTAGATATTATTTTTTTACAAATTTAATGAAAACTAAATGTAATTTATTTTGTGTTCACAACAAATCTTTATGCATAATTGGAATTGGATGAAGGATAATGGGAGTTTGAACAAAGGAATGTTACTGTGCTTGGTATTTGAAAATTTATTTATATTTTAAAGGATTTTTATGGGATTCATAATAGTTTTATGTGAGATTATTATGGATAAAATTGTATACTAAATTTGTTTGGAGAGGGGAATTGGTTTTTGAACTTTGTGTAAGTAATTTTATATGGACTAGTAAAACTCTAGTTGGGGGTGGTATTATACACTTAATTAGGATAATATTTATTTTATTTTGAAGTTTTTTACAGTGATTTATTGTTCATGAAATTCTTGGTTAATTAATTTTTTAATTTGAACTTTATTTCTCCTCATATGTGCAAATCATATTTAAAATGTATTAATTTTGGTCCAAGTTAACATCTCCATATATAATGCTCTCTATTAATTATTTTAATTTAAAATTTTAGGGTTTTTTTAATCAGGATTGGTGGAATATTCTATTATTTTATAGATATAGATGAATCAAAAATGAATATGGACATATTGGGCCTAAAATAAAAAAACTTCTAGGCAAATCGTATTAGGCCTTAGGTTATTAAAAAGTATCTAAATCCAAGAAATAATGTACAATGAATTGGAATTTTTAATTATAGAATAGTGGAATCCATGAATAAATGTTCATTAAAATATTACCAAGGGTACTTCTATCTCTTTAAATGGGATATTTCTGGCCCATGTTTATGTATACACTATGGACTATATTTCAAGGCCTAAAAATTCAGCCCACCATTTTGACCATAAATTCTAAATTTCTTATCCTATCGGGGTAACATTTTTCTATCTATTATAGTAAATCATAGAAAAGATTTTTTTTTATTTTAAAAACTAGCAAAATTTTTTAGATTCTAATTCATTTGGTAATGTTAAGTGGATGAATGCAAGATGGCTTCAATTTCTATCTTTAAAGGTTGAAAATTCCACATTACATTTAATTTACACCCACTAATGATTAAAATTATTCATTAGGAGTTCTTTTATTGATGGGGGGATACCCAAGGGTACAAGAATACCAATTAAATGTATTAATGGTGAATGAATTTAAGGGGGCTATTATATGGTTTCAATTGTAATTTTATACTCCTAAATTGTCTATATGAATCTGGTTTCCTCTTATATGTTGAATTAAATAAGTATACTTTCTGTATAAGTTTTCTTCTTCTTCTTATATTTTTTTATTATTTAAAACATTTATACGATGTAGTAAAGGTGTAAATTTGTTCACACCAAAAGTTTGAAATTCTTCAAGAAATGGTGGATTTTTCGTTATTTGTTTATTTTATGTTATCCAAACCCACTATTATTAGTCAAATATTATACTATATTGAGAGTTTTCATAAATATAGGTATAAACCTATTATTTTTTATAAACTATCAATTAGTTTTTTAATTTTAGGATTACATTCAAAAATTTATTTTTTTCTTCACCTTTATGGATTTTAAAAAATACATAATTTATAACATGTTGTAATTCCATAGAGTGATCATCATGGTGACCCTATTTTTACATTAGTGACTAAAATTATAATTGTATAGAGATTAAATAAGTTAATTATTTGGTTCATTTTTATCTTATTAAATGTATATTTTTTGAATGGATGAGATAAAATTTTCAAAGAAAAACAAATCCAACCATTCTTTCCCAAACAACAACCAAGAATCATCCCATATTTATTGATTAAACTAATTAAAATATTTTTCTAAATATTAATTTAATAAATTCACCCAAAATAGTTGGACACTTAAAATCTAAATCTCCCAAAAACATTCAAGTACATCAGGTTCACTTATTTGGCCCCATGGAGTCAACACCCTACCCGTGCTGTTGGAAACCACATTTACCCATTTTGTAAACTTGGGTGAGACAAAATATCCTTGAGATTTGTTTCAATTATTTTTATTTTTCATGTTTACTTAGATGTGATTTCATTGATCATAATCCATGTAGAATAGTCATATTTATTACTTTCATGATGACATGGAAACCCAAAACCTCGTCTCCAGTCATGGGGAATCCCACAAGGCCTGGTTGCTTTCCTACTTAAGATGATTATTTTAAATGTTGGAATGATACTTATGATAAATTATTCACACATACATAGATATAAAATGACACCTATATTGGGATCAAATGACACATACACCCAATATCTTGACATATATTTCCAATATATGACACGTACACTCATCCAATTGACACATACATAGAGGTAGTTCACACCTATGCAGGAATATTCATACATACAATCAAAAAAATTTTAGACACAAGGAATAATGTCCTGACACATACACCCAGCTTCAATGACACCTACATAGAAGAATATTATACCTACATTAAACTCCCTTTCAATTCTTCATCCTCATTCACATAATATATGGCCCTATCCAAAGAAAATAAAACTCTTAAAAACATAAAAACTCATATTCAAATAATACAACAAAGGAAAATAAAAAATAATTCATTCATTTTATCCCAATAATCAAATATAACAATTATTTCCATAATTTTGACTCATTAAATAAAATTTTACAAACTTAACAAAATGATGATTTAATTCTAAAGCTTCTAAAATTATAATGAACTGAAATGTATGACAGAATAGAATGAATTGGTTATTGAAAAAATATGATTAATTAATTTACTCTAGTAATTCCCTCACACATAAACCTTATACTATATGATAAGTGAATTTAAAATAGATTACTTGATAAAATTTCACATAACAACTAGGATGAGTTCCCTTTTCAACACCATGTTATTCAATTTATAATGCTTCCTAAATTCCCACGATTTCTTTTCATTATGTACATTAAATTAATTTTTAATTATTTTATATTTTAATAATTACATCTACCTAAATTACTTGATATATTTCACTCATCACTAAAATATGAATTTATAGAAGAGTTCTTATCCTTCAATGTATACACAATGGTCACCATAGGATTGGTGAATTTCATCATCTCCACCCAATGAATAGAATATTTATGCATATTATGAGATATTTTAAGGATTATTCTATGGAATTATGTTTGTGGTTTCTAAATGAGAAAAATTATGAGGTAGATTAAGATTTTTGAGTCTATTTATATGTATAATGCATGATTTTTAGTTTCATCCAAGAATTAAATCCTCCTTCTCTACAAATTAATTGATTCATATAAACACCTATGAGTTTTTTGATAGAAAAAATCATACCCATTGAAATTTAGTAGTAGTAATCATACTGTTTATATATTTCCTTTATAAGGTTTTGATTTATTATTATTTTTACATCAAATATTCTCTTGAATGCAATGATATACCTTGTAATACTTTTATTTTTTGTATGATATATACCTTTCTTTCAATTATGATGTATTTATCATCCTTTTTAATGTGTTCCAAGGCCTTCCATCAATATATTTTGTACATAATTCAAAAAAATATCCATAAACACATGGAATGATATTTGAACTCCTAATATCCTAAAAAACCTCTATAATATCATGGGCAGTCTCCTTCAGTAGAATAAAAATTTTCTTCTATATTACCTATAAGATCCTTACAATTATAAGAGGTATGAATGATTTTTGAATTTTCAACATAAATCATTTTTATTAGTATAATATCAATTACATAGAGTTTATGGAAGGTATCAGAATAGTATAGCCTCATTTGGAGCCTTATGTTATGAATTTTGGAAGGAAAGGGTGACCAAAAAGGTTATAGAACCGTTAGTGATAGCCTTTCAACTCAAAGACGTGGGATATGAGAGATGTCACACCTTTTTTTAATAGTTCAAGGAGGGCCACATGGACATGTGAGAAATTATAGGTATGTTTCATAGGTGAAGAACATAGTTTTTATAACCATTATAATTTACTTTGTGCGGGATTATGAATACATAGTTTTCCACACATGGTTAGTGCACAGTTTGGAAAACCCTTTGTCCAAACCATTATACTCTTTAAAAGTGTGAAATGATGATTTTACCTTCACACCTTTTACCCTTCCTCCTCACTTTACATTCCCAAATTTCAAAACAACAACCACATGTATGAATCTCTTCTCCCTCTCAATATAGTGTTTCAAGAAAATCCTCCATCCAAATTCTGAATTGACCTCCATTCATCATGTTGGATAGCCAATGGTAAGACTATCATTCCATATAGTTATTATCTTTTTTTATCTGAATATTTGAGATATTATATACATAAGATATTAGATAACCTATTTTAATAGTGTTTGTCTTATTTCATTGATTTCTCTCATTCCATCCTGAACCAGAGGCTGTTACTGGATGAGGAGTCTTTTGTTAAAATAAGGTAGGTGGTCTAGTTTTTTTCTATAATTTTTTTATGTTTATATTATGAGCCATAATGCCACATGTTGAAATTTATGTGAATCACCCCTTAAATGTGGAAATATATAAACAAATTTCTAATGCCTAATGTTAGTTAGTCCTTGAGAACTAACTCCATCATTAGATGTTGTCTACCTCGACACAAACCACCCCTTAGGGTCTTTTGTTTAAAATGTATATAAACATTGTTTGATAATAAGTATTTTAACTACATTTTGATGTGTGTTAAATTTTCCATTATAAATTAGATGTTTAAATTGAATTCGATGAAATGGTGGGATACCATGCTTCAACCATATGATTTTATATATAATTGAACTACCTTATAAGGCTTATAATGCTTATACCTTATAAATGAAATGGATAAATGAGATAAATGGATGGTGAATGGTATAACCATGCCACTCAAACCATTAATTATAATGTGATAACATGCCCATCATTATGATTATGGATAGTTAATTATTATTACTGGGCACGATCTTCCTCATTGTTGACTGGGTAGTTTTTGGACATGTTTCCCAACACACTCACTTCTCCGTGGTTAAGAATATAGGACATGGTGATACTTATACTTGAATAGTATGTCATACATGATGTTCCTTATGTTTAAATAAGATATTCTACATTGTGATACAAATCCATGTATTAGGTGTAAGTATGACTATCTAGGCACTAAATGACTTGAAAGGATATGGATCTTATTAATCACAAAACTAAGGAAACCCAGAATGTGTTTATAGGGATCAGATATGACATCTTAGGGTGATATCCCAAGGGTATCCCCCTTTGGACTTATACATGACTACTAAAGCAATTCATTCCTTGTAATATCATATTTCCCTTTTCTCATTATTTTACATGGATGCCTCAAATATATTACTTGGGTCTCATGATTTCTTATACACACTCATATACTTATATAGTATAATGATTTCATTTTTTCAGTGACATCCTGATGTAGGATGAAGGAGGTAACATCCTATGGATGTCACCTGAGGAATCGGGACAAACATGGTTTATTTTTTTAATGTCCTTATTCATTATGCCTACACATTGCTCATTTTATATTCATAAACTATATAGTGCTAGACACATTTTATGGTGGCTTACTGAGTTTATCTCAAACCCTACTTGAGCTGTTGATTGGTACCCAGATAGACATCATGGATTTAGGTAGGGGAAATGGGATGTGCTTCTCTATAGAAAATTTATTCTCTATATTAGGATGGAGTATAGGATAATATGACCAAATTTATGTTTTTTGATCAATTTGAGAGAGATTTTGGTATCTTTTTTAATTTTTTATAGTATCTTGTGTTTCCTTACTACTTTGTTTCCCTTGTATTACCATTTTTTATATATCATAAAAACATGTTATCTTTTTATATACAATAATAGGTACGGTTTTATTACAGTTGTATATATCTACTTATTATTTTGTATGTTCAATTATTATGTTATAGTTTATTTATTATATACCATTGTATTTCACCCTCCTGAAGAGGAAATAGTATCCCGACCATACCAACACAAACCCTCGTTGCTAGTTGGTTGCCTTTATCATATGGGGAGGTTCACTAGAGGCCATATGGATACCAGGCTGGCATACATATGAGTGAGTCAGGTTTAGGATTTAATAAAGTTGTATCATAGATTTCTTTTCCTTGTCTTACTATTTTAGGCAATTAGGAAGGAGACTTGGAATGTGTTGGAACTTGGTAATGAGTCTATTTATGGGAGTAGCTAACCAATATATAACATAAAGAGATGTTTCTAGGGAATGAACTTGTTAGTATAGATTATTCCTATTATAGTTGTACTATTCCATCATTGAGTGACACACATGATATTTTATGTTATTCTATAATTATTAATTTTTACTAATGGCCAGGTATTGTTAGGAAGTGTTGTCTCATGTGTCATTATAAGCACCCAATGATTTATATTCCATTCATATTAAATTGAATTATTATTTACTTCCTATATTTATTATTTTATATTTTATGTTCCTTGATTTCTATAAAGGGAAAATTTGACAATGATTCTTATAGGGAAAAAATGAAATAATTTGTTATTAATGTGTCAGCTTCAACATACACATTTTATTCCCACAAAGGTTGAAGATGAAACCTTTACTAACCAATTATGACATATTTGATCCATGGAGCTCAAGTTATACAGATTGAAATGTTATTTAATTGGGATATCATTAATACCAATAATAATTTATACATATTTAACCTCTATAAATTGGGAATGATGATTCATCTAATTAAACCATAAGTTATTACCTGTTACATTATGAGACCAAATATAAATGGTTAGTTGAAGATAGATAACATGAAAGTTGTAACTTATAAATTTTATGTTTTTATAACTTGGGAGTGGTAACAAATCTAATATATATATATATATATTAATATTAATTTCTATGTTCTAAAGCTAATGATAAATGGTTTCCATTAAATTGAAATTTTAATTTAAATATAAAGGATGTTATCCTCTAAAAAGTTAAATTTACTCTCTATATACAAAGAATATTTATATGAAATAGAGAACATAACCCTAACTCAACCTTATTTGTGGTATATTGGTAGTGGATTTTTCACCTCTCTAAAATATTCATAATCACCTAGACCTAGCTTGATGATTCGACAATTGGGTTTTGAATCTTGTGTAAAAATTCATTGTACCTATCATATTTTTTTATCTATGATATTTAAATTACCAAATATTATTATGAGTCATAAATTTAGAATTTTGGAATTATGAATCCACAATGACCTTCGGTGAAACTCCAGGACGGTGGTGAAAACCTTGCTCGGGAGGTAGTGGGACCTACACCACCAGTATTTACTTCTATAGTTCCACCTATAGTACCTCATATTATTCATAATCTGGGCATTTATGCTTAGTTTTGAGCAGGTTTCTTCTGAATAGTGAAGTGTAGACAAGAAGATTCATGTACTTCTCCTTCCATGAAAGAGTTTACTATAGAGTTTCTATAGAATAACCCTCCTAATATTTCATGGGAAGGTGGTCCCTAGGTTAATGAGTCATGGATGGAGGCTATGCAATAAATATCAGAGCTTTGGAGACACCTCCTAATAGGAGAGTTAATCTCACTACAAACCTAATTCACAAATACATCAAGTATAGGTGGGATTTTATAGAAAAGGCTGATCAATATCGGATTATGGTCTGGAGGGATTTCCATAATACCATCTATGATTAATTTTATCCAATGACATTGATATATGACTAAGCTAGAGAGATTATGTATATATAGGAGAGCACTATTTCCATTATAGACTATTTATCTTTCTTTACTAACCTATAGTACTTCTCACCAATCCTTATAGGTTACAAGGTGCCTAAAGATAAGTGATTTGAGGTTGAGATAGGGTATGACATCCGATAATAGGTGAAAATTTTCATGATAACTACCATATCAAAAATAGTGAACCAAACTATTATCATAGATAAAAATATATGGGGAGTTAAAGGTGATGTCTAGAGTGTTTTAGGAACAGGACGTAATATTATTTTTTACAATTATAGAAAGTGAGACTTTGATATTTATGAAAAGGGAAGAAATTTAGAGTGTTTACACCTGGGTAACCAGATGATATGCCACCAGTGTGGGAAGCAAGGTACCATGAATACCTAGTGTGTTAGAGACCCCATTTGATTACAATATTTCCAAAAAATGGGGCATATATGAAGGTTTTATCGGAATTTACCCCCATATATCAGTGAGAGAGGATCTAAATTGACTCCACATTTAAGATCAGGATCAATAGATCCTTTCCAAGAAATAAGGTGAAGTACTACCGGCCATTCCAACCATGGAGGTGGTTATTGACAAGAGAGAAATTTTTTTATATGAACCACCTATAGATATGAACTACTCAGGGTAGTCAAGCTATATATCAGGACTGTGGACTAGGCTAGTTACATTCAATATAACCAATATGATAAGATACAACTGTCAGGCCTTTAATAGTATGAGATACTATTCTAGTTGCCTCTAATTTTGTTTCTGATTTCATTCACATAGGAGATTCATGTTACTTTATATCTATGGAAATTTTGAAAAGTCTTGGTATTGAAATTCAACACTTTTGTAGAGTAATGACACATGATACTCCTTTTGGAGTGTGATCATAAAGTACACACCAATATTGGGAATAACTCCTTGACATGGGAATATATCATTTTGAATGGAAACACTTTTTCCTCAAGAGATGTGATTTGACATAATTCATTGGATTTAACGGTTTGTTTTCTATATTTATCATATTGATTGTTATCATTAGAGAGTATCTTTCATATCACAGGAGGGTAGTAGCTATATTTATGAAGGAAAACAGGATATATAGGATTTTCAAGATGGACATAAGTATCATAGGTTGGGTAGATTTCCAACACCAATTTCCAGTTTCTTTTTAGATGATCAAGGAATTCAATAAATAGATTTACCTCCTATATTAGATATTTTCTAAGATGTTTTCCCTGATATATTTTCTAAAAATACTTAAGATATAGAGGTAGATTTTATATCGAGTCTATTCTAGGAGTGGAACAAATTTATATCCCTCTTTATATATGATGATTACTATCAAGCTTCAAGATTCAAGAGGTAGTTAGAGGGAATGTATGTTAAGGGGTTTATTTGACCCAATACATCTCCCCAGGGTTCACTTGTGATTTTATATTAGTGGGTGGATGAGAACCTCATGATTTTCATGGATAACTAGAAATTAAATCATCTTATAGTTAAGAAACATTATATACTCCCTTATATTGATAACCTTTTTTACCAGCATCAAGGATCCAAGGTTTTCTCTAAAAATGACTTGAGATCAAGATATTATCCAATAAGGGTTAAACCCTCATATATACACTATACAACATTTAAAAGTATAAATGGAATTAACGAGTATTTTTTAGTGTTGCATGGTCTCAGAAACACGCAAAAAGTTTTTATGTCCTCGATGAATATGATTTTACACTCGTACTTGTATTTTTTCATGGTGGTTTTTTGGGAAATATCTTGGTGTATTCTCAATCTCAACACAACCATGAAAAACACATTGAAATAATTTTGAATACAATGAGATAGAAAAATTTATATGAAAATATTTCAAAATTTCACTTTTAGATTGATATGGTTCACTTTTAAGGCCATGTTATCCCAGAGGAAGGAGTGTCTATGGGCCTAGAGAAGGTGATTTCAGTTGTTTCCTAGGATTATCCTAAGAAAGTTTTTGACATATGGATTTTCATGGGTATAACTAGCTATTATAGGTATTTTATTCAGGATTTATCACACCTTGTAGAACCATTTACATGCTTGACCAAGAAGGGTGTGAAATTTGTATAGTTAGAAGCATGTGAGAAATAATTTGAACATTTGAAAGGAATATTGACTTCAATTCCAATAATGATTCTTACTGATCTATATTGAATCCATATAATATATTTTTATGCATCGAGCATTAAGAAATGAGTAGTTATGATTTTGGTAATTGATTTTTTCATATAGGTCATGATAGTTGAGGCCTTATGAGTGTAATTACCTAACACATGATCTTGATTTAGAAGTTGCGGTTCATAACATACATCATTGGAGGAATTTAGTAACTGGAGAGTGGTTTGTGTTGTACAGAAACCACAAAAGCCTCAAACACATTATCACATAGAGTGATTTAAATATCATATAGTTAAGATGGGTTAAATACCTATAGTCATTCAATTTTGAGCATTCTTATATTCCCAAGAAAGACAATACAGTGTATGGTGCTTCGATCTAGATTACTCAAACAGAAGTATTTTAAGAGGCCAATAGTGAATGGTATTTGATGGAATTATTCTCTGAGATACATTTCGGGGTGTATAAATATAATAGGAATCCTATAATTTCATTATTATTTGTGAATTATTCACTTATAAATAGAGAGTGAAGTTGAGACAACATTAATAAACTAAAGGCTTGGTTCTAAGGGATTGAGTTTCATAAAAGGTACCACCTTTTGTTCTGGTCATTAAAGGGTATGAGATATTTTATATTCATAGAAGCTTTTATATTTGTGGGAGGATTTGATTGAAGATTCACATGCTTCTAAATGGGATGTACATCCCATTTTTACTAAGATTTACCATGATTTATTCCGCTTTTATTAGTGATCGGCGATGAAAAAGGAGATAATATTTTTTTTAATAGGTGTTTCACCTATTAGTAGGTGAATGAGGAGTACTTAAAACCTGCTATCTTTTTACAACCATTACCTATCCTAGAGTAGAAATAGGATGAAATCACCTTGAATTTCATGATGGGGTTTTTGATATCACCTTGATGATATGACGTAGTATGATTTATCATCAATTGGAAGATGAAGGACACACACTTATTTTCTATTCAAGAGATGTTTTTAGTGTATGAACTGGGTAGAATTTATATCTATGGGATTATAAATCATTATGTCATCCCTCATTCCTTAATATCATATAGGTATGGTTATTTTACTTGAATGTTCTAGAAAGGGTTAAATAGGGCACTAATTTTATAGGCTATCCTAAGAAGATCCTATCACCCATATACTGACCATCAGTTTGAGTGTCTGATTTAAGGAATAGAGGATATCATTTGATCATACATCCCAGAATTCATAAGTTATTGGGAAACCACTTAGCACTATGTGATTTTTCATACAATTATAGTTTCTAAGCTATTATTTAGATGGATAATTATGAGGATTTATATTATAGGCCACCCTGATCACCTATATGATGGCTATAGGTAGGGAAGACATTGCTACTAGGCCGTTATCTCATTTAAGAGACATCGAAGTAGGTAAGATGTATTGGGAAATAAGTAGATATAACATATTCTAGGTTGATGTTTTATGCTGAGCTCTATTGATGACAACTAGAGTTCATTATCGAGGATAGATTCTTCTTATGTGTTTCTCCTAGATTGGGTTTCCAAAATAATACGAGGAATGGTTAGTACATTACTAGATTCAATGAACCTTTTGATTTTTTTGAGGGTTGGAACAGTTTCATATCAGATATCACACCCTCAATGATACAAGGCTAAGAACAATTTTTTTCAAATATCTCGGTTACGCCATTATTATTTTGATCCATATAAGTTTTTTTATACTAGTGTGGATGAATTAGAGTATAATACTTCATTTGAGGATTATACGATCTATAGTATTTATCATAGAATGATGTATCTCCAATAAAGGTTAGTTCATCTTTTATGGGTGCTATGGAAATAATACTATGTGAATAGATATACCTAGGATTGAGAGGATGATATTTTTTCTCATTGGATAGAGTTATTCTATGATATTTTCCACAATTGAAAGGGTTACTTATTGATAAGTTCTTTTAAGGAGGGGAGTTTTTAAGATCCATAAATTTATAAGATATATGAATCCTTTTAATTTTTAACTTAAAATAGTTATCTTACTCTAATATCAATTCTAAAGAGCATATGGAAGATGTTGGAAGAGTTATTTCTCATTCATCTCCCAAAGTCATTAATATTTTAAGGATAGGGTGTGGCGCATGGTTAGTTCATGGTTAGTGATAATCATGAACCTCAACCATGAGGGCCATATGAGATAACACATTATTTTTTTAACTCTTCATGGAGGGCCGAATGATAGTGTGGGAGACTACAAGTATGTTGCATATGAGAAACACACAGGCTTCACACAATTTGTATAACCTTGATCATGAACTAACCATGAAGAGTGGGAGACTACAAGTATGTTCCATATGAGAACCAAGTGGAATGATAGTGTGGGAGACTACAAGTATGTTGCATATGATAAACACATTGGTTTCACACAATTTTATATAACCTTGATCATGAACCATATGATGGATTGTTACTAGATAGTTTTCCATGCATGTTTTGTGCATGGATTGGCCAACTGTGTGGGAAAATAGTGTTCCCCATTAAAAATTGTGAAATGACTATTTTCTCTCCACGTCATTAAACCTTCTTTTTTCCTTTTCATTCCAAAATCTCACAACATCACCCCCATGTCCAAATATATCCTCTATATCAATCTATTTATTGAATCCACTCCTCCATCCAAACTCAAAATTGAACATTGTTTATCATGTTGGATAGACAGTGGTACGGATATCATTCCACTTGGTTCTTATTTCATTTTCTCTTTTTATTTTAGATTCTATTTTAGTGTGGGCTCATTTAACCAATTTTTATGATGTTTATCTAGTTTATTCAATTTCAACCATTCCCTCCCAAACTAGAGGCCAATAATGGACAAGTATTATTATATTGGTATAAGAAATTTGTTCTAGTTCTTTTACCTAAATGTTTTAATGTTTATATTCCGCATCGTTGTGCCACACACATGAATTTCCAGGCATCTCTCCTTAAATGTGGAATTAATTAAATATGTTTCTAAGTTATAATGTTATTTATTTCTTGAGACATAAATCCTTCATTAGAGTCCTTCTACCTCAAGATGAACCACCCCTTAGGGAGTATTATTTAAGATGTCAATAAACACTATTCTATAATAAGTATTTAAACTGAATTTTGATGTATGTTGAATTTTCCACCAAAAAATGAGACATTTAAGTTAAATTAGATGAAAAAGTGTTGCAATATTCTTGTAATATATTCTTGGACATGTAATTAGATTAAATTATAAGGAATGTTAGTTTTACACTTCATAATTGAAATGGATAAATGAGATAAATGGATAGTGAATGGTATAACCATGTCACCCAGACATTGTTTCTATATAAAGTGTGACCATGGTTATCATTATTTTTATGGATAGTTTATTATTATTAATGGACATGTAATTCCTCATTATTGAATGGGAATGTGTTGTACATGTCTCTCAACTCACACACTTATCCTTAGTTTAGAATACTGAAGATAGTGATCCTTATACTTGAATAATATGTTGGAAATTGCGTTCCTTCTCATTAGATATGATATTGGACATTCTGATCCAAATTCTTGCATTAGGCGTGGATATGAAAATACAGGTGCCACATGACTTGACATGATATGACTCTTATTATTCATAGAACTAAGGCCACCTATAACACGTTTCTAGGGATAAAATAGGATACTTGAGGGATATATGACAAGGGAATGCCCCTTCAGACTTATAATTGACTACTAAAGTCATACATTCTATGGAACCTCATAGTAACCTTATATGATTATTTTACAAGGATTCCTTATCTATATTCTATGAGTCCCATGCTTATATAAACATACTCATATACTTATTTAATATAATGATTTCACTTTTTCAGATACATTACAGATTAGGTTGATGTATGTAACATTAGATGTGTGTGCCATAAGGAACTTAGACCAACATGGTTTTTCTATTAACTATCTTAATTCATTATGCTTTCATAATTCTCATTATATATCAACATACTGGATAGTGGTAGACACCATTGGTGGTGGCCTATTGAGTTTATCTCACACCTTTCTTAGGTTTCCAATTACTACCCGGACATACTTTATTGATGTAGGCATGGAAAAGGGGAAACACCCATATATGGATGATTGATTTTCTTTTCTAGGATAAGGTATGATAGTATAGGACACATATTATTCTTCTGATGCTATTAGAGGTATATTTTTGTAGTTTTCTTCATTTTTTCACAACATGTTGTATATACCTGCTGCTTTGTTTCCCTTGTATTTCTGTTTTTTTTATTCCATATAAAAAGGAAATATTTTTTATATGATAGTGGATGTGATTTTGTTACTTTTTTATCTGTATACATATTATTATAGATATTCAATTTTTTCAATGTTATTTATTTCTTATACACCACTATGATTCAACCATATCATGAGGGTATTGTCTCCCCACTATACCATCACATACCGTTAATGGTTCCCAGTAGAATCGGTCTTATAGAGAGGGGTGCTTAAGTATATTTAGAAATTGGGTTAGACTACTTATGAGTGAGACAAGATCAATACATTACATGACATTAATTTCATGTATCATTGTTTCAACCTTTCAAATCTTGAATTTAGTGTAGTTTTAATTTTTTTATGGAAAGATAGGTCTCTTTTGTTTCAAAAAATGGTGTAATTTTGTACCATTAATTTTTATGTTATCCTATCCATATTCTCATCCTTTAAAAATTGTTTTATCTCATAAAAAGGTAACAAAAAATATAAAATACTTATCTCTTCATCTCAAATACATTTTTAAGAATAGTTTACTCAGATCACTTTTTTCCTTCCCCCATACTTGATTTCAACCTAATTCATACATCAACTTCTTGGACAAGGTAGATAGGGATTTTTGGATTGTAATGTTTCTTCCAAACAATTTTATTCATGTATAGTAAGGTCTATAAGGATTTAATTTCATTAAAATATTGAAATTGGAGTTCAATGTAAATGGGGATTTCAGTCAAAAGAAATTTTTAATCATTTGTATCCGAAGGTCCTTGAGTATATTACTTAAAAAATTTCTAGTTATTCCATAATTTGTTAGATCTTTCAAGAAATTGGGTATTGTAAATAAGAGGTTAATATAGGATTATAATCCTCACATTTAAGTGGTTATAAATAAATGATATCATTTCATGGAACAGATTAAAAAATCAGTGGTCATATCCTGAATTTCCACTTCTTATAATATGAAAACAATTATTTATTTCACAACTAATATAAGGTTGATAAATTGGAAAAATAAATTACCCATTATTGTAATAGATTCAATTTTTCTTGTTAATTCAAATTAAACTCAATAATATTGAAAAATACACTAAAATGAAAAATAAAACACATAAAAAATTTGACAAACTGTAATGTAGAATGTATTAAAAAAATAAATTATAAACCAAAATGGTTCGCTCACCCACACATAAATAATAAATTACCCTCAACTCATTCAAACGGATTTAGAATGTAAAAATAATTTAAAATGTTATCATAGTGGTCATCTAAGTGTTAAGAAAAGATAAAACATGATGGTTTTAGTGATAAATGTTTTGGAGGAGTGTGATATTCTCCATTAAATATTGGGGAACATTTCCATAGAATTTAATCAATTATTTTTCATTAAAAGTGAATGAGTTATTATTTAGTTCTTTAAAAATATTAGTAATACCCAATGGATACAAAAGAGTAAATATAAATGGTATTTCCCATCTTGAATTAATTTTACCTAGAATAAGCATGATTCCTGAGTTGTATAACAACCCATTATCCCATGGATGGAATTATTTTTGATTAATCAGTCTATTATAACCCACTTGATTTCATAATTTTTTAAATATATAATTCTAAAAAGATTCTATTATAGTTTCCTCTATTTATTATAGTTTCAATTGCCTATCTTTTCCATTTGAGTCCTTTTGTAGGTTTACTTATTTCATAGCCTAGTAGGATTTGTGTTTTAACTCACTATGTGGATTAAAAATATTTCCATATGTAAATATGCATATTCAAATTAATATGGTTTTCTTGTAAGATACCCTATTATCTTATAAGTTGTCTTCTAACCCTTAGCACCAGTATTTTTTATTAGGAATTACATTATTCAAGAAAATTCCTTGGATCTATTTAATGGGAAATATATCTTTTCCAATTGTTTTTATATGGAAAGGTGTAGATATCTTATGATTTATGCTATATTTTCTCTGTAAATAATCTATTTTCCTAATGAAATTTTCATTCCCTTTATTACATATGATGAATCTTTGAACTCAAAACCTATAAAAGAAGTATGTCTTGAAAAAAAATAAAACATTTAGCATCAATTGTTTTAGTGGTCTTGACTTCAACAAATTTTGAAACATAATAAATTTCCAGAACGATGAAAAATTACCAAAAAGACTTGGTAAAAGTCCCCATAAATTATATTCCTCAAACATAAATGTTTTAAAAAAATATTATGGGGTTTTTGAGTCATTTATGGGATTTTAAAAATTTTTCTAGAAAATTGGAAATTTTCACATTTCAAAACCCATGAGAATATTTGAAAATGTATTCCAATATATTCTTTATTATAAAACATTCCCTACTATACTTTGATATCCAAATTACCATGTATAATATAGAGTGTGAAAATAATCAAAAAAAATTCTATTTTACTTTAATGAAAATTCATTATTGTCACTTTGTCATGGAAAATTATCCGAAGATACAGATCTTTCCAAATTTAAAATATATACTCACATTTTTGTTTTTTAATTTTTTGGGTTCTAAGTGGAATATGACTTGAGAAGCTACCAATTAATTTAATTTACAACATACCAAGGTACCTATTAATTGATTAAATATAATTTATATCTTTTAATGTGGTCATTAAATGGGTTTTGGTCTAGAATTTATATTTATTTATGTTAAAAATCCTACTCAAGTGATTGAACACTTAGTTCTTAGATCGATTATTATCTTTTATTTCCTTACAGAACTCCTATAGTACTAACATCCATCTAGACATCCTAATAATCATATATGTTTTAAAAATTAAGTATCTCAGGGTTTCATGATCATAAAATACAATGAACTTAGTTCCAAAAATAGGATATGAATTTATTTAAATAAAAATATTTACTATGAATTATGTTTCTGTAGTTTTGTAATTAATCTATGTTGTATCCATGGTTTTTGAGGAATATTAAATGACATGTTTTCTGCTTTCAATTATGTATGTAATAACTTCTCCAAATGTTTGGTTGGAAGAATAATAAATTAACAAAACAATGTTCTTCTAGTTAGGTGGAAATATCACTGGAGAGGTCATTAAACTAGTTTTAAATTAAATAAATGATTTTTGGTACTCATAAATAAAATAAATGTCAACATACTTCAATAGAAATATAAATATACAAAGATATATATTAATACTATCCATGAAAACCTCCTATAAAATTCTATACACCTAAGGATGTATCTAAAATGTGTCAAAAATTTGGGTAAGGTAAAGAATATATTATTTTAATATATTATTTATAAAATATAATACATTTTTTAAATAATATTACCTAGGAATATAACATTTTCACCATGAAATTATATTCCATAAAATTCATAAAAAAAATTTCAATGAAAATTTTAATAACTTTTCAAATATATTACAAAAAATTACAAAACTAATTTTCATAAATAATGAATTCATCCAAATATACCTTCATACACTTTTCAATGTGATTAGAAATGGTCATTACCATAAACCTATAAAATGTACCAAGGGAATTACAAAATCAGAATGAAATCTTCTTATAGAAAAAGATTCTAAAATGGCATGTAAATGGTGTTTTGTCTTAGTTCTCCTGGAAAATGGGTATGTAAAAATATATCTAAGAAATAGTAGTGAATTTTTACTAGAAATATACTAATCATATGGTTAATAAATGGAATAATAAAGTGATCATTTTTATTCATATGATTCATATTCCTCTAATATATACATACTCCCCACATATTCTTAATTCTTATAGGGATTAACTCATCATAGGCATTCGTCACAATGGTTAATCTGATTTTCATTGGGAAAATGTGAATGCGGATAAACAGATATGTGTTTTAAATATAGTATATTATGTTCCCCTATAAGATCCTATATATATATTTATTAACTATATCTACCATATTGGGATTTACCCTCTTTTCAGGATGCCCAAGAGGTCTATAATTCACCTCATGTAAAATTTTATGTGATTATATTTTAGGATTAATTATTGGGATTTTTTAGAATATAATCAATATCTGACACAATTTCTTTAAAAATTTCTTGAATATGTGTTATTAACTAGGGGGAATGTTGTTAGTAATGACGATAAGAAACATTCTTCCTCATAACATTTAAACATACTTGAGATTAGTGGGAAATGGTTTTAATTCTTAATTCAGTGGTTTCTCTAAAGATAAAATAAAATTTCTCTTTCTCACACCCATAGATTGGATTTTATACACACAAGATGGAATATAATATTCTTGATCATTAAATGGTCAATAAAACCCATAAAAAAACTGAAAACTTATGCCAACCCCCACATTTAAAAAAATTATCCAAAGTTATGGAATGATTTATTATCCATGTAATTTTCAATCATTATATGTTTTCCAAATGATAAATACTCATGTAACATACCTAGATATTTATTGGGTTTACCCTCATTAATGATGGAATGTGTAAGGAGTGAATGTTCATCTAAAGGACACCTTATGGATTTAAAGATGTTTAAATGGTATATGTTGTCTCCAAACTACATTCTTTGTTTTCCTTCATGTACATTGATGCTGGTATTGGATGTTGGGATGCCTAAAAAATTTACTCCCAGATTCAATTCAATAAATTTATACTTTTCATAATTGATTTTATACCAACTTAAAATTCCCATACATAACTGTCTCATAATTACATGACTTAAAGTAAACATTGCATTATATACATTTCTGATACCTTTTTCGTTTATTTCTCTAAATAATTAAAAAAAACATAATCTAGAAAAATATTTGAATTCCTCAACTAAAGGATATTTTTCTACACTTTATAAGAAACTACTTAATCCATAAGGAATATTAAAAATATCCCTTAAATTCTCCTCACAAGATATATTATTAGACATAACATGTGTAATTATTTTCTTTATAACTTGGGGAAACATAAATATAAGAAGGGGTGATATCAAACACTTAGAGAGGGAAACATATAACCAAATATGTTAGAAAAATAATCTTGTTATATATAATATTGTATGAATAAATAATCTAAATAATAGAAAAATCAATTGAAATATTGACCACGCTATATCCATAATAATAAATTTTAGTATGGATATTAGAAATAATGACCCCTTACTGATGAAATGCATAATAATGGATATCCAAAACATGTTTTAAAGGCCTTATTACAATAAATTATTCTGATATGGGTATATTTAAACACCAAAACCCAATCTATTTTGTCTCATGAGACCCTTTGATGTATCAAGGGAAAATATAATTCTAAACACCACCAATCACTTTTTAAGGTCCTATGTATTCACTCTAAGAGTCAATAATACATTTTATAAAACTCCCTAAGAAAATTATAGATGAATAAAAACATATATATATTTATAATGAAAAACATGTAATATCACTATATAATCAAATTTTGTTAGCTGTCAATAATCATCAAGAATATGAATACTTTTACCTATGTAAATAAAATGGATAATATATTCATAACCCATCTAGAGAAAGAAGGTTTATGGTCAAACAATACATTTTCAACATTCCAATAAACATATATATTGTAATAATAACATATAAAGTGATAATTATTTTCCCATTTTTACTATAATAACATTATTTTTAAGAGAACATAATCCATTTTAAATTACGTAAAATGGAATTTTTACATTGTATAGATGAATGAGTATAAGACTAAGTAAATAATAGAATAACATGATCATAATCCATCCATGATAATAAGTTTGATGGTTTCAAGTGAACATAAAAATAGAACCTAGGAATATAATTCATACAAATTACATCATTTTGATGAATATTAAATACATCTAATAATTTAACATTCCTCAACATAAAAAAGGTTTAGTGATTTTAGAGACTTGATACATAAAAACATTATTTCATAAATTATATTCAACATACATAATAAATTTCTTCTCAGATTTTACCCTCAATTTAAAAACCCCATATAAAACCTTTAATAATAACATATGGAAATGAAACATTAGAAATAGAGAGATCAAATTCTCATAATGGGTAAACATGGGTTGTAAAAAACCAAACTAGATTACCATCTAAACCAGTATCTTATCTGATTCAAAACTAAGCCAAAGAGAATTCCTAATCCCCACGAGGTGGTGAAAATCACATGGGAAACCAAAAACAACCCTTTAGATTTATTTCTCCCACAATAAATGAAAATAATTATCATATTAATATAGATAAAATAATCAGATAAAAAAATAAATGTACCCACCACAGGTATAAGGAGATGATACCAATATTTAATATAAAACATAACTACAAAAAATTGTATCATCAAGATCCAAAAGCTCCAATCGTATCCCAAGTCACCATCCCTCATATAATAATGAATGAATCATAAAGGAATATATTGAGTACATGATCACCCACTATAATACTGAAAAGGTGAAAAACACCAAATAGTACAAGAATGATGTGATCTAAATTTCCCAGTACGATTTCACCAAATATTCTATATAGTTACTTTATAATCTAATCCCAATATGATAAAATAGGAGTACAATACATTGAGTAAAAGTCATTATATTTCAGGATCATAAAATAAATACCTTAAAATTAGTTTACAATAGAGTTGGGTTTACAGCAGAAGGTTAAAATTTTCAAAATCATTATATCAATCCATTTTTGCAAAACATGCCATTTCATCATTTGAAAATAAAAAATTTCTTTAACATCATTGAAAACAATTTTATAAGATAAATTCATATCAATCAATAAAAATTAAGAATATGTACCTCATATCAATGTTTTTCAAGAATCAATACAATAATTTCAAGGCGTATCATCTGAATAAGAAGGTCAATCATGAATATTAATCAATCATGAAAGGAAATTCTAGTGCATGTAGTAAAAATGAACACCATTTTGTATTGATTATCAAGTATATAGATATCATGGGTATAACCTAGATATGAAAGTGAGTCCACCATATGAAAAGTTATTAATAAATCTTCATGACTGATCATCGAGCTTATATATAGTCTCACAGGTCTCTTGAAGACCATGAAAATGCACACCCCATTTTGTGGCTGCACATATATAGCCTGAAACAATCATGTTCATCATGGATCCACTAGTTGATGTGTGAGTCTACTAGAAAATCATATATCAAATTAATCTCATATTACTAACCAGGTCCTCATGATAGTCAAATAAGGTGAGTGAGACAATTAGTTTATAAGGATTAAAAAGGGGACCCTTATCAGTTTTAACACAGGATCATGCCCTCAATATTTCATCCCATTCATTTTTCACATATCACTGTTCACCATACTAAAAAATGTGAATAATACAATTTCAACACCCATTAATGTGATGTAAAAGAATCAATTAATCTATATCAATTGACTATCACTATAGGAAATCATCATCAAGTTCTAATTATGCCATTAAGAATCATCATTTTCAATACCAAACATTTTCCTTGAATCAATATTCAAAAGTATATCCATACTCACATCCTTTCAAAACATATTCATAAAATTTTTAAATTTAACTTAAACTATGAATTTCATTAAAAAAAAACCTTATGGAATTCATCATAATTTTTAAAAATTAAAAATTCTTCATTTAAATTTAAAACATTGGTTTACACCATCTTTCTATGTGATAAAATCACTAATTTTAAAACATCCATGAACAAACATTTAATAGAAAGGTAAAATCATTCAACGATGTTTTCTTATCATTTAAAAAACAGAAGCATTTTAAACTCTATGGGAATTATTGAATTTATTAACCTATTTCATTTTAGATATCAAAAATTAGCCTAACCCCAACTTTCCACAAATCAACCTTTAAAATATATTTGAAAATAAATTATAATAAACCTGGATTTCAAAAATTTGAATATAGAGAGAGTGTTAATGATCACAATACATTGTGTCATTTATATTTTTAAATCATATAGGTGAGTTACAAAAATGATTTGACATGTAAATTGAAGATCAACATACATTGAACAAGTATTAAGAATATGAAATACTCTTATATGAATTCTCATGAAACAAAAAATCACAAGATGAAGTAAAATAATAGAAACACCTACCTTGAAAATAATATCCCAAGACCTCAATGTAGTATTCAAAAGGAGGAACATGTTAATCCATTAAAAATATTGGAGGATCCATAGTGAAATCAAGATAATGTGGCATGGTGATACACATGAATAAACCACTATGACACAAGGTGGAATAATAAAATGTAGTGGCGCATTGGAAATTTACACCAAGGTGAAATAAAGGTTACTGTGGTGTATAAATGCAATAAAACATAAACCATTGTGACATTATATGAGCACTGTGGTGTGGATTCAGCTCTCAAACTATGCATTGAAACTAAAGAGAAATTCCAAATAGAGGATAGGAAATTATATTTTTGGGGTTAAATCCACAATGGAACCCCTCATTTAAAACCCCATAAAATCAAAATGATGGACCTCATAAATACCAAAAAATTCCCATAATAAAATAAGAAATAGTCAATTTAAGAGGCTTAACTTCCATAGGGAAAGTGTCAAACCTAATATCAGAAACTGATGTAGAACAAAAATCTATGATGTAGTTTAAGACAAAATGGAATAGCATAGATAAATAGGTCTTCCATGGGGAAGGATACTGTGCACTATCTAGAGTTCAACATAACTTTGACACATCCCCTTATTCCATGGTGTATCCTCAACTCCCTGGAAGCGCTACAGTGTAACCACTACTTCCACGACATAGCTCTTGGGTGCTATGGTATAGTAACACCTATTTTGGAATAAAGCTTCCAAATATAAACATTTAATAATCCACAAGTTTCTCAAATTCCATTATCCTTTACCCAAACATAACTCAACTAAAAAATGAATAGAATCACCTAAAATATGGTGATGGGATGTTACAATCACCTCAATTTTTCCCTTTCTATCCCCAAAAGCTTTTAGTCTTAATGATAAGAAAATAAAAGAAAAAATAACTATCATTCTATAATTTCATGATTAATGGTCCTAAAACCATATGAAGAAGTCACCAAATATCATCACATGTTAAAAAAAAATCAATTTCACCAATAAGAATCAGAAAATAATTAGGAGGAAAAAAATACCTAGAATATGTATCCCCACCATTTAAAGATTAAAAAAATGGAGTAATATGTGATAAACACATCCCTTAAACCCAAACATAAAATATTCAACCACTTTCCATTGAGATAAATCCATGAGGTGAAACTGCACTATCAATGGAATGAAACGTTGAATCGTCTCAATAATACCATTAGAGATAACACTATAATGATCCATGTATGATAAAAAATCCATAATAAAGGCATGACACTGAAAGGTATTTATACCTTTGGAATGTACTTGATGGTAAATTGGATTTTCAATAATGAGACACATGACTCAATGGGATTATCAGATCATCCCCTAACACCTTTGGGTGTATAGTCCATCTATAATCTATATCATCCATGTTACTATTATATAACCCAAAGTCTATCCAAATATAATAATAAATATCTCAAAACAATAAGGTCAGTGCATAAAAAGGGAAATACATTCTCTCAAGGGAGATCATTCATCACATCAAGATATATCTCTAAGAGTCATAGAAATAATATAAGATACCAAGGAATAACAACTTACCTGAATGAAAACCAACAAGGAAAATAGTATGAAACACATGGAAGGAAACAATAGGTGGGATTTTAAAGAACAAAAACCCTATTATATTATGTTTTTCAATGCAATGTTACACTACATCAGTAAGAGAACAAAATATTTCAAGGATTTAAAGTTGTTTAAGTGTATAAATCCATAAGGCACAATTACATGGATCTTGAGAAATCAAAACAATCATCATGATCGAAACCAAGGTTTATAACAGATTATCTAAAAAATACCCTAAGAATCCACCATGATATTCCAAAACATAAAGGCTACCAAAAATAGAGAATCCATAATGAGGAAAATTCAAATGGTTTCCATTATGAAGTTAGAAATGTCAAGTTGAGTTAATATCCAATATAACTAATAACTCCTTCAATACGTAAAATGATTCACTATATGGACTAACTTTGGAACCCTATTATCTTGTTGAATTTTATTCCCCATAGATCGAATATGATGGTCTCTAACTGAAACATCTAGTTTTAGTAGCCCAACTTTTAGAACCTCTTAATGTTACCCAAACATTCACACTATTTTCAAACATTTATAGTTTTAAAACATTAATTTTTAGAATTAGTTGGTTAACCATATTTGAATCACATTATTTTTCTCTTATTTATATAGGAATATTATCCCCATTTTTTTAATACCATGGTCTATCAAGTGGAAAATTTTCTCTTGAACAGACCATGAAAAAGGAATTCTCCACAACCGATAGTTCATCCCGACCAAAACCAAATAACTCAAAAAAAATTTCTTCCTTTACTTCCTCAGGATACTACCTCTAAATTAAGATAGACTTGAATAAATCCAATTACATTCGTTCATGTAGATATGATGGAATCATAATATCCCACCACCCATGGATGGGTCCCTCAAATATGGAGTTGATATACTTATACCTCATAGTATCTAGATTCTCTAACTAAATAAACATATATTAAACTTTTTCAATGTACTTTACTACATAAGGGGAACCTTACTCAAATCAGTAATAAGGTGGAAAATAATCCATTAAGACCTAGGTGGGGATTAAATGATGTAAAGGATATAACTCCACTACGTAATTCTGAGCCTGGGTAGATTCATCAATTGGAGTTTCCACCTCCATAGAATAAGGAGGACTATTCCAAAGAATGTATTGACAAATTAACTTTCTATATTTCATGTAAAACTTTATATGATACATTTATGTACATAGAAAACCAATCTCATCAAATCGAGAATTTTTTTTATAAATAATGATTTCAAATAAATCCAAATCCAAATTTTATCAAAGCATCATTGTTTTCATATCACACAAGATTTCCCATTTTATAAAACAATTAACCTTTTTTTGTCAAAATGATAAATTATGATATAAATCTATCATAGTTTCAAAAATTATTTACCATCACTAGGGAATTATTCAATGGTTTTGAAATCACTTATCACATTTTCCAATTTTAAATACAATTTCCATTTCAAATATATTAAAAACCAAAATTTATTCTTAAAAAATTTCATTAGAACATCACTAAAGGGCATTTGAAAATTAGTTCTCCAAACCAAACATGTTATGAAACTAATTTTTTTCCAATTCATTGAATTTCTTAAAGGAATATATAGAATTTATTTTAATCAAAAAATAGGTTTTCACAAAGGATTTAAAATAATCAACCAAGGGATTAAGGTTGAAAAAACCAAACATGATCATGAAAGAAACCACATCTATAACCCTATATACTAAAATTACCCACGCGATTTCACTTGAATGTGATAAACAAGGGGCTATGCTTTGAACTATAATAAAACTATACATATATTTCTTGCATGGGAAGGTAAACAACATACCAATATCACTATAATTTTATTTGACTTCAATATTAGTCATACTGATTACTCATAATTTATTAGAATTTTAAGACATATTGTTTCTCTAAGAATATTTCCATTCCAATTCCAAAACTCAGAAGAGATTCCCAAAATCTATGATAGTATCATCAAGAATCGAAACCACATTTATCACCAGGATACAAATAACTCAAAAAAAGGACTCAAGTCCCCACTTTCTTTGGTAACTGAAGTCTTGTTGTGAAGAGGTGGTGATGATGCACATGCTCATAAAATACCTCTCGAGTTTTGACACATTCCAAATCTCCTTTTTACCATGACCCACCCCAAATAACATAGTTGATTTTAAGGATTTTGTTTTCTTTTAATGAATGCCCTCCTCTATTTCAATTTGTAAAAAATTGACCTAGAGTACCATTTAAGGTGGTATATGAGATGATTTTACACTAACCCAAAGAGTGTCCCTGATCCCCATCGACAAGTGAAAAGAACCTAGGATTAGAGAAAAATCATATAGGAATGATTTTTACCACAATAAATGATAATAATTATCATATTAAACTGAAAAAAAATCACCAGATAAATAAAAAAATTAACCACCTCATGTATAAGAAGATGATATAAAGACTGAAAGTAAAACACAAAAAAAACATATCTCCTAGTTTTCCAGAACAACCTACCATATAAAAAATCACATAGCCTTGGCCAAATATACATTAACCCACAACAGAAGATGAATAGGACCTAAGAACCTTCTATAAAAACATAAAATATTAAAACACCAAAAGGTACAAGTAAAGTGTGATCTACAAATATCATTAGGATTTAAAAAAAATTCTATATAGTTACTCCATAAGATAATCCAAAAGAGGATTAGAATAAAGTGTGTACAAAAGATTACATTTTAGGATAGGAAACAAAATCCATTAGAACTAGTTTAAAATAAAGTAGAGCTTAAAACATAAGTTTAAAATTTTAAAAAACATTTATAAAGCCAAATTAGGAATACGTTCCATTCTTTCAAATGAAAACTCAATATTTTCTTGAAAAGATTTGAAAACTATATCAAAAGATAAAGTTATATAAATAATGAAAAAGTAATAACATTAACCAGATATCTAAAAAGTACAAGAGTCAATAAAATAGTATCAAGGTGCATTATCTCAATAAAAAGGTCAATAAAAAACATTAATCAATTAATTATGGTAACTCAAGTTCCATGAAGTGATAATGAATGGTATTTTCTATCAATTATCAAGTACATTGATGTCATGTTTACAACCTAAATATTATATTGATTCCATTATAGGATATAAAACCAGTAAATCATTATGAATGATCCCTAGGATTATATCTATTCTCATGGTTATCAAGCAAACCATGTCCACAAAAACCTACTTTCATGAATGTGCATCTATATCCTAAACCTATAATGTTATCCATATATACAGTAGTCATGGTGTGAGTCGACTAGAAAATAATAAATCTTGGTAATCTCATCTAACTACCTAGGTTCCCATGAATAGTTAAATAAGGTGAGTGAGATAATTAGGTTACCAGGATCACAAAGGGGATCCTAATAAATTTCAAAATGGACTCATTCCCTCAACATTCCATCTCATTCTCAGTTAACATCTCAATATAACCAAAACTCCCAATGTAAATAATACCTTTTCAAAACCCATTAATGGGATGTAGAAGAATAAATCATTCCATATTAAGGGATCATCCCAAGATATGATCATGATTAAGGACCTACTCGTCCATCTAGCATCATCAATTTCAACACAAAACATTTTCTTTGAATCAATATTCAAGTGGTTACCTGCTTATTTCTCAAAACATTATCAAAATTCCAAATGTGTATTTAAACCAACCATTTATTTAAAAATTCCCCCAATGCATTAAATGGAATTTTTAAAAATTACAAATTCTTATATTTATATTAAAACATGGTTTTACACACTCTTTCTATGTGATCAAATCACTAATTTGAAATCATCCAAGAAGGCCCATTTAATTTTAATGGGAAAATCACTCAAAGATGGATCATTTTTATTTAAAAATACAATAATTTGAAACCCTATGTAAATAATTTCATTTATCAACTCCTTCCATTAATATATAAAATTTCTTTAGAGAAATAAAAACTAGGGAAAGCCCTAACATTCCACAAAACAACCATAAGAAGCTATTTTGAATTAAATTAGAACAAATATTGAAATATAAAATTATAAAATAGCAAGTGAGATCATGATCAAAATACATTTTATCTATGGAATGTATGAATCATATAGGTGATTTACAAATAATATTTCATGAGGAAATTGAAGACCAAAATATATGGAGCATGTATTAAGAATAAGAAAGAACTTTATATGAATTATCATGAAATAATTAATCGAAGATGAATTGAAATAACAATAACACCTCCCTTGATAATAATATCAAAATATGGTGATGAGGTATTTGTATGGAGTAATAAGTGAAGCCTTTGTAAATATAGGAGGCTCCTTATTGAATGTAAAGCACTAAAACTTGATGATGCATAGGAATCAACCAACATGATGTAGAGTGGAACGACATGACACAATGGTGCACTATAAATGACCAACATAGTGTAATATATGGAACTATGGTGTATAAACACACTAGAACATGAATTACTATGGAATAACATAAGCACTGCGGTGTGGAATGAGGTCAGTAGTAGCCTTTTACAACCCAGAAGAAATACCAGAAAGAGGATAGGAAAGGTTATTTATATTGTTTAAATCCATCTTAAGACCCATCATTTAGACCTATTTCAAACTGAAATGAAGGACCTTTTAAATTAAAGATATATCCCTTAACTAAAAGAGGATATAGTATATTTAAGATGAATATATCCTATAGACCATGAATTTAACCTCATATTAGTAACTAATGCACAAAATAGATCTATGAAATGGTATAAGGCACTATGGTGCATCAACTATGCAAAGGCCTCAACGATGAAGGATATAGAGAAATATTTAGATCTCAACATCACTATAGCACAAACCTTTCTTATGTACCATTGCCTCAACTAATTGGAAGTGCTATGGTATAACCGATACTTCAATGGTGTAATTCATGGGTGCTACCACAATGTACCACGTGTTTTGGATTTTTTTTCAAAAAAAAAACACATTTAATCTTTTATATGTTTCTCTAGGTTAATAATCCTTTTCCAAAACATAGCTAAACTAAAAATAACAAGGAATAAAAAAACCTAAAAGTGGTAATGGGATGTTACATGAGATATATCAATCAATGATCATACGTACACATAAGATAAGAATAAGGGTATGTTATCATGATAAAAAATTAAAAAAATCTCATACAAAATCTATCATAGGTCATAAACATGATTCACGGTATCAACCATTCAAATTTTAAAAGTCATGAATCATAAAAGTGAAGAGTAATAATTAATCAATAATGAACTATGAGTTAAAATCATAAGCATAAATACATGTCATAAGAACATGCCACAATCATAGGTGTAGAAACAATATAATTTATCATGGTTAACTATTTAGATCACTATATAATAGTGGATTAGACATCCAAACATGTTTCACATATCATAATGGATCCATAATCACCAATTGTTTCTAATATCATAGTATATCAAACACCCCCAACCATTTCCCATATCATATTGGATCAGGAATTCCAACATTTTTCCCATTGTTGATCGAGAACATAAACACAATTCCCATTATTATATCATAACATATAAAGCTTTACCAAATGAATTAAAGGGATATAACATACCCTCATGTCACATAATTAAAACCATACATACATTTTCTATAAGATCATAAAACATTCATTACATAAATATATTCTAACCCATGGAAAGGAAATAGGTTTCATAAAGATCTCATCATAATTTAATTAACCCATGGAAAAAATGTAACATCTGAAGGTTTTCTAAAAATAAATTGAAAATGCTTGGAATTTTGTTTAAGGTATATATTTATAAGTATCCTTTAAACATAATTTTATTTCTTCTATGATTTGAATTTCAAGAAACTGTCATCTACAATTGTGTTCAGTATGTTATTTAGAGTCTGATGGAACAAACTTGTTTTTTTGGTGAATAGTAACATGCCCTTATGAATAGTAATATGAATAGTAATATGACCTCATGAATAGTAAATAATAATATTATTTTATTTTCCCATGGAAATAGGATAATGGGATCTTAATTAATTTTCCAATGTCACATAAAACTAGTTGCACTTAAATATTGTTATTTTTCGAATTAACTGTGACCTTATTTAAAAATTAAATTAATAATATTTAAAAAATTATTTTTGAAAAATGGAGTTCATTTTTGAATTCTACACATCGAAAAATGGTTGGGGTAAATTTTTGGTATTTTTCTGAAACTCTTGAATTTTCGGTGAATAGTGAAATACGGTAAAATACCGTATAATCAATTTATCAGTAAAAATGCACTATTTATGACATCATAAGTCATGCAAGGCCACTTGCTTCGAAGTCACTTGATATTTTCACTAATTAAGGCCACTTGATTTGAGATTATTCATAGTCTTGATAAAAATATTATAATAATGATTAAAATAATCTAAAATACCTCCCCTCCTCCACTATAAATACCACCCTCACTCCCCTCTTCCTCCCACACCTCTCAAGCCTTGAGCATTGTCTAAATTCTGCCAAATTCCCTCCCCAATCTTCTTCCTCACGTCCTAGAGCTACTGGTCTCACAAAAAGACCAAGACCGAAGCCCTTAAAGAGGATCTCAAGGAGAAGAGATCAAGAGGTAAACATCCTCTTTCATTTTCATTCTTTTCTTCCATTTTATGTTATTATCTTCCATTCCCTTTGTCTTTTGCTGGTATATTTCATTAAATGTTTCCCCTTACTGTCCAAAGTTTTTATGATGATGAGATATTCCATTCCTCTCATCAATCTTGTTTTTATGAAATTTTAAGAGACGCCGTTAGGCTGCCGATTTTTTTTAAGAAATTCCTCATGTTTTCTTCATTTCATGATTCCTTTCTCTTCTTTCTTCACCCCCTCTTATCCAAGAGGCATGAAATCTCCAGAATCATGTATATTATGGATGTTTTCATGTTTATACAAATCATTATTCCTCTCCTCTCTCACTTATTTAAAGAATCAAAAAAAAAAACATTGTCCATTTGTGTCGAATTACCGATATCGTGGAAGATGTATTTTCAATTTCCATTAATTCTTTCAAGTCTGGTTGTGAAACCATTTATATGGTTGAACCAGGTTATAAGATATGTTTTATGACTCATATAAGGTTCTGGAATTCTTTTTTACTCATGATTCAAATTTATAAGACTAAATGAAGTTGTAATTATCAAAGAACCACTTAAATGATCTAAACAAACATAATTAATGTTTTAACTTATTAATCATCGTCATATAAAGCATCAAAGTGATAAATGGTATAAATTATGGTACTGGAAATATGTAAATACTACTCCATTCCAATTCTGGAGTTTCACTTCCAATCAACAAGAACGATTCATCATGAACCGATCGTGAAAATCACAAAAGAACTCACCCAAAATAATGCAAGGAACAAAATACTAACAAATAAGGGGTGAAATGAGGTTATGAAATGACCATATAAGATGTTATAAACATGAACATGTTTCTGTAAAATACTAATAACACTCTTTTAACCATTATACAGGAGGTTTTAAAAATTTTGAAGTAAGACAAGATTAAGGTAAGGGTTTCTTTATCTCACTTCCATTTTTGTGAGATATTCTGTAATCACTATTTTTACTTTGTATGGTGTATGTATACTGCCCATTATTGTCTCACATCATGAATATCTTTATTTTTATGATATTCAATTTATCATTTGACAATCATTAATTTTGGGTCATACAAATCAATTGATTACAAAGTTGTAAGGGGTTCCTCGTCTCACTTTCATTTTTGTGAGATTTTAGTCGTTCGCCGCTTATTTATTGTATATGAAATGCGTGTAATGTCATTTGATATATATAATAACATGATTCTATTTATTTTCATGTAATTAAATGATCCAATTGATATTTATTATGTTCTGGTCATATGATTCGACCGATCACATTGTTGTAAGGGAATTCTTAACCCGGTTTCCATTCTTTGGGTTAAAATTCTACTTTATAATTTATGTTCTATTTAAATTGTTTGTGTGATTGGTTTTATTTATATTATGTTTCATTATGTGTATTTACAGAGTATATACATATTACATCCACTCTATTAAGCCTCACTTCAAGTATATGATGTTTATAAGGGACTTTTCTTCTAAAATCCTCTTTTAAAATTCTGTTTTATAAGATTCAAAGGCAATGTTTTTATGCTATTCTTTATGTTTTATGATTATGTTTTGGTTATTGGGCATTGTTTATGATGAAGATTTGGACCTATATTTCCCTCCAATGCATTGGGTATGAGTAAGTTGGAGGTCGGCCGTATGGTTACTCCAAGTGTAACTGTGATGGTTACACAAAGTAAGGTAGCCGTGAGGGTTACAAATTTTAAGGTAGCCAAGATGGTTACAAGATTATGTAAGTAATTCCCCAATATACCTATATGATTATAATTATGTTTGTGTGGATCTTGTGTAAATCTCATGTTACACAAAGTAAGATTTTATGGGTGTAAATCATGTATTTTGAAAATGTTTTCATACGTCATGCGTATTCATGGACTAATGTGATTTTTCCTTCTTTTTCATACCTTACTGAGCTTTTGTGCTCATCCCAAGTTTTTAAATGATTTTTCACAGGTTAATGATGAGTAATAAAAGGAAGTAAGACATGTTAAATGTGGAAGAATTGTCAAGGAGTCTTGTTTTATGTTTTAATGTTTTATATTCTGAGGAAAATGGAAACTGATTTTATGGTATCCACTATGTAACAATGTGTAATGTTATGAATATTTTGTCTTAATTCTCTAAAGCTCTAAACTTGAAAAGATCCTCAATGTAAAATAAAGTGTTTCCTTGATTAAATTCATGATTATGTATGAAATAAGTGCGGGTCCTTATAGTTGGTATCAAATGTCGGTTTAGATAACTTTAGGGATTAGGAGTTCTTGTGAGACACGTGATTAGTCCCTATATCTATTATTTCAGTTAAATCCTTGTTTTATACCTTTTTTTTCAGGTCAAGTAAAGTCGGTTACGAATGGAAGGAGAAGGATCTCAAACGACATTCCTATCTCTTCCTGATGACATGCTTGCAATAATTATTGCAAAGTCATCTTCGGATGATTGTGAAACTTTTTCTAGCATACAACTCACCTGCAAGCAGTTTTTTGAGATATCAAACACCTCCTCTATACCTCGTTATCATCGTGGATCATGGGTTGTTTTTAGACAAATACTATTTTCAAAATATTCACATAATTTCAAGAAAGGTAAATATTATCAAGGTATTTTCAAATATTTTACCTTATCACAAGAATTTGAAGCATATTATGATTTTAAAAATGGTGCTGAGGAAGGAGACCCTTGTGCAACCTATTTATATTTGCTTTTAAACTATAGTCTCACATCACATACTTATGGTATTTTAAAAGGACCAATAATAGAAAGTTTCAACTCAATTTCGGTCCGACTATTTTATAGAAATCATGTTTTATCAGATGTTTTGGAATTATATGTCATACATGATTATTTTCCAAAACTGTTTTTCTGTGAACACCCATATGACCCATGTTGTACGAGGTGTATTTGGATGGAGGAAGCAAATGATTTTGAAGGATCTCTAAATCATTGTTGTAATGCATGGGACTTCT
This sequence comes from Viscum album, assembly GCA_963277665.1. Classification (NCBI taxonomy): domain Eukaryota; kingdom Viridiplantae; phylum Streptophyta; class Magnoliopsida; order Santalales; family Viscaceae; genus Viscum; species Viscum album. Next base: position 1,371,131,716 of record OY728134.1, read on the forward strand.
ACCTACGTGAACAAGATGACGATGAAACTGAGTGGACACCTTGATCAAGGTACCCTTAGTTGTTTAATAAGTAAATAAAATTGCGAGGACGCAATTTCAAGAAGGTGGGGATAATGTAACATCCCAAGGTTTTCTAAAAATAAATTGAAAATGCTTGGAATTTTGTTTAAGGTATATATTTATAAGTATCCTTTAAACATAATTTTATTTCTTCTATGATTTGAATTTCAAGAAACTGTCATCTACAATTGTGTTCAGTATGTTATTTAGAGTCTGATGGAACAAACTTGTTTTTTTGGTGAATAGTAACATGCCTTTATGAATAGTAATATGAATAGTAATATGACCTCATGAATAGTAAATAATAATATTATTTTATTTTCCCAGGGCAATAGGATAATGGGATCTTAATTAATTTTCCAATGTCACATAAAACTAGTTTCACTTAAATATTGTTATTTTTCGAATTAACTGTGACCTTATTTAAAAATTAAATTAATATTATTTAAAAAATTATTTTTGAAAAATAGAGTTCATTTTTGAATTCTACACATCGAAAAATGGTTGGGGTAAATTTTTGGTATTTTTCTGAAACTCTTGAATTTTCGGTGAATAGTGAAATACGGTAAAATACCGTATAATCAATTTATCAGTAAAAATGCACTGTTTATGACATCATAAGTGATTCAAGGCCACTTTCTTCGAACTCAATTGATATTTGCACTAATTAAGGACACTTTATTTGAGATTATTCATAGTCTTGATAAAAATATTATAATAATGATTAAAATAATCTAAAATACCTCCCCTCCTCCACAATAAATACCACCCTCACTCCCCTCTTCCTCCCACACCTCTCAAGCCTTGAGAATTGTCTAAATTATGCCAAATTCCCTCCCCAATCTTCTTCCTCACGTCCTAGAGCTACTGGTCTCACCAAAAGACCAAGACCAAAGCCCTTAAGGAGGATCTCAAGGAGAAGAGATCAAGAGGTAAACATCCTCTTTCATTTTCATTATTTTCTTCCATTTTATGTTATTCTCTTCCATTCCCTTTGTCTTTTGCTGGGATATTTCATTAAATGTTTCCCCTTAATGTCCAAAGTTTGTATGATGATGAGATATTCCATTCCTCTCATCAATCTTGTTTTTATGAAATTTTAAGAGACGCCGTTAGGCTGCCGAATTTTTTTAAGAAATTCCTCATGTTTTCTTCATTTCATGATTCCTTTCTCTTCTTTCTTCACCCCATCTTGTCCAAGAGGCATGAAATCTCCAGAATCATGTATATTCTGGATGTTTTCATGTTTATACAAATCATTATTCCTCTCCTCTCTCACTTATTTAAAGAATAAAAAAAACATTGTCCATTTGTGTCGAATTACCGATATCATGGACGATGTATTTTCAATTTCCATTAATTCTTTCAAGTCTGGTTGTGAAACCATTTATATGGTCGAACCAGGTTATAAGATATGTTTTATGACTCATATAACGTTCTGGAATTCTTTTTTACTCATGATTCAAATTTATAAGACTAAATGAAGTTGTAATTATCAAAGAACCACTTAAATGATCTAAACAAACATAATTAATGTTTTAACTTATTAATCATCAACATATAAAGCATCAAAGTGATAAATGGTATAAATTATGGTACTGGAAATATGTAAATACTACTCCATTCCAATTCTGGAGTTTCACTTCCAATCAACAAGAACGATTCATCATGAACCGATTGTGAAAATCACAAAAGAACTCACCCAAAATAATGCAAGGAACAAAATACTAACAAATAAGGGGTGAAATGAGGTTATGAAATGACCATATAAGATGTTATAAATATGAACATGTTTCTTTAAAATACTAATAACACTCTTTTAACCATTATACAGGAGGTTTTAACAAGTTTGAAGTAAGATAAGATTAAGGTAAGGGTTTCTTCATCTCACTTCCATTTTTGTGAGATATTACGTAATCACTATTTTTACTTTGTATGGTGTATGTATATTTCCCATTATTGTCTCACATCATGAATATATTTATTTTTATGATATTCAATTTATCATTTGACAATCATTAATTTTGGGTCATACAAATCAATTGATTACAAAGTTGTAAGGGGTTCCTCGTCTCACTTTCATTTTTGTGAGATTTTAGTCGTTCGCCTCTTATTTCTTGTATGTGTAATGCGTGTAATGTCATTTGATATATATAATAACATTATTCTATTTATTTTCATGTTATTAAATGATCCAATTGATATTTATTATGTTCTGGTCATATGATTCGACCGATCACATTGTTGTAAGGGAATTCTTAACCCGATTTCCATTCTTTGGGTTAAAATTCTACTTTATAATTTATGTTCTATTTAAATTGATTGTGTGATGGGTTTTATTTATATTATGTTTCATTATGTGTATTTACAGAGTATATACATATTAAATCCACTCTATTAAGCCTCACTTCAAGTATATGATGTTTATAAGGGACTTTTCTTCTAAAATCCTCTTTTAAAATTCTGTTTTATAAGATTCAAAGGCAATGTTTTTATGCTATTGTTTATGTTGTATGATTATGTTTTGGTTATTTGGAATTGTTTATGATGAAGGGTGGGACCTATATTTCCCTCCAATGCATTGGGTATGAGTAAGTTGGAGGTCGGCCATATTGTTACTCCAAGTGTAACTGTGATGGTTACACAAAGTAAGGTAGCCGTGAGGGTTACAAATTTTAAGGTAGTCAAGATGGTTACAAGATTATGTAAGTAATGCCCCAATATACCTCTATGATTATAATTATGTTTGTGTGGATCTTTTGTAAATCTCATGTTACACAAAGTAAGATTTTATGGGTGTAAAGCATGTATTTTGAAAATGTTTTCATACGTCATGCGTATTCATGGACTAATGTGATTTTTCCTTCTTTTTCATACCTTACTGAGCTTTTGTGATCATCCCAAGTTTTTAAATGATTTTTCACAGGTTAATGATGAGTAATAAAAGGAAGGAAGACATGTTAAATGTGGAAGAATTTTCAAGGAGTCTTGTTTTATGTTTTAATGTTTTATATTCTGAGGAAAATGGAAACTGATTTTATGGTATCCACTATGTAACAATGTGTAATGTTATGCATATTTTGTCTTAATTCTCTAAAGCTCTAAACTTGAAAAGATCCTCAATGTAAAATAAAGTGTTTCCTTGATTAAATTCAAGATTATGTATGAAATAAGTGCGGGTCCTTATAAAAAACAGGTCTCATAGTATCATAATTATCAAAAACATCTTGAAGTTAGTGGATTATATCATAAGATAGTATCACCCATGAAGTATAACTATACTTAAAGGATGTTTTCAAAGATGAAAAATACCTTTAAATGAACATTCAAACCTTTCTTTTAATACATGAGAAAAACATCATTTTAATTAGATAAAATTTAAACTAAAACTTCCAAGAATATCAAGAAAATAATTTTTTTTAAAATAACCATGTAAAAATGCAATCAAATATCAAAGTCAAATAATGGTCAATATGGTGGAATAATTCATTCATGATGTATATGTTAAAAGAAAATAGTCTTTTTACACTTTTATAAAAATTCAAAAATAACTTTTTCAGAAAACTTTTAAAAATATTCATTTTCAATTTTTTTTCAAATAATTTCAAAGGTAGTAAGAATTACCATTTTTAAATAATAAAAAATATGTAATAACTATCATAAAACAATTTTTAAGAGTATTTACATGTAATAAAAATTTCTTTGACCAAAGATGACATGAGGTTTACTTTTCTTTAAAAATAACTTCTCAATCATTTTATGTACTAAATATAGAAAATTAGTATTAATACATGAAAATTTGAGGAGAAGAAAATTGAAAAGAAAATATATGGTGTTTAAATAATTTAATCGATAAAATTTCATATAACAGAAATTCTGTATTGACTATCCCCAAATGAAATGAAATTGTTACATAAAACCTTACCTCAAGTCTCGTATTACTTCATACATGTTTAAAAATTCTATATAATAAATATATATTTATTATAAATATATTCCATAAGAATAATCATATATAAAATACCTTCTATTATTTACTAATAACATATTATCACTCAATTATTAATAATTATATTTTAATATAATTTCTTCAGGTGATAACTACATCATTTTTATGCATATTTCAGTTTGGAAGCCCTGTTCCATATACTTTGAACCCGGTACCATCATCTCCAAAATACGAATAATTTCATGAGGTTAATATGCTATCATTATATACATTTTTATAACTATTAATTTAAATAGGTGATGAAAAATGAATTACATAACTTTATGGAGATAATAGTCTGTACGTTTTCCCAGGTGATCTTTCTACCTTTTAATGGATGAAATGAAAGGAAATTAAGTAATAATTCAAATTTAAATAACTACAATAATACCATAAATATTATATATGTTCAATAAATACATCATTATAACTATAAAAAGAGAAATAGTGATAAAAACAAAACACATCACTTTGTTGAGGTGATAGTCCACATGTACACAGAAGTGATGTTTTCTTATCCCTTAGGATAGAAAGGAGGTGGATAAATGGTTTTCCATAAACATAATAACAATAAAATATATTTAAGAAACTAAATTAATTATTTTATAATTTATACCATATATTTATAGGAGGTATAAAATGAAATAAAATGGAAATTACTTGGTTAAGAGTTATACCTCTTCATTGAGAACCCTCATTAGGATTACACCTTAAGGCTTAAAAAATTTAATTTTTTAATGAAACGAAGGAAAAGAATGTTGGAAAGGAATTTATAAAGGTATTAGGGTAGGGATGTTCTAAATTATATTGTTATATATTTTGTGAGTACTGAATAATAGGATGAAAATTTTCATAATTGATGGAAAGGAAACAATATGAATTAATTAAAATATTTAAATATAATATATATCATAATAATGTCAATGGGCACAAAATTTCCATATTTTCAGTGTTATGAATTTATAATGTCTAAAAATATTCATCCAATAAAGTTTTTATATTCTTATGTTTCATTTTATACCTTATTTTTTGCTTTAACCCCCTTATTAATGCTTTTAAAACTTAACCATGACACACATTTGTTATCCTGTAAGGGTCATAAATTTAATTATAAGATGTAAATATGGTCATAAATAGTTATGGATATTTTTTTTGAAAATATCCCAACTCATTTTTCATATTTAAAGATTTTTTTGACTTTTAAATCATTAAATAAAAAATTTGTTCTTATAAATTATCATTAAAATCATTTTTGGGACTATTCTTTTAATTTGAATTCCAATAAATTAATAAGAAAATTTAATTCAAATATAAAATTATTTACCAAAATTTATAATTTAAATTTTTTTAGGAAATTCATGGTAAAAAAAATAAACCCAAAAAATATTAATTTTGATCTTTTAAAATAATTTACCTTGAATTTTTCCTACCTTCACAAGAACTATATCAGCGTTGCGTAAGATCTTATGGTAATTATATCACTGATACAAATTAAAAATAAATTAGTGACATAAAAATAAATTATTTATTTTTAAAATAAACTTTTTTATTAATTCATAATTTTTTTATAAAAACATATCTTTTACCATTAGATTATTATGATAAAAACAAAATTTTCACATAAAAATAGTTTTTTATAAAAATAAATCTTTTAATTCCATATTTTTTTACTTTCATTTATAATTATTTCAGATTTAATTAAATTTATACAAGTGTAAAAAATAATTTTAATTAATTTTTAAGTAGTTTTCATGTCCTCAAATCCATCGTCTTTTCCATAACTGTCACATTAAATAATATTATTTCAACAGTATATTATGGTTTGTTTAAAATCGTCATTTTGTGTAAAGAATGATATAAAATGAAATTAATTTATTTAAAGAGAAATATAACATAAAATCATGGTGTGTTACAAACTACCCCATTGTAAAAATATCTCCCTCAAAATTCGATAACTCTGATACAAATTAATGAGGATACTTATAACTCATCAAAGCCTTGGTTTCCCACATAGCTTTCCCAAATTTAGTATTTCTCTACAAAACATGGACCTAGTAAGTAGTCATATTTCATAAATGTTTCTTTATATGATCCAGAAACTCCACAGGATTTTCCTTATAAGATAAATATTTATCTAGTGGTATGAACTATAAGTATAGTACATCTGAAGGATCAAGTATAAACTTCCTTGGGAGAGATATATGGAACACATTGTGAACGTGGTAAAGATTCAGTGGAAGATGCATGTAATATGATACCATACTGATATGATAAAAAATTTATAAGGGACTGATATATCTTGGAATTTTCATTCCCTTCTTTGAAAATCTTATAAACTTCTTCCAAGGTTATATTCATAGGAATACCTTATTACCAATTTTTAATTTTAATCTCAATGATGATTGTTAGCATAAATTTTATATCAAATTAGTGTTTCCCTTATGTGCTACTGAATAGATCTAAAGGTATCTTATATTTCATCATATAAAAAAAGTTTCTATAGATTTATTTCCCAAACATCATCCCATAATGCTGAAGTTCTTCACTTCATAACATAGAGAGTTTCATAAGGAGCCATTTGAATGATTGAGTGAAAGTTATCTATGTAAGAAAATTCCACCTAAGGAAGTTGTTAATCTCAATCAAATTTAAAATCTATAGATAAATACCCCAACATTTATTTGTGAGTTTTAATGGTCCTCTCAGATTGAACATCTATATGAAGATAATATATAGTATAGAAAATCAACTCTGTATCTGGAGGCTGCTAAATAATTTCAAAGAACATCAAGTTAAACCTTAGACCCTATTCAGATAGATTGAGAGTGATACTATATGAAATATAAAAATTTATATAATGTGTAATCTATCATGATGAAAAAGTGATAAATCATATTAAATAAAAATAAAATCTATGGATTTTGTAACACACTCAACAACAACCCAAATAACATTGTATCCTTTATATGTTTTATGGAATTTGATGATGAAATCATTGGTAGGATTTTCTCATTTCAATTTTTGTATGGGTAAATATATTAACACACCCTTAGACTTCTGTCTCTTATTGTTAAATTTTTTACACACCAAGAATTGAGATTCATAATCTATAGTGTCCCATTTATTGTTATATTAAATGAAATATTGTTTGAAATCTCTATATAAACTCATAATTCCAGTATGAATTGATAATTAAAAACTATGAGATTCATCTAAAAGTTCATTTTGAATTTTGGTATTTACGGGACACGTAATCTATTACCTAACCTCATCATTTCATCATAATCAAGGATGAACTCAGGATTTTTTTTTACTTTCTTTTATAGTTCTATATCTCAACTTTTCACCTATTTAATCCTTTTTTTGGATGAGTGATTGAAAAATCATAGATGAAAGATAATATTCTTCCCATCCTTTATTATTTTAAGATCCATCATCTGAAAATCCATAAGTATTGGATCTATTTCAATCCTCATCTTGTGTAATGTAGCGTCTTCCTTATGTCTTAGAGCATCACCCACATTATTTTCCTTCGTAGGGTTGTAATGTATTGAGAAATCATGATCATTAATCAACTCATACCATCTTCTCTGGTGAATATTAAAATATTTCTATGTGAATGTATAATTATATCATTTATGATACATATATATGTCACAACTTTCTCTAGAAATATAACACCTTCATATCTTTAATGCAAAAAATTACCAATAATATCTCAAAATAATGAGTCGGGTAAAATTTCTCATGTATTTTCAATTAGTGACCGGAATATTCTTTCACCATATTATTCTGTATAAGGAAACATCCGAGTCTGTTCTTTGATGCATCATTAAAGATAAAAAACCCTTATCAACTGTAGGTTAGTGTTTGGATAGATTTACTAACCAACCTTCTCCATAGATCCTCTAAATTATCTCCATAGTAATTTATTTATAAGAATTAAACTCCCTTCCATGTAAACATGGAATGTGGATTATATAATCATGATAAATCTATCACAAATCATCAATAATATCCAGATAACCTAAGAAAACTATATATTTTAGTTACCCTACTTGATATAGTCCTTTTTGAATAACTTTCATCATTGAAGGATCTAAAAATATACCACCACTTGAGATTCTGTGAACCTCTTATGAAAAATTCTAATGAAAAAAATCCACACATGGTAAATTTAGCATACAACTATTCCTTACCCTGGGTTATCACCATAATTCTCAAATGTTCTTCATTATCTTATTTAATCGTTGAATATATATGAATATAATATATGAAGACTTCCAAAAACAGATCAAGGAAATATCTAAATACTATATTCATTAAATCCATGAAGATATTAAGTGAATTAGTGTGTTCTAATGGAATAAATAAAAATTCATAATTCACATACCTCATATGGAAGGTTGTATTGGGTATTAATTCCTTTTTAACCATTAATTGATGACATCCAGATCAAATTTTAATCATAGAAAAGTATTAATATCCTCATAATTTATCAGAAAAATCATTGGTATTGTGTATAGGATACTTGTTATCAATTTTGATCCTTTCATTGTTCTTGATTGTCAATGAAAAGATGCATTTATCCATCTTTCTTATTAACAAAAGGAATAGGTGCACCCAAAGGTAATGAAATAAGAAATGTGAAACCCTTTTCAAGAATCTACTAAAGTAGCTTATTAAATTCCAATAACTCAACCAAGGCCATTCTATCTGTAGTCTTCAAATTATTAATAACACCATGTATGATTTATATTGAAAGATCAACCTCAAAATTCAGAGGAAGGTTATGAAACTCCTCTATAAAAACATCAACAAACATCCATAAAATAAGCATATCCTCAATGTTTATTTTCTCCCTAACTATCTGAGATATGTTCACTTCATGGATAGGAATTAAGAGCCATATAATAGTAGTGATTTCCATATGAAGATCATATTCATTCTTGCACCAATAAACCATCATATATTCATTTGTAATATGAAATGTGACATCCATTACTCATCAATTGACATGTGATATATATATATATAAATAAATAAAATACATACTTAGAATGAGATAAAATTATAATATAGGGATAATTAAAATATTATAGGAATAAATATTGCAACATAAACCCTTTTTACATATATTATTACAAGAATTTTTATATACATATCCATTAAATAAAAAACAAGGATTGAAAGGCCTACTATTTTTGGAATAACAAACATATAATACATAAACATGAAAATAAAAATTCCTTATTTTAATATCCATAATGAGAACCTAAACCCATTTTCATTCCTAAAATTGTATGGGATAACCTAGGTAATACATAGACAAAAGGGGTGACCAAAAAATCCAGGTAAGGGAACAAACATGATAAGGAAGCATAACTTGTGGGTCAAAGGTATAAAATTATATCATAAAAGAGAAGTATTATGAGTAATAACATGGGATCATAACTAAAAGTACATGGTATCATAATATCATGGATAAATTGAAAATTTTGTAGAAACACAAAACATTATAGAGAATAAGTCATGGATAACTACCAAGACAACATCACTTGGTGGATAGAGTCCTATTGTAGATTAGGTTTAGTCCATGATCCAATACATAATGTATAATGAGACAAAAAAATACCCAATTCATTGGAGAAATATCTGGTTTCACCATCAAAACACATTAATTATTATGTGTTTCATGTAATAAAATCAATTATAAGGCATAATCATAAGAATTACACATGGAATGAAATGGGTTGCGCAATATTTCCTCATTTCAAAATAAAAGAAAATTTGATATATAGTGTAAATAAAATAAGTAAATAAATATTATGGATATTAATATTCTAGTAAATAATCATAGTTATTAATTTTTTTTCATTAGGGAATAAAAAACATTAAATGAGCATTATATAAAAGCATTAAGGAATAGAAAAGTTTCCCTAAATCGAGTTTGATTTTAAAAAAAAAAAATTGAAAACTGAATTTATAGAATGTATTAATCTATAAAAGGAATGGGTAATGAGATAGGTATATATTTAATAGTCACATATAAAAAAATTATATTAAATCTATAAAATAAAATGGAGAGATAAATCGAGTTAGAGACATAATGGTCATAACTTGAAGAAAGAGGGTGGTTTAGAGAGATCCCTTACCTTAAGTATCTTATTTATTTTTATACGCTAGAAACTACTATATAATAAATATATATTTATTAAAAATTTATCAAAGAACCTTTATTATATATATAATACCATATATTATTCTTTATAAAATTTTAGCACTGGTTTATTAATTATTAATTCATTAAATCATAGTTTTAGTGAAAAATGCATCGTTTTTCGATATGTTTTGGTTTTATAGTCTTAGTAAATATATCTTTATCATGGTTAAATCATATCAAGACTATTATACATGATATTAATATCATATATATTCATTATATATATATATATATATTCATTAATAAAAGGTAAAGATAATAAATTAATTACACGGTTCATGGAGATGGTAGGTCATACATATCTATTAAGGCAATTTTTGTTTTCATTAGATGTAATGAATGAAAGGTAAATAATAATTCACCATTAAAAAATATTAATAATATAAAACTAAAAAATATATTTATTAAATACATCATTATAACAAGTTGTTAGAGGTGGAGATGAAAAAAATTACATCAGTCTGTGAGGAAGTAGTCTATGGCACACATGAACAATGATTTCTTTTCAAATTTAATGGAAGAGGATACAGATGATTGTGATTACATAATCATAATAGATTCTCAGTATATGTAACATAATTTTGTTATTATTTCATCATGTATTAAAAATATTTTATTGATTTATATGAATAAATAAAACTAAAACATTCGGTTAAAGACTATACCTCTTATTCTAAAAAGTTCATTTTATTTACACATTAAACCACATAAGGTTTGTATTTTGGGAAAAATAAGACCTAAATAATGGTTGGAGTTATGTTAATGAGGTATTTGGGTAGGTATTGGATGAAATAAAATTCTTTTTGAGGTATGGATAAAAGAGGAGAGGATGTTCACTTTTATAAGTGAGGTGTGGGGAACTCTTTAAACTAATTAAAAAATTGTATTAATATAAATTAATTTTCATTAAAAAATTGTTAAAAAATGATATATTTATAATATAACATGAATTTGGTTCTAAATACTACCATAAAATAAAATTTGGACATGTTTATATTAGGTTTTTACCCTTACTTATTCTTGTTAACTTGTGTTAACCATCTTTTACAATTACCTCGATAATAAAGTTTTTATTATTTACGAGTCAATATAGTAACTATAAAAGGAAAATTGGAATATAAATATACCATAGATGATATTTAAAAAAATAAAACAATCAATTGCCTGAATATATTATTTTTAATAAGTTTAAATCATTTAATAAAATATTATTTATTATAAAATAACATTAGTGTCATTTTTAGAACTATTCATTTAATTTGACTTTGAAAATAACGTGGAAATAATGGAATTATAATATAACACATTAAAAACTCTATAATATTTTATTTTTTTCTAAAATGTTCAGGGAAAAATATAATTAATTCTAATTATATTACTTTTAACATTTTTAAAAACATTTATTTTATTTTTCTATTAATTGAATAAATATTGTGTTGGCGTTGTGTAATCATTTAAGGTAATTATTTCATCACAAAAAATTAATTATAAATTATCATGATAAAAAATAATTTACATTGAATATAAATATTTATAATTGAACATATATTGTTAATATCACTGTCAAAATATATTATAGAAATTAAAATTAATAAAGTGAACATTTTTACATTATATTTTACTTAAATATTATAAAGGTCACAATCAAAGACATATGAAAAAATGTCTCCAAATTTTTTAAACTTATATATAAATGGACGAACTTAAGTCATCTAATATAATAAGTTTTTTTATGATTATTCATTTTCCTTATCATATTTTTTTACCTTAATTAGCTAATTTACCCTTACCACAATGACAATTATTTACTATGATTACTGTTCTTAATGACCAAAATCAAAAGTGAATTATTTACCAAACATTGAATACATTATTAAAAATATTGAATCCATTTTTTAAAGATTTAATTTAAAAATGTGGTAGAAATTAATCTAAGATAAAAACACAAAATGAAAAAAAAATTAGTTTTAAAAAAAAATCATTTTAAGTGTAAAAATGTTTAAAAAAAATTAAAGTATAAAATTCCTTCCAAAGATGATAATTAAATTATTTTAATAAAAATTAACTATTTAATTTTTAAAACTAATCCAAAATACAATTTTACTATGTAACTTCACAAAAATAAATTACAGTTTCCAATAAATAGTAGTATTTTTAACTATTCATTGGAAAAACAAAACTCTTCAGAAATATCCCAAAAATTCACCCAAAAATAATTTTAATATTCTGATTTAAAAAATGAATATTATTTTACCAAATTATTTTTCTAAAATTTGAATAAATTTGTTTTAATATTTTCTCACAACAATAAATAAATAACATTTTTGAAGGAAATATATATTTTGAAGAATAAAATGATTATACTAAAAAATAAATTCTTATCTACTAAGTATTAATTAATACATTTTTATTATATAGGAACTTTATATATATACTTCAAAATATGGTTAATCCTATTCATAACTGCCAATTTTAGGTCTAGTTTATAACTATAATAACATTTAATGGTTCGTTTAAGCTTGACATTGTATACTGTATAAGGTATAAAATATAGTGTTTTTAGAAATATTACGGTGTTAAATCATTCCCCCTTAATAAATTTCACCCTCAAAATTTCATATTACATATTAGGCTGAAAATAGGTGATCATATTATTACTCCATGGATTCCTCTAGTTCCAAGTTTTCCGCCTTATATTTATGGGTTTTCCATAGTAATTTGAGAAGATGAGTTGTCTTGTTTTATTGAAATTTATCTCTATTGTCAAAGATTTCATCATATTATCCTCATAAGAGAGATCATTTTCCAACTGTACCACCACTAAACTAAGTACATGGGAGGGATTTGGTATGTACATACTCAAGAGGGATACATGGAATACATCATGTATTTGAGATATTGTTGGTGAGAGTACTAGTAGATTTTCCACAACTCCAATGTGATCGAGAATATAAAAGGGGCCAATGTACCTAGGACTTATCTTAACCTTATTCCCAAATATCATGAATCTCTTATGAAGAGTTATGTAGAGAAACACATTATCTCTGTCCTCAAACTACAGGTGTCATTAATAATGGTCAACTTAAGTCCTATGTCGATTCTAAGTAACCCTGATGTGTTGCTAAATGGCCTTGACCATTTTTACTATTTACTCATCTATTTTAGGTCCCACTAACTTTTGTTCACCCAATTTCTCCCAACACATATGTTTTATACATCTCTTCCTACAATAGTATTTATAAGGATCAATTTTGATGCTTGTGTGAAAGTAATAATTGTAGGAGAACTGAACTAGGGGAATATGTTGATACCAACCTACTTTAAAGTCCTTCAAGTGTAATCTCAACATGTATCCTAGTTTCTAGATATTCCCCTCAACTTGGACATCCTTTTGGTGGTAATAAGTCGTACTGATGTTGAACTCAATATTTAGAGCATATTGGAGAGTCAACTAGAACTTGGAGGAAAATCTATGATTTTGGACAAATATAGTTTATAGTGGTGTTCCATATAGTATCATAAACTCTTTGATGTATAGCCTTTCAAGATAATCAAGTGACAAGTCCTATTTAATTATAATTAATTTAGTAGTATTTGTAAGATGATCCACTATAACACATATAACATTATTTTCTCTTTATGTCTTCAGAAGACAAATTAAAAAGTCCATGGTGATTTTTTAATTTTCATATCAGTATAGGTAGTGGTTTCATCATTCCTTTGTAATTTATCCTTTTAGACTTCACTTTCTAAAATTATCGACACATTGATGTATATTTTTTTCTCTTTATTCATATTGTCCCACTAATAGTACTATTAGAGATCTCAATACATCATTATGATACCTGCTTGGATATAAAATGTCAAGATATGTGCATAATTAAATATATACCTCTTTATATTAGGATTTTATGGAAACAATTATCCTCACCCAAATATTACAACTCCCCCATCATCAATTTTGAACTTTGAGTATTTTCATTTTATTACAGCTTCCACCTTCTTCTGAATTTCCACATTATCTCATTAAGTACCATTTTTCATCTATGAAATGAATTCTTAATAAATCATTTGGGAAAGTAATAATGATCTTCATTTATTTATTATTACCATGTCCATCAACTTCAAGTATAAGAATATTTAATCCATTTAAATTATCCAAATTGACAAAGCTATCAAATAGTTTTTACTTAGGGAATATTCCGCTTTGTTTTATCTTCTAGGATAGTGATGGATTAAGCAGTAATGAACCTTTATTAAATTTAACCATCTTCACTGGAACATATTAAGCTCATCATTTGTGAATATATATTTTAGGCTTTTATGATATTTATATACTTCACAATTCTCCCCATTGAGATAATGCTGTAAGATTTTGAATGAAAAGACCAATGCATATAACTCCATTCCATCTATTTGATAGTTCTTAACATGAAATTTCAATTTCCATGAGGTTAGGATATCAGTTTTTCCTTTTTCATTAGTAAAAATCCAAAAACATTCATCACCATATACCATGAAAGTTTTTCCACAGGAGGGAAGTTTGAGGACTATTGTAGTGATAATACATTTTCTAAATTCCTTAAATATATATTCACATTAAATGTTCAATAAAAAACTAATCCCTTATATGTTAACATGGTTATAAGGTTTTATAATCTCAAGATATTTCTCTCAAATCATCCGCAATACTAAGCTAGTCCACAGAAACTATGGATCTATATTATAGATGCTAGTATAGTAAAGTAATCAATTGCCTTTATCTTAGAATAGTCTACATATATCCCTTTCTTAGTGGTAAAATTCCCTAAGAATTATACTTCATTTATCCATAACTCTAATATATTGTACATTTCATATAATTTTTCCTTTCATAATGTCCTTATAAAAGTATTCAAATTCTTATAATTCTCCGCCTTGTTTTTGAATTATATTAGAATATCATCAATAATGACTACCAAAAATTTGTCAAGGTAATATTTGAAGACTATATTCATTATTTTTATAAATATTTTTGGAGAATAAGTGGATCCCAAGGGCATAACTATGAACTCATATATTCCATTAAGTATTCAAAATGTAGTAAATATCATTCTTATTTACATCTAATTGGTGATATCCCAATTGACGGCACCCATTGATAAATACTAGGCCTCACTTAGATGATTGAAAAATTAATCTATCAATTTTAGGAGATTCTTGTTCTTTATAATTTTTTTTGAGTTTATGATATCCATATAGAGGCACATTAGCCCATCTTTCTTCTTGAAAATGAGGACCAACATATCTAACAGTTAAGAACTCAGGAATATAATACCCTTTTTGAAATTAAATTATACCTTCTTTTGTAGTTATTCCAACTCAATGGTGGAAATGTTTTAAGGAGTATTGGACATGGTAAGAGATATTGATATATTTTTTATTGAAAAATCAATTACTTGGTCAAGAGGGATACCAGTAAACTCTTTGGAGAATACATCAGTATAATCCCTCATAATGGGAAGGTATTCAAGATTGGTTCTCTCATTTATCTTAATCATTTCAGATTAATCTTCATACTCATAAAGAAATAATATCAATGATTTAGTAGAATATTCTAAGGGATATTCATCATCATCTTTACATTATGTAGAATTGAAGGATGACCTGGGATGTAAAGAGCGATCACCCTTACTCAGCAATTGATGATGGCTTTATATAAGGAAAAATTATCCATTCCCAATATATAATCAAACTAAACTAAATGAAGTAAAAAAATATTTTATATAAGATTAAATCCACAAAAAAATTATAGGGAGGAGTTATATACTTTGGATGAAATAATTGATCCATTTTCTATTATCACACATAGCTCAACTTGAGTGGTAAAGGCTCCTAATTGGAATATGAACGAACTAGGATCAAGTCCAGGTGGGGTTTAATTTATAAGTTATTGTAGAATTAATTTAGAATTTACTATAGTAGGTATTATTTATTAACATAGTAGTCAAAACTACTAAATAAAATTATCTCTTCATGCCTTTTGTTTGAGCCTATAGGTCTCAGAGACTTTGAGCCACCATTGCACTAAGGGACATAAGACCTTCATTCCAACATAGGCCTATGGGGACAAATATTTATATCCATGTATAATTCATGACTTGGCCACATAAAAGATGGCCCCAAAATATAAGTAGAGAAGTATAAACCATCAAAGAAGAACTAACCGGATTGGGAAGGATGAGAGGGTATGATAGCTATCGTCAATACCTAGAACCATAAATCTATACACTGGGTAATTATTGCTAATAATCCATGAAAGGAAAGTAACATGGAACCGTTGATGAAGTAGATTATGGGGAGGGGTATTTCTAGTGTAATTAGGTCTGTAGAAATTCAGGTTATTTATTAGGTCTAGTTCCACTAGGCATGTGGGCCATGTAAGGGTTACATATTAACCACTATAAAAGGGTATTATCAAAAATAAATAAAACCACCAAAGTACTTCATAACAGGATGACCACCATAGGTAGATCAACCCCAATGTTTTGAGAAAATGATTGAATATTTCTAAAAAATAATCAATGACATGATTGAATTTGTAGAATTAGAATAAAAAAGATATTTCCCTATTCAAAAATTTATAAATTGATTACATATCACAACATCATATTCGGGATCCACCTCAGTAGTAATAGTGACATATGACCTTCATTTCTCTATAGTCCTTGAGTTTATTTTCATTGCTTTATCTAAAAACCCTTATCTTAGGTAAATATATTTCATAATTCCCATGTTTCTTGACATTGAAAAACTTTAATGAGGACTGAGTGTTAATATGATCCTTTTTTCCTTTATTTAATTAGTGGGGTTTTCATCTCTATTCGACATTGATTAACCTGACGATCTTCTTTTCCACACATTATGAATCTCATAGTTCCCTTTATAATTTGATTTAATCTACTAAATTAGTGTTCCACCATACTTTTGGTTTTGATGAAGAATCTAAAGCCGTACTGTGATAGCATTGTGTCAATTCCTCATTTTCTCTCATAGACTTATATTCCTTTAACTTTATTCCAAGTAAATCCCTCTCTATTTTAGGATGTGGATTCTAAAGAAAATATTTATTGATTTTTTTTATTGAATTCTTCCAATTACATGGAATTAATATCATATTTTGAATTCGTAGTATTGATCAACATCAATCACTTATTTTTTTGCCCTCCATAAAATAAACATCCATCACAACTATTTCTTATTCTACGAATTGAAGGAGAAGGAATATATACTCAATGAAGTTAATACATTGTTCTAAAATGAGGTTATACTAATATAAAATAAATATTGGAGGCCTTTGTTTATAAATACTTGATCGAATCCTTATCTTTATTTAGTGGAGGGTATTCCACATGATTCAAATTACTACAAATAACATGATTCAACTAAGCCTATACAACCATGAAGTTTCCAGCTCCTTCTCCCATAATATTTGGAATTTTATTCCAAAAATCATCATATTTCCTATCAAATTGGTTCTTGGTAAAATTCCACCTATTTCATATCATTAACTAAAAAAAATATCATAATACTTTAACTAATAAATGTAAAAAAGTAAAAATTTTAAATTTCAAAGGAATAACTTATAAATAATAAGTATATACTAACTAATAAGTATTTATGTTTACCTCTAGGATATAAATTGTAATTATAATATATAATTTTATAAAATAAAAATTTATTGATGTCCTTAATAATGGTTCATAAATGGATTGGGAATTTTTCAAGCATACCCACTAGGAGTGTTAGACAATGTGTCTGAAATGCCTCATTATCATACGTATGTGACGATCATGTTAATACCCATTGCACCCTTTTCTAAGTCAATACTTGTAGGTATAAATGTCCCAGATCCACATCCACTTGTCATATCTAGAGAGGTGTAATGACTCAGTTCTTCCTGATTTTTTTAAAAATTAATTGGAAACATTCTGAGACCAGGTGCTGAGACGATGTGTGATTTCGAGGCCCGGTGTGCCCAGAACAATTTTTTGAAAAATGTTAAAACTTTTTTGGTGTGAGTGATAGGTTTTCCTAAAAAAGAAGAATAAAATCCAAATGGGTGCCCATATCATAAATCTGAGTCCACCATTTCATTCAGAGCAACAATTTTACCCTAGGCGTGACCTAACATTGGTATGTGTGGGACAAGTGTGGAAATTAGTATTTGTGACGTAACCATAAATAAAATAATAAAATAATATTTTTAAACTTATAAAATCCTAACAAATCAATAAATGGTGACTCATAATGGAAATATGAAACCACCATTGAGTTCGTAAGTGTTCATTTTCCTTATATGGGGCCAAACATCGTCTGGCTTGAGTTAGATAAAAAAGATAGTTTTTGGATGTGAACGACATTAAAATATTTAATAAAAATATTATATTTAGATGTTACAAGTTGAAGTATTGGTGTTTTACCTTTTTAATAATCCATGCTAGGGAAATTCAGGGTTACCTTCATAACATTGAAATTCATCTGAGGTAAGGAGAAGGAAATGCTCTTGATGATGAATGTCAGCGGATTGAGGATTGCTGATGATTGTTTTTCATCATTGACCGATTCAAATCTCTAGGTAGGGTTTTGATATCTTTGTGATTTCCTCATTTATTCTTATTTTAAATAATGAATGCAGACCAACCAACGAACATGTTGATATGAAGTTCAATCATTCTTACGGGATGGTTTATGTTGTGGGGATTAAATGGATTATTAATCTTTGTGGATATTGGTTGTTTTTGTTCATAGTAAGATACTCTAACATGAATAGATAAATGATGACCCAAAAAAGTTCAAGATCCATCCATTTTGCGAGTTTTTGTGCTTTTCCTATTTTCCCCAATTTCTCTCATTCTTAGTTACTCACAATTAATGATCTGGGATGGGATTTGAACTCGCAGCAGTGAAAACTGGTGTCAACTCAAGGTGGCAACATCTTATGGACCAGGGAGGATCAAATTGGTGATATTTTCATAGTGTTGTAGGTCGCAAGCGGCGAACAGGAGTGTTCGAAAGTGAGGTAGCCAAATGTTGAGACAAAACCGGCCCAGCAGGGAGGCCGGGCCAGGCAGACACGGTGAAGGGCCGCTGGCTGGGCGGTGAGCGGCGGAGACGACTACCCATATTCTAGGTGGGACCATTCCAATGAGATGGATTGTAGTGAAACAGGAAATAGGTGGATACTAGGCGAGGATACCCACAACAGAGACAGAATCAGCCCAACAGGGTGGCCGGGCCAGGCAGATGAAGTGATGTGCCATGAGCAGGGTGGCCGACGATAACGACATCCAGTGGTCCAGGCGGGACCGCATCGGCAAGACGACCCACGGAGGAATATGCCATGGGTGGAGAATAGGCATGTTCACTGGCTGGGTGGATGGAGGTGCTAGAGACAGGACACGATCCTGTGGGAAAACATCGGAGGAGGGCCCATAAGGGTGAAATCCGCAGGCAGTGACCGGAGGCTGCAGAGGCTGTAGGTGGGACGCGTCTCAAAGCCATGTCAGAACAAACCTATGGCAGTGGAGGGTGTGGGACTAGGTGAGGAAGGTGGACCAGATATGTGAAACAAGGTCTGAATGTCTTGTCTGGGAAGCTAGTTGGCAGGTGATCAGGCAGCTACGTGGACCAGGGGGTGCAACCAGGGCAGGCTGCTTCTGGCGGAGCAGGTTCAGCCCGTTCAACATGGGTTGGGCTGGAGAACTGGGCTACTCTACCAGCCCAGCAGGTTGGGATAGGCGAATCAGGCTAGTCCAATTCAGACTGTCCCAGACTGAGCAGGTTGGGTCGGGTCGACCATACTGTGTTGGGCATGACCCAGACCAGTCTAGACCCATTTCACTAAAATGGCCATATCATTCAAACGAGAAGTATGATTGGAAAGCTTTCTGCAGAGAGAGGGGCCTTATGATGATGAGGTCATTTTTCAGTGGCTTGGTTGGATTTTAGTATGGACCAGTATAGGTGGATAGTTTCCCTTGTTTCTTTCCAAGATGTTTTAGTATGGCATTGCGTCCACATCATCGGATAATAGTCCCCTCTAGAGGCTGAGTCCTTGATAGAGTTTTGGTATCCCTAATTGGGACTGGAGAGATCCTCTATCACCCTAAGAGAGTTTTTTGGGAATTGACATGACCTTTAAGTATAGGGAGTTAGTCCTTCATCTAGTGGGCCGTATTGGTAGTGTTTTTATTATTCTCGGTGAAGGAGCCCCTACTTTACGAGCCACATCGGTAGGGTTATCAGTATTATATGAAAAGGATCCCCTACATTGTGAAATAATACATATTGGACTATCGATATTATCTATATGGATCCCCACTCCGTATATCATGACCATTGACCAGTGAATTCTATTTGGGCAGGGCCCAAATTAGTGGGACCTCTTTGTAAGAGTCACTAATGATATCTAGACCAATGAGTGATTTCTCTGGGAATGAGCATGCCTCAAGTAGAATCCTGTGGGTAATTATTGGTTGTGATGTACCCTCTTTACCTTGAGTATGGTTATGAGTATATCTAGATATTCTTGGTATATGTGTTATAGACATATACATGTGTATAGATGAATTTACTTGGTGTACTTTCAATCATGGTGCACTTGTTGTACTTTCCTTCGTAGTGTACATGGTGTACTTTCCTTCATGATTTACCTGGTGTAATTTCCTTTGTGGTGTATTTGGTGTACATTCATTCATGGTGTACTTGGTGTACATTCCTTTGTACTGTACTTGGTGTACTTTCCTTTGTGGTGTACTTGGTTTACTTTATTTCGTGGTGTACTTGGTTTACTTTCCATCGTGGTGTACTTGGTGTACTTTCTATCATGGTTTACTTGGTGTAATTTCTGTCATTGTGTACTAGGTGTACATTCCTTCATGGTGATCCTTAGTGGTGTACCTTCATGTTTATCCTTATTGGTTTAACTTTGTGGTCTTACTTAATGGTGTACCTTTGTGGTGATCCTTAGTTATGTACCTTCATGGTCTTCCTTAGTGGTGTACCTTCATGGAAATCCATAATGGTGTACATTCCTGGTCTTCCATAGTGGTGTACCTTCATG